>JAAAXO010000189.1:0-26004 GCA_011799875.1 Thinopyrum elongatum | reverse complement strand
TTTGATTTTTTTTTTCTTCTCTCTTTTTTTTCTCACACTTTTTTCTTTTTCTTTCTCTCTTTTTTTTCTCTGACTTTTTTTTAACTTTTTTGTCTCTCTTTTTTCTCTCTCACTCTTTCCAAAACAAACTAGATAAGATGTAGATTGGATCAAGCACAGATGTGAACGACCTCAACTATGATTATGACAATGAACAGTGGGTAGCACAATGTGGAAATTAATGGATGGGATGATGGACAGCGGAAGGAATAACGATGCAGCGGCGGCGTGACTAATGTGAACAGAACTTGAAACTCTAAACGAACTAGACACTAAGACCAGCAACTCGACACGACGATGCAACCGATAATTCAACTATACAAGCACTGAAAAGAAAATTGCGAAGGCTCAGACTGGCTTGGACAAAGGATGAACAGATCTAACTTTTTTTTGTGGCTTTTTCTTTGGACAATAGGTAAGAAAATAAATCTAATCTAGGAATAACTGGAAATTCTCACCGAGCAACCTGAAAACTGATACCACTTGATAGAGGCGGGGGTGTCCCGATCTTTCGATGAGATGATAGCTATCAATTTGGTGGAGTCGACTTTGACGATCCGACTACAAACGTGATAGAGGCGAGGGTGTCCCGATCTTTCGATGAGATGATAGCTATCGTTTTTGGTGGAGTAGACTTTGACGATCCGACTACGAACGTGCGAGGACGTCGCGCCTTAGCAATCGCTAAACCAACTCCTAGAGGTTATTGACCACGCCGGAGCACAATCAACCTGACCACGAGGGTCTATCTCCTGCAAGCAAACAAAGAACAAGCAAGAAACTAAGATTTGCAATCTGGATATTGCGAATATAAGATGAAAGCTTTATTGATCAAGGTGGGGTTCTGTGACGTCTTGGTCTGGTCGTTGAACACAAACGAAGTACGCGAAGTTGCAGCTATGGCGAACTTTTAATCTAAACAAAACCCAAAGTCTAAACGGTGCCCTAAGGGCTGTATACATGGAGGAAGAGGGGGGGATTTCGTGGCCCTTGAAGGAGGGGTCCGAAACCAACCCTATCTCTTGTTTCCCCACACATACGGACTCTAAAAATAGCCTATACTCAAGTATTTCGAAATTACATGGGCCTGGCCCAATAATAAGGTGACGCAGCACCTATAATAGCCTCTGGACGAAATTTATGAAGTGGCATCTTGTATATTTCGTCCAAGGCTTCTTGCACTCCTTATGGTGGCTTCAAAGTCCTGAAATCATCACTTGTAACTCCGTTCTTGTTCCCCTTGCGCATGCCATCATCTCCATGCTTGAACTTGCTCCAAGGTTCCTCTTTCTTGTCCAAGCTAGGCCCTTCATTTGTAAGCAAAACAAATGTATCCAATTTAGGCAGCATCATATTCTCATGAACTTTAGAATCATTACCAAGAAACGAAAGTACCTGATAATTTAATTGGCGTGCGCGAGCTCTAGTAATTGGTCCAGTATGTATAGAAGCAGAGGCTGTGGGTGTAACAATGGTATTGATGTCCTCATCATCCTCCCCTTCTTGAAATGAAGTCGTCCTCGACGGAAGCTCATCTTCCTCACCCAAATAAGGCTTCAGATCTGCAATGTTAAAAGTGGGACTAACCCCAAAATCTGCAGGCAGCTCAAGTTTATATGCATTATCATTTATTTTCTCTAACACCTTAAAAGGACCATCAGCACGTGGCATTAGCTTTGATTTGCGCAAATCAGGAAATCTATCCTTACGCAAATGTAACCAAACAAGATCTCCAGGTGCAAACACAACATGTTTTCTACCCTTATCTCCAGCAAGTTTATATTTAGCATTCATACGCTCAATGTTCTCCTTAGTTAACTCATGCATTTTTAAGATCAACTCAGCACGTTGTTTAGCATCAAAATTAACCTTCTCCGAAGATGGAAGAGGCAACAAATCAATTGGTGCACGAGGAAGGAAACCATACACAATTTCAAAAGGACACATCTTAGTAGTAGAATGCAATGAACGATTATAAGCAAATTCAATATGAGGCAAGCATTCTTCCCACATTTTCTTGTTATTCTTCAAAACAGCCCTAAGCATAGTAGACAATGATAGAGGCGAGGGTGTCCCGATCTTTCGATGAGATGATAGCTATCGTTTTTGGTGGAGTAGACTTTGACGATCCGACTACGAACGTGCGAGGACGTCGCGCCTTAGCAATCGCTAAACCAACTCCGAGAGGTTATTGACCACGCCGGAGCACAATCAACCTGACCACGAGGGTCTATCTCCTGCAAGCAAACGAAGAACAAGCAAGAAACTAAGATTTGCAATCTGGATATTGCGAATATAAGATGAAAGCTTTATTGATCAAGGTGGGGTTCTGTGACGTCTTGGTCTGGTCGTTGAACACAAACGAAGTACGCGAAGTTGCAGCTATGGCGAACTTTTAATCTAAACAAAACCCAAAGTCTAAACGGTGCCCTAAGGGCTGTATATATGGAGGAAGAGGGGGGGGATTTCGTGGCCCTTGAAGGAGGGGTCCGAAACCAACCCTATCTCTTGTTTCCCCACACATACGGACTCTAAAAATAGCCTATACTCAAGTATTTCGAAATTACATGGGCCTGGCCCAATAATAAGGTGACGCAGCACCTATAATAGCCTCTGGACGAAATTTATGAAGTGGCATCTTGTATATTTCGTCCAAGGCTTCCTGCACTCCTTATGGTGGCTTCAAAGTCCTGAAATCATCACTTGTAACTCCGTTCTTGTTCCCCTTGCGCATGCCATCATCTCCATGCTTGAACTTGCTCCAAGGTTCCTCTTTCTTGTCCAAGCTAGGCCCTTCATTTGTAAGCAAAACAAATGTATCCAATTTAGGCAGCATCATATTCTCATGAACATTAAAATCATTACCAAGAAACGAAAGTACCTGATAATTTAATTGGCGTGCGCGAGCTCTAGTAATTGGTCCAGTATGTATAGCAGCAGGGGCTGTGGGTGTAACAATGGTATTGATGTCCTCATCACCTTGTGCTGTTCCTATTATACTAGTGCCAAAAAAGGATGGTACGTCGCGTATGTGTGTTGATTGTAGAGGCATTAATAATATTACTATTCGTTATCGTCATCCTATTCCTAGGCTAGATGATATGCTTGATGAATTGAGTGGCTCTACAATATTCTCCAAAGTTGATTTGCGTAGTGGATACCATCAAATTCGTATGAAATTGGGAGATGAATGGAAAACAGCATTTAAAACTAAGTTCGGTTTATATGAGTGGTTAGTCATGCCTTTTGGGTTAACTAATGCACCTAGTACTTTCATGAGATTAATGAACGAAGTTTTACGTGCTTTCATTGGACGATTTGTGGTAGTTTACTTTGATGATATATTGATTTATAGCAGATCTTTGGAGGAACATTTGGAACATTTACGTGTTGTTTTTATTGCTCTACGTGATGCACGTTTGTTTGGTAACCTTGGGAAGTGCACCTTTTGCACCGACCGAGTATCTTTTCTTGGCTATGTTGTTACTCCACAGGGAATTGAAGTTGATAAAGCCAAGATTGAAGCTATTGAGAGTTGGCCACAGCCCAAAACGGTCACTCAAGAGAGGAGTTTTCTTGGACTCGCTGGTTTCTATAGGCGTTTTGTGAGAGATTTCAGCACCATTGCTGCACCTCTCAATGAGCTTACAAAGAAGGATGTGCCTTTTGTTTGGGGTACCTCACAGGAAGAAGCCTTCACGGTATTGAAAGATAAGTTGACACATGCTCCTTTACTCCAACTTCCTGATTTTAATAAGACTTTTGAGCTTGAATGTGATGCTAGTGGAATTGGATTAGGAGGTGTTTTATTACAAGATGGCAAACCTGTTGCATACTTTGCTGAAAAATTGAGTGGGCCTAGTCTGAACTATTCTACTTATGATAAAGAATTATATGCTCTTGTTCGGACCTTAGAAACATGGCAACATTATTTATGGCCCAAAGAATTTGTTATACATTCTGATCATGAATCTTTGAAACACATTAAAAGTCAAGCAAAACTGAACCGTAGACATGCTAAATGGGTTGAATTTATTGAGACTTTCCCTTATGTCATTAAACACAAGAAGGGTAAAGAAAATGTTATTGCTGATGCATTGTCTCGTCGTTATACTATGCTTTCACAACTTGACTTTAAAATATTTGGTTTGGAGACCATCAAAGATCAATATGTGCATGATGCTGAATTTAAAGATGTATTGCAGAATTGTAAGGAAGGGAGAACATGGAACAAGTTCGTCGTTAACGATGGATTTGTGTTTAGTGCTAACAAGCTATGCATTCCAGCTAGCTCCGTTCGTCTTTTGTTGTTGCAGGAGGCGCATGGAGGAGGATTAATGGGACACTTTGGCGTGAAGAAGACGGAGGATATACTTGCTACACATTTCTTTTGGCCAAAGATGAGACGGGATGTTGAGCGTTTTGTTGCTCGCTGCACTACATGTCAAAAAGCTAAGTCACGACTCAATCCTCATGGTTTATATATGCCTTTGCCTGTACCTAGTGTTCCTTGGGAGGATATATCTATGGACTTTGTTTTAGGTTTACCTCGAACAAAGAAGGGGAGGGATAGCATATTTGTTGTCGTGGATAGGTTCTCGAAAATGGCACACTTTATACCATGTCATAAAAGCGATGATGCTGTTAATGTTGCTGATTTGTTCTTTCGTGAAATTATACGCTTGCATGGTGTGCCAAATACTATTGTTTCAGATCGTGATACTAAATTTCTTAGCCACTTTTGGAGATGTTTATGGGCTAAGTTGGGGACTAAACTGCTTTTTAGTACTACATGTCATCCCCAAACTGATGGACAAACTGAAGTAGTCAATAGAACATTGTCTACTATGCTTAGGGCTGTTTTGAAGAATAACAAGAAAATGTGGGAAGAATGCTTGCCTCATATTGAATTTGCTTATAATCGTTCATTGCATTCTACTACTAAGATGTGTCCTTTTGAAATTGTGTATGGTTTCCTTCCTCGTGCACCAATTGATTTGTTGCCTCTTCCATCTTCGGAGAAGGTTAATTTTGATGCTAAACAACGTGCTGAATTGATCTTAAAAATGCATGAGTTAACTGATGAGGACATCAATACCATTGTTACACCCACAGCCCCTGCTTCTATACATACTGGACCAATTACTAGAGCTCGCGCACGTCAATTAAAATATCAGGTACTTTCGTTTCTTGGTAATGATTCTAAAGTTCATGAGAATATGATGCTGCCTAAATTGGATACATTTGTTTTGCTTACAAATGAAGGGCCTAGCTTGGACAAGAAAGAGGAACCTTGGAGCAAGTTCAAGCATGGAGATGATGGCATGCACAAGGGGAACAAGAACGGAGTTACAAGTGATGATTTCAGGACTTTGAAGCCACCATAATGAGTGCAGGAAGCCTTGGACGAAATATACAAGATGTCACTTCATAAATTTCGTCCAGAGGCTATTATAGATGCTGCGTCACCTTATTATTGGGCCAGGCCCATGTAATTTCGAAATACTTGAGTATAGGCTGTTTTTAGAGTCCGTATGTGTGGGGAAACAAGAGATAGGGTTGGTTTCGGACCCCTCCTTCAAGGGCCACGAAATCCCCTCCTCTTCCTCCATATATACAGCCCTTAGGGCACCGTTTAGACTTTGGGATTTGTTTAGTTAAAAGTTAGCCATTGCAACTTCGTGTACTTCGTTTGTGTCCAACGACCAGACCAAGACCGCTTTCGGATCCCCACCATTATCAATACTTCATCTATATTCGCAATATTCAGATTGCATTATCATATTCTTGCTTGTTCTTCGATTGCGTGCAGGAATAGACCTTCGTGGTCAGGTTGGTCGTGCTTCCAGCATCGTCAGTAACCTCAGGAGATTGGTTTAGCGATTGCTAAGGCGCAACGTCGTGCACGTTTGTAGTCGGATCGTCAAAGTCGGCTCCACCAAATCGATAGTTACCATCTCATCGAAAGATCGGGACACCCTCGCCTCTATCAAGTGGTATCAGTTTTCAGGTTGCTCGGTGAGAATTTCCAGTTTTCCCTAGATTAGATTTATTTTCTTACGTATTGTCCAAAAAAAAAGCCACAAAAAAAAATTAGGGTTAGTTCATCATATCCGAACCAATCTGAGCCTTTGCATAATCTTTTTAGGGTTTTTGCTTTGTTGAATTTGCGGTTGCATCGTCGTGTCAAGTTGCTGGTCTTAGCGTCTAGTTCTTTAGAGTTTCGAGTTCTGTTCACAAGTTGTCACGCCGCCGCCGCACCATCATCATCGCCCCTACCATATACCCCCACAGCTTATCTGCTATTTCTCTGAGTCCATATACCACCACCGATCCGAGTCCATATACCACCACCAATCCGAGTCCACATATACTACCGTCATATACCATCACCAGTCCGAGTTCCACCATATTCATCTCTGCCACCAGTCCTAGTCCGAGTCCAGTATTTATTCCTTTATTTTAGAGTTCCAGATCACGCGATACTGCGAGTCGTCAACAAGTCGGATTCCCCAATTTTCGTGCTACCCGTAGAAGAAAAATAGTTCCAGTTTCAAAAAAAAAAAACTAAGTCTGGAAAATTCTGGCTAGGCAGTTTTTAGACCATTTGTAGACTTTTTCGAAAAAAAATTGTTGCGGAGCAAAAAAAAAAGTGCAAAAAAGAAAAAGAAAAAAAGATGATGAGGACATCAATACCATTGTTACACCCACAGCCCCTGCTTCTATACATACTGGACCAATTACTAGAGCTCGCGCACGCCAATTAAAATATCAGGTACTTTCGTTTCTTGGTAATGATTCTAAAGTTCATGAGAATATGATGCTGCCTAAATTGGATACATTTGTTTTGCTTACAAATGAAGGGCCTAGCTTGGACAAGAAAGAGGAACCTTGGAGCAAGTTCAAGCATGGAGATGATGGCATGCACAAGGGGAACAAGAACGGAGTTACAAGTGATGATTTCAGGACTTTGAAGCCACCATAATGAGTGCAGGAAGCCTTGGACGAAATATACAAGATGCCACTTCATAAATTTCGTCCAGAGGCTATTATAGGTGCTGCGTCACCTTATTATTGGGCCAGGCCCATGTAATTTCGAAATACTTGAGTATAGGCTGTTTTTAGAGTCCGTATGTGTGGGGAAAAAAGAGATAGGGTTGGTTTCGGACCCCTCCTTCAAGGGCCACGAAATCCCCTCCTCTTCCTCCATATATACAGCCCTTAGGGCACCGTTTAGACTTTGGGTTTTGTTTAGATTAAAAGTTCGCCATAGCTGCAACTTCGTGTACTTCGTTTGTGTTCAACGACCAGACCAAGACGTCACAGAACCCCACCTTGATCAATAAAGCTTTCATCTTATATTCGCAATATCCAGATTGCAAATCTTAGTTTCTTGCTTGTTCTTCGTTTGCTTGCAGGAGATAGACCCTCGTGGTTAGGTTGATTGTGCTCCGGCGTGGTCAATAACCTCTCAGAGTTGGTTTAGCGATTGCTAAGGCGCGACGTCCTCGCACGTTCGTAGTCGGATCGTCAAAGTCCACTCCACCAAAAACGATAGCTATCATCTCATCGAAAGATCGGGACACCCTTGCCTCTATCACAAACTAAAGCAAAGCTACTGAAAGTACTAACCGCAGCTTGAAATTTTCCACGCTCATCAAAATTATGGGAAGCAAATATAGCATTTATTTCGTACTCCCATTCAATATATAAATCAGGCCTAAAACGACCAGTAAATGGTGGCATGGAAACATTAACCTGATTATGTGCATTCTGATGTAATTGCTCCTCTTGTGACAGTTGTTGTATTTTCTTAGGTGATGGCAAATCTCCCACGATCGATAAAGCCCAAGAACTAACAACTCCGGAACCTGCCATAGTTAGTAGAAAACAAGAAACAAAATCCGACAATAATGTTCCTACGAACTACTAGTATGTGGTGGTAGCTCACAGTATAGCAAATATCAATATCTTACAAGTTCTTACCATGCAGCAGGTGGTGACAGGCAACCAACGGTGTCAAATAACTCCGAAGATTGAGTAAAGCGATTGCCAGGGGAACGTATGTATACACGGTGTAGAAATATGTGGATCTTGGAAGGCTTAAATATTTGGTAGCAAAAGATTAGCAATAATCAATTCAGAGATGCAATGTTGAATAAACGCTCAACGACGTTGCTGTGCTGGTCCTAGGCTAGACCGGACTAGAGACGCGAGCCTAGAACACTAATGAGGTCACGGTGTAGCACAACTAGCATCAATAAAGGATACGAAGTAGCTCTGGACAGTAAGATATAAGTCAAGATCACAATGGCAGTAAAGATAATGATGTGAAACAACTGCCAAGCAGGATATACCAACAACTTTCTCTCCAACTTTCCTCTAGAAAAGTTTGTGCCAATTTTCTGATAATTTTTCTCAAGAATGGCACTAACTCAAGCTTTCAAACGCAAAAAGAATCACTCAATTCTGAGTTGATATGAGGTGTCAAAAAATTCTAAAACTGGTCTGAAAAACTGGAACAAGCTGTGTTTGCGAACTTCGGAGGGCAAAAAGACCTATTTAGAAGCCGATTTTAAGGTGTCAAATATTGAACTACCTTCTGCAACTATTTAGATGCGGCTCGTCGCTAGCTTTTATTTGAGTACTCACGGAGCCAAAACAGACTTTGTTTGAAAAAGATATGCCTGTTTTACTGAACACTGCGCAAAACAGATTCCAATCCGAATTCAGCTACGAGATTGAGTCTAGATAGATCCGAATTTTGATTTTTTTTTTCTTCTCTCTTTTTTTTCTCACACTTTTTTCTTTTTCTTTCTCTCTTTTTTTTCTCTGACTTTTTTTTAACTTTTTTGTCTCTCTTTTTTCTCTCTCACTCTTTCCAAAACAAACTAGATAAGATGTAGATTGGATCAAGCACAGATGTGAACGACCTCAACTATGATTATGACAATGAACAGTGGGTAGCACAATGTGGAAATTAATGGATGGGATGATGGACAGCGGAAGGAATAACGATGCAGCGGCGGCGTGACTAATGTGAACAGAACTTGAAACTCTAAACGAACTAGACACTAAGACCAGCAACTCGACACGACGATGCAACCGATAATTCAACTATACAAGCACTGAAAAGAAAATTGCGAAGGCTCAGACTGGCTTGGACAAAGGATGAACAGATCTAACTTTTTTTTGTGGCTTTTTCTTTGGACAATAGGTAAGAAAATAAATCTAATCTAGGAATAACTGGAAATTCTCACCGAGCAACCTGAAAACTGATACCACTTGATAGAGGCGGGGGTGTCCCGATCTTTCGATGAGATGATAGCTATCAATTTGGTGGAGTCGACTTTGACGATCCGACTACAAACGTGATAGAGGCGAGGGTGTCCCGATCTTTCGATGAGATGATAGCTATCGTTTTTGGTGGAGTAGACTTTGACGATCCGACTACGAACGTGCGAGGACGTCGCGCCTTAGCAATCGCTAAACCAACTCCTAGAGGTTATTGACCACGCCGGAGCACAATCAACCTGACCACGAGGGTCTATCTCCTGCAAGCAAACAAAGAACAAGCAAGAAACTAAGATTTGCAATCTGGATATTGCGAATATAAGATGAAAGCTTTATTGATCAAGGTGGGGTTCTGTGACGTCTTGGTCTGGTCGTTGAACACAAACGAAGTACGCGAAGTTGCAGCTATGGCGAACTTTTAATCTAAACAAAACCCAAAGTCTAAACGGTGCCCTAAGGGCTGTATACATGGAGGAAGAGGGGGGGATTTCGTGGCCCTTGAAGGAGGGGTCCGAAACCAACCCTATCTCTTGTTTCCCCACACATACGGACTCTAAAAATAGCCTATACTCAAGTATTTCGAAATTACATGGGCCTGGCCCAATAATAAGGTGACGCAGCACCTATAATAGCCTCTGGACGAAATTTATGAAGTGGCATCTTGTATATTTCGTCCAAGGCTTCTTGCACTCCTTATGGTGGCTTCAAAGTCCTGAAATCATCACTTGTAACTCCGTTCTTGTTCCCCTTGCGCATGCCATCATCTCCATGCTTGAACTTGCTCCAAGGTTCCTCTTTCTTGTCCAAGCTAGGCCCTTCATTTGTAAGCAAAACAAATGTATCCAATTTAGGCAGCATCATATTCTCATGAACTTTAGAATCATTACCAAGAAACGAAAGTACGTGATAATTTAATTGGCGTGCGCGAGCTCTAGTAATTGGTCCAGTATGTATAGAAGCAGGGGCTGTGGGTGTAACAATGGTATTGATGTCCTCATCATCCTCCCCTTCTTGAAATGAAGTCGTCCTCGACGGAAGCTCATCTTCCTCACCCAAATAAGGCTTCAGATCTGCAATGTTAAAAGTGGGACTAACCCCAAAATCTGCAGGCAGCTCAAGTTTATATGCGTTATCATTTATTTTCTCTAACACCTTAAAAGGACCATCAGCACGTGGCATTAGCTTTGATTTGCGCAAATCAGGAAATCTATCCTTACGCAAATGTAACCAAACAAGATCTCCAGGTGCAAACACAACATGTTTTCTACCCTTATCTCCAGCAAGTTTATATTTAGCATTCATACGCTCAATGTTCTCCTTAGTTAACTCATGCATTTTTAAGATCAATTCAGCACGTTGTTTAGCATCAAAATTAACCTTCTCCGAAGATGGAAGAGGCAACAAATCAATTGGTTCACGAGGAAGGAAACCATACACAATATCCAAAGGACACATCTTAGTAGTAGAATGCAATGAACGATTATAAGCAAATTCAATATGAGGCAAGCATTCTTCCCACATTTTCTTGTTATTCTTCAAAACAGCCCTAAGCATAGTAGACAATGTTCTATTGACTACTTCAGTTTGTCCATCAGTTTGGGGGTGACATGTAGTACTAAAAAGCAGTTTAGTACCCAACTTAGCCCATAAACATCTCCAAAAGTGGCTAAGAAATTTCGTATAATGATCTGAAACAATAGTATTTGGCACACCATGCAAGCGTATAATTTCACGAAAGAACAAATCAGCAACATTAACAGCATCATCGCTTTTATGACATGGTATAAAGTGTGCCATTTTCGAGAACCTATCCACGACAACAAATATGCTATCCCTCCCCTTCTTTGTTCGAGGTAAACCTAAAACAAAGTCCATAGATATATCCTCCCAAGGAACACTAGGTACAGGCAAAGGCATATATAAACCATGAGGATTGAGTCGTGACTTAGCTTTTTGACATGTAGTGCAGCGAGCAACAAAACGCTCAACATCCCGTCTCATCTTTGGCCAAATAAATGTGTAGCAAGTATATCCTCCGTCTTCTTCACGCCAAAGTGTCCCATTAATCCTCCTCCATGCGCCTCCTGCAACAACAAAAGACGAACGGAGCTAGCTGGAATGCATAGCTTGTTAGCACGAAACACAAATCCATCGTTAACGACGAACTTGTTCCATGTTCTCCCTTCCTTACAATTCTGCAATACATCTTTAAATTCAGCATCATGCACATATTGATCTTTGATGGTCTCCAAACCAAATATTTTAAAGTCAAGTTGTGAAAGCATAGTATAACGACGAGACAATGCATGAGCAATAACATTTTCTTTACCCTTCTTGTGTTTAATGACATAAGGGAAAGTCACAATAAATTCAACCCATTTAGCATGTCTACGGTTCAGTTTTGCTTGACTTTTAATGTGTTTCAAAGATTCATGATCAGAATGTATAACAAATTCTTTGGGCCATAAATAATGTTGCCATGTTTCTAAGGTCCGAACAAGAGCATATAATTCTTTATCATAAGTAGAATAGTTCAGACTAGGCCCACTCAATTTTTCAGAAAAGTATGCAACAGGTTTGCCATCTTGTAATAAAACACCTCCTAATCCAATTCCACTAGCATCACATTCAAGCTCAAAAGTCTTATTAAAATCAGGAAGTTGGAGTAAAGGAGCATGTGTCAACTTATCTTTCAATACCGTGAAGGCTTCTTCCTGTGAGGTACCCCAAACAAAAGGCACATCCTTCTTTGTAAGCTCATTGAGAGGTGCAGCAATGGTGCTGAAATCTCTCACAAAACGCCTATAGAAACCAGCGAGTCCAAGAAAATTCCTCACTTGAGTGACCGTTTTGGGCTGTGGCCAACTCTCAATAGCTTCAATCTTGGCTTTATCAACTTCAATTCCCTGTGGAGTAACAACATAGCCAAGAAAAGATACTCGGTCGGTGCAAAAGGTGCACTTCCCAAGGTTACCAAACAAACGTGCATCACGTAAAGCAATAAAAACAGCACGTAAATGTTCCAAATGTTCCTCCAAAGATCTGCTATAAATCAGTATATCATCAAAATAGACTACCACAAATCGTCCAATGAAAGCACGTAAAACTTCGTTCATTAATCTCATGAAAGTACTAGGTGCATTAGTTAACCCAAAAGGCATGACTAACCACTCATATAATCCAAACTTTGTTTTAAATGCTGTTTTCCATTCATCCCCCAATTTCATACCAATTTGATGGTATTCTCCAAAGTTGATTTGCGTAGTGGATACCATCAAATTCGTATGAAATTGGGAGATGAATGGAAAACAGCATTTAAAACTAAGTTCGGTTTATATGAGTGGTTAGTCATGCCTTTTGGGTTAACTAATGCACCTAGTACTTTCATGAGATTAATGAACGAAGTTTTACGTGCTTTCATTGGACGATTTGTGGTAGTCTATTTTGATGATATACTGATTTATAGCAGATCTTTGGAGGAACATTTGGAACATTTACGTGCTGTTTTTATTGCTTTACGTGATGCACGTTTGTTTGGTAACCTTGGGAAGTGCACCTTTTGCACCGACCGAGTATCTTTTCTTGGCTATGTTGTTACTCCATAGGGAATTGAAGTTGATAAAGCCAAGATTGAAGCTATTGAGAGTTGGCCACAGCCCAAAACGGTCACTCAAGTGAGGAGTTTTCTTTGACTCGCTGGTTTCTATAGGCGTTTTGTGAGAGATTTCAGCACCATTGCTGCACCTCTCAATGAGCTTACAAAGAAGGATGTGCCTTTTGTTTGGGGTACCTCACAGGAAGAAGCCTTCACGGTATTGAAAGATAAGTTGACACATGCTCCTTTACTCCAACTTCCTGATTTTAATAAGACTTTTGAGCTTGAATGTGATGCTAGTGGAATTGGATTAGGAGGTGTTTTATTACAAGATGGCAAACCTGTTGCATACTTTTCTGAAAAATTGAGTGGGCCTAGTCTGAACTATTCTACTTATGATAAAGAATTATATGCTCTTGTTCGGACCTTAGAAACATGGCAGCATTATTTATGGCCCAAAGAATTTGTTATACATTCTGATCATGAATCTTTGAAACACATTAAAAGTCAAGCAAAACTGAACCGTAGACATGCTAAATGGGTTGAATTTATTGAGACTTTCCCTTATGTCATTAAACACAAGAAGGGTAAAGAAAATGTTATTGCTGATGCATTGTCTCGTCGTTATACTATGCTTTCACAACTTGACTTTAAAATATTTGGTTTGGAGACCATCAAAGATCAATATGTGCATGATGCTGAATTTAAAGATGTATTGCAGAATTGTAAGGAAGGGAGAACATGGAACAAGTTCGTCGTTAACGATGGATTTGTGTTTCGTGCTAACAAGCTATGCATTCAAGCTAGCTCCGTTCGTCTTTTGTTGTTGCAGGAGGCGCATGGAGGAGGATTAATGGGACACTTTGGCGTGAAGAAGACGGAGGATATACTTGCTACACATTTCTTTTGGCCAAAGATGAGACGGGATGTTGAGCGTTTTGTTGCTCGCTGCACTACATGTCAAAAAGCTAAGTCACGACTCAATCCTCATGGTTTATATATGCCTTTGCCTGTACCTAGTGTTCCTTGGGAGGATATATCTATGGACTTTGTTTTAGGTTTACCTCGAACAAAGAAGGGGAGGGATAGCATATTTGTTGTCGTGGATAGGTTCTCGAAAATGGCACACTTTATACCATGTCATAAAAGCGATGATGCTGTTAATGTTGCTGATTTGTTCTTTCGTGAAATTATACGCTTGCATGGTGTGCCAAATACTATTGTTTCAGATCGTGATACAAAATTTTTAGCCACTTTTGGAGATGTTTATGGCCTAAGTTGGGGACTAAACTGCTTTTTTGATAGAGGCGAGGGTGTCCCGATCTTTCGATGAGATGATAGCTATCGTTTTTGGTGGAGTAGACTTTGACGATCCGACTACGAACGTGCGAGGACGTCGCGCCCTAGCAATCGCTAAACCAACTCCGAGAGGTTATTGACCACGCCGGAGCACAATCAACCTGACCACGAGGGTCTATCTCCTGCAAGCAAACGAAGAACAAGCAAGAAACTAAGATTTGCAATCTGGATATTGCGAATATAAGATGAAAGCTTTATTGATCAAGGTGGGGTTCTGTGACGTCTTGGTCTGGTCGTTGAACACAAACGAAGTACGCGAAGTTGCAGCTATGGCGAACTTTTAATCTAAACAAAACCCAAAGTCTAAACGGTGCCCTAAGGGCTGTATATATGGAGGAAGAGGAGGGGATTTCGTGGCCCTTGAAGGAGGGGTCCGAAACCAACCCTATCTCTTGTTTCACCACACATACGGACTCTAAAAACAGCCTATACTCAAGTATTTCGAAATTACATGGGCCTGGCCCAATAATAAGGTGACGCAGCACCTATAATAGCCTCTGGACGAAATTTATGAAGTGACATCTTGTATATTTCGTCCAAGGCTTCCTGCACTCATTATGGTGGCTTCAAAGTCCTGAAATCATCACTTGTAACTCCGTTCTTGTTCCCCTTGTGCATGCCATCATCTCCATGCTTGAACTTGCTCCAAGGTTCCTCTTTCTTGTCCAAGCTAGGCCCTTCATTTGTAAGCAAAACAAATGTATCCAATTTAGGCAGCATCATATTCTCAGGAACAGCACAAGGACTAAGGGATTCGCGTATATAACCTTTGTCGAGCAACTCCTGTACTTGACGCATAATCTCCTTCGTCTCCTCTGGATTGGTACGGTATGGCGCACGGTTTGGCAACGAAGCACCGGGAATTAAGTCAATCTGATGCTCAATCCCGCGAATAGGTTGTAATCCCGGTGGCACGTCTTGTGGAAAGACGTCAGCGAACTCCTGCAAAATGTTAGTGACCGCAGGAGGCAAAGAGGAAGGCACGTCCTCGAATGAAAATAACGCCTCTTTGCACACAAAAGCATAGCAAACAGAATTGCTGAAATCTAGATCATCAATATCAGATTTGGTGGCAAGTAAGCATGCACTTTTCAATTTAATTTCAGAAGCAACACTAGATGGTTTATTATTAGGCTTCATTTGTTGCTCAAATTCTTTTGCCACAATCTTATTTTCACTCTTATTTTTCTCCTGTTTTGCTTTACTAGCTCTATTAATATCATCTTTCAAAATAGAATCAGGAGTCATAGGAAGCAAAGTAATATGTTTATCCTTATGAACAAGAGTATACTGATTGTTTCTACCATGGTGTACAGAATTTTTATCAAATTGCCATGGTCTACCAAGTAATAATGAACATGCTTGCATGGGTACCACATCACAATCAACATAATCAGCATATGTAGAGATTCTAAAATGCACACGAACAGTACGTGTTACCTTAACCTTGCCGCTGTTGTTGAACCATTGGATATAGTAAGGATGTGGATGTGGTCTTGTGGTGAGAGATAGCTTCTCCACCATCTCCATGCTAGCCAAGTTGTTGCAGCTCCCTCCATCTATGATGACGCGAACAGAACGTTCCTTCACAACTCCCTTTGTATGGAACAAATTATGCCTCTGATTTTGCTCAGCTTGTGTGACCTGCACACTCAAAACACGTTGAGCAACTAAACATTCATACCTGTCAGCGTCTTCAGGAGCCATGTATTGCGTCTCATGATCAGAATCATCTCCACCGTGTTCTTCACTTGTAATAACAGCCAAAGTCTCCTCATCATAGTCACTAGCGGACTCATACCCACCATCCTCAGTAGCAATCATAACACGCGGAGATTGGCATTCTCTCGCATAATGACCTCTTCCCTTACAACGACGACAAATAATATCATGTGTGTGCCCTGTTGATGCCATAGATGAAGAAGAGCTCTGGGCAGGCCCAGAAGGTGTACTCTTGGCAGATGGTGGTGGTGGTGCCTGTTTTCTTGTATCTCGGTTGGAATTGGCGGCTGAAGTCAGTGGTGCCGCAGTAGGACGTGTGGGAGTAGAGGAGGCACGCGGTGTCCATGATGAAGATCGACCAGCAGAAAAATTAGTTCGCGCCAATGCCTGTCGATCCTGCACTTCACGTTCAGCTTTACAAGCAAGATGGAATAAACGAGTGATATTATTATACTCCTTATACTCTAGAATGGTCTGAATCTCTCTATTTAATCCACCCATGAAACATGCAAGCATAGCTTCATTCTCCTCAACAATACCACATCTAATCATGCCAGTTTGTAATTCCTGATAATATTCTTCTACAGAATTTTTTCCTTGTCTTAAGCGCTGCAATTTTTGAAGTAATTCACGTTGATAATATGGTGGAACCCAACGAGTACGCATAGCAGTTTTCAAAGCAGCCCACGTAGCTGGAATAGGATATAATCTACAATGTTCAGACCACCATACACATGCAAAACTAGTGAAAGCACAAACAGCAGCAGCAACACGTCGTTCCTCGGGATATTGTAAACATGTAAAACGTTGTTCAGTTTCTAACTCCCAAGTAAGATATATATCAGGAACATATCTACCCTCGAATGGTGGAATATTCAATTTTAATTTAGGAAGATGGTCATGATCTCGTACCTGAAGTAGTGGTGCAGGCCTACCATTGCGATTATTTGCATGTGGACGACCTGGTGCTGGTGGTTCCACGTAGTTATGATTTTGATCAACCTCATCCTCATAATCGCCCGCGTAACAATCCTCCTCCTCGGCACCAGCAGCAGCAGGAGCAGGAGCCAAAGAAGCATCAACAGTAGGTACAGCAGCACCAGAAGTTTGGCCATCCTCAAGAGGAACACGCTTCGCTCGTCCGAACTGATTTGGAAGGGGGCGTTGTTCTTGTCGTTGCAGAGGTGCGACAGGTGCAGCCGGTGGTGGTTGGGGAAGACGCGTGAGTAATTCATTAAACTTGTTATCTAGCTTTGTCTCGAACGACTTCTCCATGCCATCTATCTTCTCCATGGCCTCTTCAAATCTGTTTAGCACATCTCCCACCTGGCCACTCATCATTTGCTGAAATTTATCATGCAACTCCTTGTTCGTCATGTTCTCCCAGTCAATCTCGTCGGCTTGTGATCCTGCCATGGTTAGCAGCAATAGAAACACACAAGAATATGATCCTACAGACTACTAGAAAGTGGTGGTGGTGTGGTGTGGTGTCACAAATCCGTCAAGCAAATCTCAAATTCTTACCAGTTCTTACCCAGCAGCAGGTGGTGATCGGCAACCTTTGTAGTCAAAACTCTCAGAGCTTGGACAGAGCGATTGCCAGGTGGTGTCAAACGCACGATGTAGATGTATGTGGAGCTGGGAAGGCTTATGATATGGTAGCAAAAAGGGTCAGCAATAATCAATTCAGAGATGCAATGTTGAATAAACTCTCAACGACGGTACTATGCTGGTCCTAGGCTAGACCGTGCTAGAGACGCGAGCCTAGAACACTAACAAAAATCACGGCGCTGCACGTAAACAAGGGAGGAGCACACTCTGAATTTTTTTCTTTTTTTCTTTTTTGCTCCGCAACAATTTTTTTTCGAAAAAGTCTACAAATGGTCTAAAAACTGCCTAGCCAGAATTTTCCAGACTTAGTTTTTTTTTTTTGAAACTGGAACTATTTTTCTTCTGCGGGTAGCACGAAAATTGGGGAATCCGACTTGTTCACGACTCGTAGTATCGCGTGATCTGGAACTCTAAAATAAAGGAATAAATACTGGACTCGGACTAGGACTGGTGGCAGAGATGAATCTGGTGGAACTCGGACTGGTGATGGTATATGACGGTAGTATATGTGGGCTCGGATTGGTGGTGGTATATGGACTCGGATCGGTGGTGGTATATGGACTCAGAGAAATAGCAGATAAGCTGTGGTGGTATATGGTAGGGGCGATGATGATGGTGCGGCGGCGGCGTGACAACTTGTGAACAGAAATCAAAACTCTAAAGAACTAGACGCTAAGACCAGCAACTTGACACGACGATGCAACCGCAAATTCAACAAAGCAAAAACCCTAAAAAGATTATGCAAAGGCTCAGATTGGTTCGGATATGATGAACTAACCCTAAAATTTTTTTTTTGGCTTTTTCCTAGACTGTAGGTATGAAGAACAGACTCGATCTAAACTACGAAAAACTTTAAATCTCACCGAGCAACCTGGGGCTCTGATACCACTTGATAGAGGCGAGGGTGTCTCGATCTTTCGATGAGATGATAGCTATCGTTTTTGGTGGAGTAGACTTTGACGATCCGACTACGAACGTGCGAGGACGTCGCGCCTTAGCAATCGCTAAACCAACTCCGAGAGGTTATTGACCACGCCGGAGCACAATCAACCTGACCACAAGGGTCTATCTCCTGCAAGCAAACGAAGAACAAGCAAGAAACTAAGATTTGCAATCTGCATATTGCGAATATAAGATGAAAGCTTGATTGATCAAGGTGGGGTTCTGTGACGTCTTGGTCTGGTCGTTGAACACAAACGAAGTACGCGAAGTTGCAGCTATGGCGAACTTTTAATCTAAACAAAACCCAAAGTCTAAACGGTGCCCTAAGGGCTGTATATATGGAGGAAGAGGGGGGGATTTCGTGGCCCTTGAAGGAGGGGTCCGAAACCAACCCTATCTCTTGTTTCTCCACACATACGGACTCTAAAAATAGCCTATACTCAAGTATTTCGAAATTACATGGGCCTGGCCCAATAATAAGGTGACGCAGCACCTATAATAGCCTCTGGACGAAATTTATGAAGTGGCATCTTGTATATTTCGTCCAAGGCTTCCTGCACTCCTTATGGTGGCTTCAAAGTCCTGAAATCATCACTTGTAACTCCGTTCTTGTTCCCCTTGCGCATGCCATCATCTCCAGGCTTGAACTTGCTCCAAGGTTCCTCTTTCTTGTCCAAGCTAGGCCCTTCATTTGTAAGCAAAACAAATGTATCCAATTTAGGCAGCATCATATTCTCATGAACTTTAGAATCATTACCAAGAAACGAAAGTACCTGATAATTTAATTGGCGTGCGCGAGCTCTAGTAATTGGTCCAGTATGTATAGAAGCAGGGGCTGTGGGTGTAACAATGGTATTGATGTCCTCATCAAAACGTGCACGACGTTGCGCCTTAGCAATCGCTAAACCAATCTCCCGAGGTTACTGATGAGGACATGAATACCTTGGATACGACCAAAAATATTGCATACATGTATATTTGTGAGGTGATTTCTAATGCAAACTATGCAATAATTTATTTGTGTCATCCAGGACAAAAATACTTCACAAACTTTTGTGCCATGTCTAATTGCAGGTGTATGGGACATTTGTACAATTCACATATGAAGATAAGGGAAAACGAGAAGTTTAGGTGCTTTTTAAAAAGTCCTCTCACGTCACTTTTGGGCCAAGAGAAGATAGAGTCCAAGTCTCTCACGTTCTGGATTCAGATTCGGACTACACAGACATACCTGCCTCAAAACGCCAAGAACTCTTTCATACGGACTCCGAATTGGGTGATTCTTTTTTTGTTGGAAAGTAGATTTCATGCTCTTTCGAACCCAATTGGACTCACCTATAAATTCGTCCGGAGCGTTGAGTTATCGACGAAACAATCTGACGCTGCAGCAGAATCCGAGTCAAACTACAAGTCCAAAGGTGTTGCATCACCTCCACTTGGGCCCATGAGCCTTGTACGACCTAGGGTTAGTTTTAGGCTGCCTTGGGACGTCCTCCCACCTCCTTGGCCGCCACCCCTTACTCCTATATAAGTAGATTCATCTAGTAGCTTTTTCCTGGGGATTTGTTTAGTTAAAAGTTAGCCATTGCAACTTCGTGTACTTCGTTTGTTTCCAACGACCAGACCAAGACCGCTTTCGGATCCCCACCATTATCAATACTTCATCTATATTCGCAATATTCAGATTGCATTATCATATTCTTGCTTGTTCTTCGATTGCGTGCAGGAATAGACCTTCGTGGTCAGGCTGATCGTGCTTCCAGCATCGTCAGTAACCTCAGGAGATTGGTTTAGCGATTGCTAAGGCGCAACGTCGTGCACGTTTGTAGTCGGATCGTCAAAGTCGGCTCCACCAAATCGATAGTTACCATCTCATCGAAAGATCGGGACACCCTCGCCTCTATCAGTTACTGACGATGCTGAAAGCACGATCAGCCTGACCATGAAGGTCTATTCCTGCACGCAATCGAAGAACAAGCAAGAATATGATAATGCAATCTGAATATTGCGAATATAGATGAAGTATTGATAATGGTGGGGATCCGAAAGCGGTCTTGGTCTGGTCGTTGGAAACAAACGAAGTACACGAAGTTGCAATGGCTAACTTTTAACTAAACAAATCCCCAGGAAAAAGCTACTAGATGAATCTACTTATATAGGAGTAAGGGGTGGCGGCCAAGGAGGTGGGAGGACGTCCCAAGGCAGCCTAAAACTAACCCTAGGTCGTACAAGGCTCATGGGCCCAAGTGGAGGTGATGCAACACCTTTGGACTTGTAGTTTGACTCGGATTCTGCTGCAGCGTCAGATTGTTTCGTCGATAACTCAACGCTCCGGACGAATTTATAGGTGAGTCCAATTGGGTTCGAAAGAGCATGAAATCTACTTTCCAACAAAAAAAGAATCACCCAATTCGGAGTCCGTATGAAAGAGTTCTTGGCGTTTTGAGGCAGGTATGTCTGTGTAGTCCGAATCTGAATCCAGAACGTGAGAGACTTGGACTCTATCTTCTCTTGGCCCAAAAGTGACGTGAGAGGACTTTTTGAACAGCATCTAAACTTCTCTTTTTTCCTTATCTTCATAAGTGGATTGTACAAATGTCCCATACACCTGCAATTAGACATGGCACAAAAGTCTGTGAAGTATTTTTGTTCTGGATAACATAAATAAATTATTGCATAGTTTGCATTAGAAATCACCTCACAAATATACATGTCTGCAATATTTTTGGTCGTATCCAAGGTTGTCATGTCCTCATCATCCTCCCCTTCTTGAAAAGAAAGCCGTCCTCGGCGTTGCTTAATCTGAAATGTGGCTAACAAAAGAGACAAGGTGTACATGTTGTATATGTATATGTCATCCATTTTTACTTCCCTTGGTTTTTGCACATATGACAAATGTGATAGAGGCGAGGGTGTCCCGATCTTTCGATGAGATGATATCTATCGTTTTTGGTGGAGTAGACTTTGACGATCCGACTACGAACGTGCGAGGACGTCGCGCCTTAGCAATCGCTAAACCAACTCCAAGAGGTTATTGACCACGCCGGAGCACAATCAACCTGACCCCGAGGGTCTATCTCCTGCAAGCAAACGAAGAACAAGCAAGAAACTAAGATTTGCAATCTGGATATTGCGAATATAAGATGAAAGCTTTATTGATCGAGGTGGGGTTCTGTGACGTCTTGGTCTGGTTGTTGAACACAAACGAAGTACGCGAAGTTGCAGCTATGGCGAACTTTTAATCTAAACAAAACCCAAAGTCTAAACGGTGCCCTAAGGGCTGTATATATGGAGGAAGAGGGGGGGATTTCGTGGCCCTTGAAGGAGGGGTCCGAAACCAACCCTATCTCTTGTTTCCCCACACATACGGACTCTAAAAATAGCCTATACTCAAGTATTTCGAAATTACATGGGCCTGGCCCAATAATAAGGTGACGCAGCACCTATAATAGCCTCTGGACGAAATTTATGAAGAGGCATCTTGTATATTTCGTCCAAGGCTTCCTGCACTCCTTATGGTGGCTTCAAAGTCCTGAAATCATCACTTGTAACTCCGTTCTTGTTCCCCTTGCGCATGCCATCATCTCCATGCTTGAACTTGCTCCAAGGTTCCTCTTTCTTGTCCAAGCTAGGCCCTTCATTTGTAAGCAAAACAAATGTATCCAATTTAGGCAGCATCATATTCTCATGAACATTAGAATCATTACCAAGAAACGAAAGTACCTGATAATTTAATTGGCGTGCGCGAGCTCTAGTAATTGGTCCAGTGTGTATAGCAGCAGGGGCTGTGGGTGTAACAATGGTATTGATGTCCTCATCATCCTCCCCTTCTTGAAATGAAGTCGTCCTCGACGGAAGCTCATCTTCCTCACCCAAATAAGGCTTCAAATCTGCAATGTTAAAAGTGGGACTAACCCCAAAATCTGTAGGTAGCTCAAGTTTATATGCGTTATCATTTATTTTCTCTAACACCTTAAAAGGACCATCAGCACGTGGCATTAGCTTTGATTTGCGCAAATCAGGAAATCTATCCTTACGCAAATGTAACCAAACAAGATCTCCAGGTGCAAACACAACATGTTTTCTACCCTTATCTCCAGCAAGTTTATATTTAGCATTCATACGCTCAATGTTCTCCTTAGTTAACTCATGCATTTTTAAGATCAATTCAGCACGTTGTTTAGCATCAAAATTAACCTTCTCCGAAGATGGAAGAGGCAACAAATCAATAGGTGCACGAGGTAGGAAACCATATACAATTTCAAAAGGGCACATCTTAGTAGTAGAATGCAACGAACGATTATAAGCAAATTCAATATGAGGCAAGCATTCTTCCCACATTTTCTTGTTATTCTTCAAAACAGCCCTAAGCATAGTAGACAAAGTCCTATTGACTACTTCAGTTTGTCCATCAGTTTGGGGGTGACAAGTAGTACTAAAAAGCAGTTTAGTCCCCAACTTAGCCCATAAACATCTCCAAAAGTGGCTAAGAAATTTGGTATCACGATCTGAAACAATAGTATTTGGCACACCATGCAAGCGAATAATTTCACGAAAGAACAAATCAGCAACATTAGCAGCATCATCGCTTTTATGACATGGTATAAAGTGTGCCATTTTCGAGAACCTATCCACGACAACAAATATGCTATCCCTCCCCTTCTTTGTTCGAGGTAAACCCAAAACAAAGTCCATAGATATATCCTCCCATGGAACACTAGGTACAGGCAACGGCATATATAAACCATGAGGATTGAGTCGTGACTTAGCTTTTTGACATGTAGTGCAGCGAGCAACAAAGCGCTCAACATCCCGTCTCATCTTTGGCCAAAAGAAATGTGTAGCAAGTACACCGTTCAGCTTTACAAGCAAGATGGAATAAACGAGTGATATTATTATACTCCTTATACTCTAGAATGGTCTGAATCTCTCTATTTAATCCACCCATGAAACGTGCAAGCATAGCTTCATTCTCCTCAACAATACCACATCTAATCATGCCAGTTTGTAATTCCTGATAATATTCTTCTACAGAATTTTTTCCTTGTCTTAAGCGCTGCAATTTTTGAAGTAATTCATGTTGATAATATGGTGGAACCCAACGAGTACGCATAGCAGTTTTCAAAGCAGCCCACGTAGCTGGAATAGGATATAATCTACAATGTTCAGACCACCATACACATGCAAAACTAGTGAAAGCACAAACAGCAGCAGCAACACGTCGTTCCTCGGGATATTGTAAACATGTAAAACGTTGTTCAGTTTCTAACTCCCAAGTAAGATATATATCAGGAACATATCTACCCTCGAATGGTGGAATATTCAATTTTAATTTAGGAAGAAGGTCATGATCTCGTACCTGAAGTGGTGGTGCAGGCCTACCATTGCGATTATTTGCATGTGGACGACCTGGTGCTGGTGGTTGCACGTAGTTATGATTTTGATCAACCTCATCCTCATAATCGCCCGCGTAATCATCCTCCTCCTCGGCACCAGCAGCAGCAGGAGCAGGAGCCAAAGAAGCATCAACAGTAGGTACAGCAGCACCAGAAGTTTGGCCATCCTCAAGAGGAACACGCTTCGCTCGTCCGAACTGATTTGGAAGGGGGCGTTGTTGTTGTCGTTGCAGAGGTGCGACAGGTGCAGCCGGTGGTGGTTGGGGAAGACGCGTGAGCAATTCATTAAACTTGTTATCCAGCTTTGTCTCGAACGACTTCTCCATGCCATCTATCTTCTCCATGGCCTCTTCAAATCTGTTTAGCACATCTCCCACCTGGCCACTCATCATTTGCTGAAGATTATCATGCAACTCCTTGTTCGTCATGTTCTCCCAGTCAATCTCGTCGGCTTGTGATCCTGCCATGGTTAGCAGCAATAGAAACACACAAGAATATGATCCTACAGACTACTAGAAAGTGGTGGTGGTGTGGTGTGGTGTCACAAATCCGTCAAGCAAATCTCAAATTCTTACCAGTTCTTACCCAGCAGCAGGTGGTGATCGGCAACCTTTGTAGTCAAAACTCTCAGAGCTTGGACAGAGCGATTGCCAGGTGGTGTCAAACGCACGATGTAGATGTATGTGGAGCTGGGAAGGCTTATGATATGGTAGCAAAAAGGGTCAGCAATAATCAATTCAGAGATGCAATGTTGAATAAACGCTCAACGACGGTACTGTGCTGGTCCTAGGCTAGACCGTGCTAGAGACGCGAGCCTAGAACACTAACAAAAATCACGGCGCTGCACGTAAACAAGGGAGGAGCACACTCTGAATTTTTTTCTTTTTTTTTTGCACTTTTTTTTCCTCTTTTTTTTTTTGCTCCGCAACAATTTTTTTTTCGAAAAAGTCTAAAAATGGTCTAAAAACTGCCTAGCCAGAATTTTTTTTTTGTTTTGAAACTGGAACTATTTTTCTTCTGCGGGTAGCACGAAAATTGGGGAATCCGACTTGTTCACGACTCGTAGTATCGCGTGATCTGGAACTCTAAAATAAAGGAATAAATACTGGACTCCGACTAGGACTGGTGGCAGAGTTGAATCTGGTGGAACTCGGACTGGTGATGGTATATGACGGTAGTATATGTGGGCTCGGATTGGTGGTGGTATATGGACTCGGATCGGTGGTGGTATATGGACTCGGATCGGTGGTGGTATATGGACTCAGAGAAATAGCAGATAAGCTGTGGTGGTATACGGTAGGGGCGATGATGATGGTGCGGCGGCGGCGTGACAACTTGTGAGCAGAACTCGAAACTCTAAAGAACTAGACGCTAAGACCAGCAACTTGACACGACGATGCAACCGCAATTTCAACAAAGCAAAAACCCTAAAAAGATTATGCAAAGGCTCAGATTGGTTCGGATATGATGAACTAACCCTAAATTTTTTTTTGGCTTTTTCCTGGACTGTAGGTATGAAGAACAGACTCGATCTAAACTACGAAAAACTGTAAATCTCACCGAGCAACCTGGGAATCTGATACCACTTGATAGAGGCGAGGGTGTCCCGATCTTTCGATGAGATGATATCTATCGTTTTTGGTGGAGTAGACTTTGACGATCCGACTACGAACGTGCGAGGACGTCGCGCCTTAGCAATCGCTAAACCAACTCCAAGAGGTTATTGACCACGCCGGAGCACAATCAACCTGACCCCGAGGGTCTATCTCCTGCAAGCAAACGAAGAACAAGCAAGAAACTAAGATTTGCAATCTGGATATTGCGAATATAAGATGAAAGCTTTATTGATCGAGGTGGGGTTCTGTGACGTCTTGGTCTGGTTGTTGAACACAAACGAAGTACGCGAAGTTGCAGCTATGGCGAACTTTTAATCTAAACAAAACCCAAAGTCTAAACGGTGCCCTAAGGGCTGTATATATGGAGGAAGAGGGGGGGATTTCGTGGCCCTTGAAGGAGGGGTCCGAAACCAACCCTATCTCTTGTTTC
>JAAAXO010000188.1:0-97787 GCA_011799875.1 Thinopyrum elongatum | reverse complement strand
TATCAGGAATTACAAACTGGCATGATTAGATGTGGTATTGTTGAGGAGAATGAAGCTATGCTTGCACGTTTCATGGTTGGATTAAATAGAGAGATTCAGACCATTCTAGAGTATAAGGAGTATAATAATATCACTCGTTTATTCCATCTTGCTTGTAAAGCTGAACGTGAAGTGCAGGATCGACAGGCATTGGCGCGAACTAATTTTTCTGCAGGTCGATCTTCATCATGGACACCGCGTGCCTCCTCTACTCCCACACGTCCTACTGCAGCACCACTGACTTCAGCGGCCAACTCCAACCGAGATACAAGAAAACAGGCACCACCACCACCATCTGCCAAGAGTACACCTTCTGGGCCTGCCCAGAGCTCTTCTTCATCTATGGCATCAACACGGCACACACATGATATTATTTGTCGTCGTTGTAAGGGAAGAGGTCATTATGCCAGAGAATGCCAATCTCCGCGTGTTATGATTGCTACTGAGGATGGTGGGTATTAGTCCGCTAGTGACTATGATGAGGCGACTTTGGCTCTTATTACAAGTGAAGAACACGGTGGAGATGATTCTGATCATGAGACGCAATACATGGCTCCTGAAGACGCTGACAGGTATGAATGTTTAGTTGCTCAGCTTGTTTTGAGTGTGCAGGTCACACAAGCTGAGCAAAATCAGAGGCATAATTTGTTCCATACAAAGGGAGTTGTCAAGGAACGTTCTGTTCGCGTCATCATAGATGGAGGGAGCTGCAACAACTTGGCTAGCAAGGAGATGGTGGAGAAGCTATCTCTCACCACAAGACCACATCCACATCCACATCCTTACTATATCCAATGGTTCAACAACTGCGGCAAGGTTAAGGTAACACGTACTGTTCGTGTGCATTTTAGTATCTCTACATATGCTGATTATGTTTATTGTGATGTGGTACCCATGCAAGCATGCTCCTTATTACTTGGTAGACCATGGCAATTTGATAAAAATTCTGTACACCATGGTAGAAACAATCAGTATACTCTTGTTCATAAGGATAAACATATTACTTTGCTTCCTATGACTCCTGATTCTATTTTGAAAGATGATATTAATAGAGCTAGTAAAGCAAAACAGGAGAAAAATAAGAGTGAAAATCAGATTGTGGCAAAAGAATTTGAGCAACAAATGAAGCCTAATAATAAAACATCTAGTGTTGCTTCTGAAATTAAATTGAAAAATGCGTGTTTACTTGCCACCAAATCTGATATTGATGAGCTAGATTTAAGCAAATATGTTTGCTATGCTTTTGTGTGCAAAGAGGCATTATTTTCATTCGAGGACGTGCATTCCTCTTTGCCTCCTGCTGTCACTAACATTTTGCAGGAGTTCGCTGATGTCTTTCCACAAGACGTGCCACCGGGATTACCACCTATTCGCGGGATTGAGCATCAGATTGACTTAATTCCCGGTGCTTCGTTGCCAAACCGTGCGCCATACCGTACCAATCCATAGGAGACGAAGGAGATTATGCGTCAAGTACAGGAGCTGCTCGACAAAGGTTATATACGCGAATCTCTTAGTCCTTGTGCTGTTCCTATTATACTAGTGCCAAAAAAGGATGGTACGTCGCGTATGTGTGTTGATTGTAGAGGCATTAATAATATTACTATTCGTTATCGTCATCCTATTCCTAGGCTAGATGATATGCTTGATGAATTGAGTGGCTCTACAATATTCTCCAAAGTTGATTTGCGTAGTGGATACCATCAAATTCGTATGAAATTGGGAGATGAATGGAAAACAGCATTTAAAACTAAGTTCGGTTTATATGAGTGGTTAGTCATGCCTTTTGGGTTAACTAATGCACCTAGTACTTTCATGAGATTAATGAACGAAGTTTTATGTGCTTTCATTGGACGATTTGTGGTAGTTTACTTTGATGATATATTGATTTATAGCATGATGAGGACATCAATACCATTGTTACACCCACAGCCCCTGCTTCTATACATACTGGACCAATTACTAGAGCTCGCGCACGCCAAATAAATTATCAGGTACTTTCGTTTCTTTTTAATGATTCAAAAGTTCATGAGAATATGATGCTGCCTAAATTGGATACATTTGTTTTGCTTACAAATGAAGGGCCTAGCTTGGACAAGAAAGAGGAACCTTGGAGCAAGTTCAAGCATGGAGATGATGGCATGCGCAAGGGGAACAAGAACGGAGTTACAAGTGATGATTTCAGGACTTTGAAGCCACCATAAGGAGTGCAGGAAGCCTTGGACGAAATATACAAGATGCCACTTCATAAATTTCGTCCAGAGGCTATTATAGGTGCTGCGTCACCTTATTATTGGGCCAGACCCATGTAATTTCGAAATACTTGAGTATAGGCTATTTTTAGAGTCCGTATGTGTGGGGAAACAAGAGATAGGGTTGGTTTCGGACCCCTCCTTCAAGGGCCACGAAATTCCCCCCCTCTTCCTCCATATATACAGCCCTTAGGGCACCGTTTAGACTTTGGGTTTTGTTTAGATTAAAAGTTCGCCATAGCTGCAACTTCGCGTACTTCGTTTGTGTTCAACGACCAGACCAAGACGTCACAGAACCCCACCTCGATCAATAAAGCTTTCATCTTATATTCGCAATATCCAGATTGCAAATCTTAGTTTCTTGCTTGTTCTTCGTTTGCTTGCAGGAGATAGACCCTCGGGGTCAGGTTGATTGTGCTCCGGCGTGGTCAATAACCTCTCGGAGTTGGTTTAGCGATTGCTAAGGCGCGACGTCCTCGCACGTTCGTAGTCGGATCGTCAAAGTCTACTCCACCAAAAACGATAGATATCATCTCATCGAAAGATCGGGACACCCTCGCCTCTATCAAGTATACTCTTGTTCATAAGGATAAACATATTACTTTGCTTCCTATGACTCCTGATTCTATTTTGAAAGATGATATTAATAGAGCTAGTAAAGCAAAACAGGAGAAAAATAAGAGTGAAAATCAGATTGTGGCAAAAGAATTTGAGCAACAAATGAAGCCTAATAATAAACCATCTAGTGTTGCTTCTGAAATTAAATTGAAAAGTGCATGCTTACTTGCCACCAAATCTGATATTGATGATCTAGATTTCAGCAATTCTGTTTGCTATGCTTTTGTGTGCAAAGAGGCGTTATTTTCATTCGAGGACGTGCCTTCCTCTTTGCCTCCTGCGGTCACTAACATTTTGCAGGAGTTCGCTGACGTCTTTCCACAAGACGTGCCACCGGGATTACCACCTATTTGCGGGATTGAGCATCAGATTGACTTAATTCCCGGTGCTTCGTTGCCAAACCGTGCGCCATACCGTACCAATCCAGAGGAGACGAAGGAGATTATGCGTCAAGTACAGGAGCTGCTCGACAAAGGTTATATACGCGAATCTCTTAGTCCTTGTGCTGTTCCTATTATACTAGTGCCAAAAAAGGATGGTACGTCGCGTATGTGTGTTGATTGTAGAGGCATTAATAATATTACTATTCGTTATCGTCATCGTATTCCTAGGCTAGATGATATGCTTGATGAATTGAGTGGCTCTACAATATTCTCCAAAGTTGATTTGCGTAGTGGATACCATCAAATTCGTATGAAATTGGGAGATGAATGGAAAACAGCATTTAAAACTAAGTTCGGTTTATATGAGTGGTTAGTCATGCCTTTTGGGTTAACTAATGCACCTAGTACTTTCATGAGATTAATGAACGAAGTTTTACGTGCTTTCATTGGATGATTTGTGGTAGTTTACTTTGATGATATATTGATTTATAGCAGATCTTTGGAGGAACATTTGGAACATTTACGTGCTGTTTTTATTGCTCTACGTGATGCACGTTTGTTTGGTAACCTTGGGAAGTGCACCTTTTGCACTGACCGAGTATCTTTTCTTGGCTATGTTGTTACTCCACAGGGAATTGAAGTTGATAAAGCCAAGATTGAAGCTATTGAGAGTTGGCCGCAGCCCAAAACGGTCACACAAGTGAGGAGTTTCCTTGCCCTCGCTGGTTTCTATAGGCGTTTTGTGAGAGATTTCAGTACCATTGCTGCACCTCTCAACGAGCTTACAAAGAAGGATGTGCCTTTTGTTTGGGGTACCGCACAGGAAGAAGCCTTCATGGTGTTGAAAGATAAGTTAACACATGCTTCTTTACTCCAACTTCCTGATTTTAATAAGACTTTTGAGCTTGAATGTGATGTTAGTGGAATTGGATTAGGAGGTGTGTTATTACAAGATGGACAAACTGATGTAGTCAATAGAACTTTGTCTACTATGCTTAGGGCTGTTTTGAAGAATAATAAGAAAATGTGGGAAGAATGCCTGCCTCATATTGAATTTTCTTATAATCGTTCATTGCATTCTACTACTAAGATGTGCCCTTTTGAAATTGTATACGGTTTCCTACCTCGTGCACCCATTGATTTGTTGCCTCTTCCATCTTCGGAGAAGGTTAATTTTGATGCTAAACAACGTGTTGAATTGATCTTAAAAATGCATGAGTTAACTAAGGAGAACATTGAGCGTATGAATGCTAAATATAAACTTTCTGGAGATAAGGGTAGAAAACATGTTGTGTTTGCACCTGGAGATCTTGTTTGGTTACATTTGTGTAAGGATAGATTTCCTGATTTGCGCAAATCAAAGCTAATGCCACGTGCTGATGGTCCTTTTAAGGTGTTAGAGAAAATAAATGATAATGCATATAAACTTGAGCTGCCTGCAGATTTTGGGGTTAGTCCCACTTTTAACATTGCAGATCTGAAGCCTTATTTGGGTGAGGAAGATGAGCTTCCATCAAGGACGACTTCATTTCAAGAAGGGGAGGATGATGAGGACATCAATACCATTGTTACACCCACAGCCCCTGCTGCTATATATACTGGACCAATTACTAGAGCTCGCGCATGCCAATTAAATTATCAGGTACTTTCGTTTCTTGGTAATGATTCTAATGTTCATGAGAATATGATGCTGCCTAAAGTGGATACATTTGTTTTGCTTACGAATGAAGGGCCTAGCTTGGACAAGAAAGAGGAACATTGGAGCAAGTTCAAGCATGGAGATGATGGCATGCGCACGGGAAACAAGAACGGAGTTACAAGTGATGATTTCGGGAATTTGAAGCCACCATAATGAGTGCATGAAGCCTTGGACGAAATATACAAGATGCCACTTCATAAATTTCGTCCAGAAGCTATTATAGGTGCTGCGTCACCTTATTATTGGGCCAGGCCCATGTAATTTCGAAATACTTGAGTATAGGCTGTTTTTAGAGTCCGTATGTGTGGGGAAACAAGAGATAGGGTTGGTTTCGGACCCCTCCTTCAAGGGCCACGAAATTCCCCCCTCTTCCTCCATATATACATCCCTTAGGGCACCGTTTAGACTTTGGGTTTTGTTTAGATTAAAAGTTCGCCATAGCTGCAACTTCGCGTTCTTCGTTTGTGTTCAACGACCAGACCAAGACGTCACAGAACCCCACCTTGATCAATAAAGCTTTCATCTTATATTCGCAATATCCAGATTGCAAATCTTAGTTTCTTGCTTGTTCTTCGTTTGCTTGCAGGAGATAGACCCTTGTGGTCAGGTTGATTGTGCTCTGGCGTGGTCAACAACCTCTCGGAGTTGGTTTAGCGATTGCTAAGGCCCGACGTCCTCACATGTTCGTAGTCGGATCGTCAAAGTCTACTCCTCCAAAAACGATAGCTATCATCTCATCGAAAGATCGGGACACCCTCGCCTCTATCATGATGGCATGCGCAAGGGGAACAAGAACGGAGTTACAAGTGATGATTTTAGGACTTTGAAGCCACCATAATGAGTGCAGGAAGCCTTGGACGAAATATACAAGGTGCCACTTCATAAATTTCGTCCAGAGGCTATTATAGGTGCTGCGTCACCTTATTATTGGGCCAGGCCCATGTAATTTCGAAATACTTGAGTATAGGCTGTTTTTAGAGTCCGTATGTGTGGGGAAACAAGAGATAGGGTTGGTTTCGGATCCCTCCTTCAAGGGCCACGAAAACCCCCCCTCTTCCTCCATATATACAGCCCTTAGGGCACCGTTTAGACTTTGGGTTTTGTTTAGATTAAAAGTTCGCCATAGCTGCAACTTCGCGTACTTCGTTTGTGTTCAACGACCAGACAAAGGCGTCACAGAACCCCACCTTCATTAATAAAGCTTTCCTCTTATATTCGCAATATCCGATTGCAATCTCAGTTTCTTGCTTGTTCTTCGTTTGCTCGCAGGAAACAGACCCTCGTGGTCAGGTTGATCGTGCTCCGGCGTGGTCAATAACCCCTTGGAAGTTGGTAGAGCGATTGCTAAGGCGCGACATCTCGCCCGTTCGTAGTCGGATCGTCAAGGTCGACTCCCACAGAAAACGATAGCCACCATCTCATCGAAACATCGGGACACCTTCGCCTATCAAGTGGTATCAGATTTTCAGGTTGCTCGGTGAGATTTTAACAGTTTTTCGTAGTTTAGATCGAGTCTGTTCTTCATATCTACAGTCCACGAAAAAGCCAAAAAAAAATTAGGGTTAGTTCATCATATCCGAACCAATCTGAGCCTTTGCATAATCTTTTAAGGGTTTTTGCTTTGTTGAATTTGCGGTTGCATCGTCGTGTGTAGTTGCTGGTCTTAGCGTCTAGTCCTTTAGAGTTTTGAGTTCTGGTCATAAGTTGTCACGCCGCCGCCGCACCATCATCATCGCCCCTGCCATCTACCACCACCACTTATCCGCCACCGCTCTGAATCCATATACCATCACCGATCTGTATCCATATACCACCACCGATCTGTATCCATATACTACCACCGCTACCATATACCACCACCGCTGCCATATACCACCACCATATATAGCCACCACCATATATCCACCACCAATCCGAGTTCTTTTCATATTAGGTTTGTTTTCGAGATCCATCTAGTTTCCGATTTGTGTATCCTTGCCTGAGTAGGTTTCGAAAAAAAAAGAGTCTGGAGACCCCCGGGCAGTTTTTAGGCCAAAATTTTGGCAGTCAAAAATATTTTTTCCCTGTCCTATTTTTATGTCCCAGGGAGCGTTTTGAGACACTCGCCATCATAGTGATTTTTTGTCGCACTTTTTCGTCGTCGCTGCCCTGATTTCCGAAAAAAAATTGTCAAAAAAAATTTCGTGCCAATCCTGTTAGTTTGACTTGGGAAGAGTTTTGAGACACTCGCCATTATAGTGATTTTTTGCAAAAAAAAAAAGAGGAGCGAAAAAAAAAACAAATTTTTTTTAGAGTGTGCTCTTACCTTGTTTACGTGCCGCGCCATGATTTTGTTAGTGTTCTAGGCTTGCGTCTCTAGTACGGTCTAGCCTAGGACCAGCACAGTACCGTCGTTGACCGTTTATTCAACTTTGCATCTCTGAATTGATTATTGCTGACATTTTTGCTACTATATCATAGGCCTTCCCAGCTCCCCATACATCTACGTCGTGCGTTTGACACCACCTGGCAATCGCTCTGTCCAATCTTTGAGAGTTTTGACTACAACGGTGGCCAATCACCACCTGCTGCTGGGTAAGAACTGGTAAGCATTTGAGATTCGCTTGACGGATTTGTGATACACCACCACCACCACTTCCTAGTAGTCTGTAGGATCATATTTTTGTGTGTTTCTATTGCTGCTAACCATGGCAGGATCACAAGCCGATGAGACTGATTGGGAGAACGTGACGAACAAACAGCTACATGATAAATTTCAGCAAATGATTAGTGGACAGGTGCAAGATGTGCTAAACAGATTTGAAGAGGCCATGGAGAAGATAGATGGAATTGAGAAGATGTTTGAAACTAAGCTCAATAACAAGTTTAATGAATTGCTCGCGCGTCTTCCACAACCACCGCCGGCTGCACCTATCGCACCTCTAGAACAACAACAACGTCGCCTTCCAAATCAAGTGGGACGAGCACAGCGCGTTCCCCTTGAGCCTGGTCAAACTTCTGGTGCCGCTGCACCTACTGTTGATGCTTCTATGGCTCCTGCTGCCGCTGAGGAGGACGATTATGCGGGCGATTACGAGGATGAGGTTGATCAAAATCAGAACTACGTACTAGCACCAGGTCGTCCACATGCCAATAATCGCAATGGTAGGGCTGCATTACCAGCTCAGGTACGAGATCATGACCATCTTCCTAAACTAAAATTGAATATTCCACCATTTAAGGGTAGATATGTTCCTGATATATATCTTACTTGGGGGTTAGAAACTGAACAACGTTTTACATGTTTACAATATCCCGAGGAGAGACGTGTTGTTGCTGCTGTTTGTGCTTTTACTAGTTTTGCATGTGTATGGTGGTCTGAACATTGTAGATTATATCCTATTCCAGCTACGTGGGCTGCTTTGAAAACTGCTATGCGTACTCGTTGGGTTCCACCATATTATCAACGTGAATTACTTCAAAAATTGCAGCGCTTAAGACAAGGAAAAAATTCTGTAGAAGAATATTATCAGGAATTACAAACTGGCATGATTAGATGTGGTATTGTTGAGGAGAATGAAGCTATGCTTGCACGTTTTATGGGTGGATTAAACAGAGAGATTCAGACCATTCTAGAGTATAAGGAGTATAATAATATCACTCGTTTATTCCATCTTGCTTGTAAAGCTGAACGTGAAGTGCAGGATCGACAGGCATTGGCGCGAACTAATTTTTCTGCAGGTCGATCTTCATCATGGACACCGCGTGCCTCCTCTATTCCCACACGTCCTACTGCAGCACTACTGACTTCAGCCGCCAATTCCAGCCGAGATACAAGAAAACAGGCACCACCACCACCATCTGCCAAGAGTACACCTTCTGGGCCTGCCCAGAGCTCTTCTTCATCTATGGCATCAACAGGGCACACACATGATATTATTTGTCGTCGTTGTAAGGGAAGAGGTCATTATGTGACAGAATGCCAATCTCCGCATGTTATGATTGCTACTGAGGATGATGGGTATGAGTCCGCTAGTGACTATGATGAGGAGACTTTGGCTCTTATTACAAGTGAAGAACACGGTGAAGATGATTCTGATCATGAGACACAATACATGGCTCCTGAAGACGCTGACAGGTATGAATGTTTAGTTGCTCAACGTGTTTTGAGTGTGCAGGTCACACAAGCTGAGCAAAATCAGAGACATAATTTGTTCTACATAAAGGGAGTTGTGAAGGAACGTTCTGTTCGCGTCATCATAGATGGAGGGAGCTGCAACAACTTGGCTAGCATGGAGATGGTGGAGAAGCAATCTCTCACCACAAGACCACATCCACATCCTTACTATATCCAATGGTTCAACAACAGCGACAAGGTTAAGGTAACACGTACTGTTCGTGTGCATTTTAGTATCTCTACATATGCTGATTATGTTGATTGTGATGTGGTACCCATGCAAGCATGTTCATTATTACTTGGTAGACCATGGCAATTTGATAAAAATTCTGTACACCATGGTAGAAACAATCAGTATACTCTTGTTCATAAGGATAAACATATTACTTTGCTTCCTATGACTCCTGATTCTATTTTGAAAGATGATATTAATAGAGCTAGTAAAGCAAAACAGGAGAAAACTAAGAGTGAAAATCAGATTGTGGCAAAAGAATTTGAGCAACAAATGAAGCCTAATAATAAACCATCTAGTGTTGCTTCTGAAACTAAATTGAAAAGTGCGTGTTTACTTGCCACCAAATCTGATATTGATGAGCTAGATTTAAGCAAATCTGTTTGCTATGCTTTTGTGTGCAAAGAGGCATTATTTTCATTCGAGGACATGCCTTCCTCTTTGCCTCCTGCTGTCATTAACATTTTACAGGAGTTCGCTGACGTCTTTCCTCAAGACGTGCCACTTGGATTACCACCTATTCGCGGGATTGAGCATCAGATTGACTTAATTACCGGTGCTTCGCTGCCAAACCATGCACCATACCGTACCAATCCAGAGGAGACGAAGGAGATTATGCATCAAGTACAGGAGCTGCTCGACAAAGGTTATATACGCGAATCTCTTAGTCCTTGTGCTGTTCCTATTATACTAGTGCCAAAAAAGGATGGTACATCGCGTATGTGTGTTGACTGTAGAGGCATTAATAATATTACTATTTGCTCTCGTCATCCTATTCCTAGGCTAGATGATATGCTTGATGAATTGAGTGGCTCTACAATATTCTCCAAAGTTGATTTGCGTAGTGGATACCATCAAATTCGTATGAAATTGGGAGATGAATGGAAAACATCATTTAAAACTAAGTTTGGTTTATATGAATGGTTAGTCATGCCTTTTGGGTTAACTAATGCACCTAGTACTTTCATGAGATTAATGAACGAAGTTTTACGTGCTTTCATTGGAAGATTTGTGGTAGTTTACTTTGATGATATATTGATTTATAGCAGATCTCTCGAGGAACATTTGGAACATTTACGTGCTGTTTTTATTGCTTTACGTGATGCACGTTTGTTTGGTAACCTTGGGAAGTGCACCTTTTGCACCGACCGTGTATCTTTTCTTGGCTATGTTGTTACTCCACAGGGAATTGAAGTTGATAAAGCCAAGATTGAAGCTATTGAGAGTTGGCCGCAGCCCAAAACGGTCACACAAGTGAGGAGTTTTCTTGGACTCGCTGGTTTCTATAGGCGTTTTGTGAGAGATTTCAGCACCATTGCTGCACCTCTCAATGAGCTTACAAAGAAGGATGTGCCTTTTGTTTGGGGTACCTCACAGGAAGAAGCTTTCACGGTATTAAAAGATAAGTTGACACATGCTCCTTTACTCTAACTTCCTGATTTTAATAAGACTTTTGAGCTTGAATGTGATGCTAGTGGAATTGGATTAGGAGGTGTTTTATTACAAGATGGCAAACCTGTTGCATACTTTTCTGAAAAATTGAGTGGGCCTAGTCTGAACTATTCTACTTATGATAAAGAATTATATGCTCTTGTTCGGACCTTAGAAACATGGCAACATTATTTATGGCCCAAAGAATTTGTTATACATTCTGATCATGAATCTTTGAAACACATTAAAAGTCAAGCAAAACTGAACCGTAGACATGCTAAATGGGTTGAATTTATTGAGACTTTCCCTTATGTCATTAAACACAAGAAGGGTAAAGAAAATGTTATTGTTGATGCTTTGTCTCGTCGTTATATGATGCTTTCACAACTTGACTTTAAAATATTTGGTTTGGAGACCATCAAAGATCAATATGTGCATGATGCTGAATTTAAAGATGTATTGCAGAATTGTAAGGAAGGGAGAACATGGAACAAGTTCGTCGTTAATGATGGATTTGTGTTTCGTGTAACAAGCTATGCATTCCAGCTAGCTCCGTTCGTCTTTTGTTGTTGCAGGAGGCGCATGGAGGAGGATTAATGGGACACTTTGGCGTGAAGAAGACGGAGGATATACTTGCTACACATTTCTTTTGGCCAAAGATGAGACGGGATGTTGAGCGTTTTGTTGCTCGCTGCACTACATGTCAAAAAGCTAAGTCACGACTCAATCCTCATGGTTTATATATGCCTTTGCCTGTACCTAGTGTTCCTTGGGAGGATATATCTATGGACTTTGTTTTAGGTTTACCTCGAACAAAGAAGGGGAGGGATAGCATATTTGTTGTCGTGGATAGGTTCTCGAAAATGGCACACTTTATACCATGTCATAAAAGCGATGATGCTGTTCATGTTGCTGATTTGTTCTTTCGTGAAATTATACACTTGCATGGTGTGCCAAATACTATTGTTTCAGATCGTGATACTAAATTTCTTAGCCACTTTTGGAGATGTTTATGGGATAAGTTGGGGACTAAACTGCTTTTTAGTACTACATGTCACCCCCAAACTTATGGACAAACTGAAGCAGTCAATAGAACATTGTCAACTATGCTTAGGGCTGTTTTGAAGAATAACAAGAAAATGTGGGAAGAATGCTTGCCTCATATTGAATTTGCTTATAATCGTTCATTGCATTCTACTACTAAGATGTGTCCTTTTGAAATTGTGTATGGTTTCCTTCCTCGTGCACCAATTGATTTGTTGCCTCTTCCATCTTCGGAGAAGGTTAATTTTGATGCTAAACAACATGCTGAATTGATCTTAAAATGCATGAGTTAACTAAGGAGAACATTGAGCGTATGAATGCTAAATATAAACTTGCTGGAGATAAAGGTAGAAAACATGTTGTGTTTGCACTTGGAGATCTTGTTTGGTTACATTTGCGTAAGGATAGATTTCCTGATTTGCGCAAATCAAAGCTAATGCCACGTGCTGATGGTCCTTTTAAGGTGTTAGAGAAAATAAATGATAATGCATATAAACTTGAGCTGCCTGCAGATTTTGGGGTTAGTCCCACTTTTAACATTGCAGATTTGAAGCCTTATTTGGGTGAGGAAGATGAGCTTCCGTCGAGGACGACTTCATTTCAAGAAGGGGAGGATGATGAGGACATCAATACCATTGTTACACCCACAGCCCCTGCTGCTATATATACTGGACCAATTACTAGAGCTCGCGCACGCCAATTAAATTATCAGGTACTCTCGTTTCTTGGTAATGATTCTAATGTTCATGAGAATATGATGCTGCCTAAATTGGATACATTTGTTTTGCTTACAAATGAAGGGCCTAGCTTGGACAAGAAAGAGGAACCTTGGAGCAAGTTCAAGCATGGAGATGATGGCATGTGCAAGGGGAACAAGAACGGAGTTACAAGTGATGATTTCAGGACTTTGAAGCCACCATAATGAGTGCAGGAAGCCATGGACGAAATCTACAAGATGCCACTTCATAAATTTTGTCCAGAGGCTATTATAGGTGCTGCGTCACCTTATTATTGGGCCAGGCCCATGTAATTTTGAAATACTTGAGTATAGGCTGTTTTTAGAGTCCGTATGTGTGGGGAAACAAGAGATAGGGTTGGTTTCGGACCCCTCCTTCAAGGGCCGCGAAATCCCGCCCCCCCCCCCCCTCTTCCTCCATATATACAGCCCTTAGGGCACCGTTTAGACTTTTGGTTTTGTTTAGATTAAAAGTTCACCATAGCTGCAACTTCGCGTACTTCGTTTGTGTTCAACGACCAGACAAAGGCGTCACAGAACCCCACCTTCATTAATAAAGCTTTCCTCTTATATTCGCAATATCCGATTGCAACCTCAGTTTCTTGCTTGTTCTTCATTTGCTCGCAGGAAACAGACCCTCGTGGTCAGGTTGATCGTGCTCCGGCGTGGTCAATAACCCCTTGGAAGTTGGTATAGCGATTGCTAAGGCGCGACGTCTTGCACGTTCGTAGTCGGATCGTCAAGGTCGACTCCCACAGAAAACGATAGCCACCGTCTCATCGAAACATCGGGACACCTTTGCCTCTATCACGATACGTTCGACCCAACCGGGGGCGAGGCCAGAGAGGTCATCGAGGAATCCACTATCGAGTTTGACGTGAATGACACTAAATTGGCATCATGGCTAAACTTCGAGCAGAGGGTTGCATACGACGAGATACTAGCGGCAGTTGACCGCGGTGATGGGGGTGTATTCTTTGTTGATGGTCCGGGAGGTACAGGGAAGACCTTCTTGTACAGGGCGCTGCTCGCCAAGGTTCAAAGCGAGGGCAACATCGCTATCGCTACCGCAACGTTGGGCGTTGCCGCTTCTATCATGCTTGGAGGCAGGACTGCCCACTCGAGGTTCAAGATCCCGTTGAGCTGCGATGATGGTGCCTCATGCAGCTTCACGAAGCAGAGTGGGACCGCCAAGCTACTAAGGATGAACTCATTGATACTATGGGACGAGGCCACCATGACTAAGCGACAGGCGGTCGAGGCACTTGACAATAGCTTGCGCGACATCATGGGAAGACGGGATCCTTTGGAGGAAAAACTGTTGTTTTTGGCGGGGACTTCAGGCAGGTGCTTCCGGTCGTCAGGAGGGGGTCCCGGGGTCAGATAATCGATGCAACCCTCCGAAGTTCTCATCTTTGGAAGGGTATGCACCAACTAAGGCTCGTCAACAACATGAGGGCTCATAATGACACATGGTTTGCAGAATACTTGCTAAGGGTAGGCAATAGCACCGAGGAACCTGGCGATCAAGGGAACATACGACTCCCTGAAGATATTTTTGTGCCGTCTACTGGCAAGGTTGACGACCTGGAGAAGCTGATTGACCATGTATTTCCGTGTCTAGATGACAACATGTCTGATCCGAATTACATGACTTCTCGCGCAATCCTCTCCACGACGAACGACAACGTCGACAAGATAAACATACGCATGATAGAGCATTTTTAGGGAGAAGAAGAAATCTACCATAGCTTTAACAGTGCAGAGGACGACCCATATGGCTACTACGCTCCCGAGTTCCTGAACGGATTGACTCCCAACGGTCTGCCTCCGCATGCACTCAAACTGGAGTTGAACTGCCCTGTCATACTTCTAAGGAACATTGATCCGGCTAATGGACTGTGTAATGGGACGAGGCTTGTGGTCCGAGGTTTCGAGAGGAACGCCATTGACACAGAAATCATGATTGGACAACACGCAGGTAGGAGGGTCTTCCTTCCTCGAATACCCCTATGCCCGTCTAACAATGACATGCTTCCATTCAAGTTCAAGAGGAAGCAATTTCCTATAGGGCTTATCTTTGATACGACGATCAACAAGGCTCAAGCGCAGACCATCCCGATTGTTGGCGTGTACCTGCCTAATCCGGTGTTCTCTCATGGACAACTCTATGTCGCTTTGTCTCGAGCCACCGTGAAGAGAAACATAAAGATCCTCATTGAGAAGGAGAAGGAGAAGGTCAAGAAGCAAAACAGTAAATCAAAGAAGCGAAAAAGACCTACCGTGTCCTTACATACCTCGATGTAGAACATCGTCTATAAGGAAGTCCTTACAGGCTGAAGTCCGCACTTAAGAATCTAGCGGGATTTGAATATGACATAGCATTTACTCTTATTCTATAGAGAATTTGCTGCTCTGGAGTGCTTTTGTACAGATGTTTATCTTTGTTTTTTATTTAACTAAAATCTTTATTTAAACGTGTGCGACCTCTATCTTTTCCTTTGCAAATATTGCACACTGCCCATGTCACTCCGACACTGTGAAACTAGACTCCACTGGAGTGTTCTACTTTAGAGAAATATAATGATGCAGCCCCAAAGCAGGCACATACAATATTAAACATTACAGTATTGTATTTTCCTTTTCTCCCTTTTATTAGGTTATAACATGTTCATGATATAATTTTGAAGATTATAAGATGGTTTTTCCCATAATTCCACAATACTCTGCCCGTCTTAGTTTTGCATAAGATTGCATTATTTCAACTTTGTGGTCTACTATATCAAGTTTTGTTATTGCCTTTCCAGCCAAATCTTTTGTTTTCCACTATGATCCAGAGTTTGCCACGAGCAGTGCGAGTGTCTAATATTTGGTCACCTCCATTAAGCTTGATACACTGTTAGTATATATACTCGTGTGTGTGTGTTCTACTACAGACTGATACAATAAAGCAGCATAAATGAGTTCAGGCCTTTCTTGCTGTATTCACGGCGAGCCGTTGGTCCGGATATACACATATAAATCATGTCTACATCACCCTTCACTACAAAAAAAACCCACTTCCGTGATAATACGTGTTTGTCACAGTAGGTCATGTTTTTAGTCATGCATGTACATCCATGTCGATTTTATGACAGAATCAAGATAGTCATACCTGTGCTGTCATAGAAGTGTTCCATGACAATACCAAAATTATCATCATGGAAGTGTACACTTCCATGATGATAAATGGCGCGTCATGGAAGTGCTTTCGTCAAGGGTAACCGACACGTGGCATCCACCGCAACGGGTCACCGTTAAGCTATCGGGTTCCAGTTTGGATCCAATAACTTGTTAACAGCTGGGACCAATGGGGATTTTCCACGTGTAAAATTCTCATTGGCTATAGCAACCATGTGTTAGCACCGCGAAAGGACAGGTGTCAGCCACCCAATGGACAGGAGGCGCCTATGATACGTCGACACGTGGCAAGGCCCAACAGTGGCCCATTTAGGTTAAAAATGCTGGCCCAGTCAAAATTAGTGGGCTGGCACATTAATGGCTTGCTTGCAGACGGCCCATTCGCAGTTAAGGCCCGTACGACTAGTGTCAAATCGGCCCGTCAATGGCTTGTTTTAGTCTTGTCATCATTGTGGCCCATGGTCACTTCTGGCCCGTTAACAGTCTGCTAAGTATTTGGGCTGAATTACGGCCCGGTGTGTTTTCGGCCTGTTAAAGGTCCTACTTCATTTGGGCCCATTTATTGGCCGATGAAACTTTTGGCCCATAAACGACCGTGAAGGAATTGGGTCATCTTCGGCCATGTCTGGCATTTGGCCTGTTAGAGGCCCATTGTAGATTTGGGCCACTTCTAGCCTGTTGTGTTTTTCGGCCTGTTAATGTCGGACAAAATCCATGGGCCATATGTGGCCCAACGTCACATCGAACCTATTAACGACCCATATAAAACTGATACTAATCAAGCTCGACCGCACTTCCGGCCTGGTAAAGGCCCGTGTAGTAGGTCGGCGCATTTACGGCCCGTCTGAATTTTGGCCTGTGAATGATTCACATTGTAAATGGGCCACCACAAGCTGAGATACATTTCGGCCTGCTAATGGCCAGTGGGTTATTTGGCACAATTAGGGCCCAATCTCACTTTCGGCCTATTAAAGGCCCATGTTATTTATGGGCTCGAGATATTTACACATGTTAACGGCATGTTGTTACTGAGGGCCCAAATTATGTTTAGGCCTGCTAAAGGCCCATTGTGGGCACAGACCTACCAAATATAAGAAAGCTTATGCTGATTTAGGCCTAGATATTTTTAGTGGGCTACTTGCAAATTACGGCCGATAATCGTTTTTAGCCCAATTGGAATTGTTGGCCCGACGAAATGTTGGCACGTTGGGCTGCTTTCGGCCGAATACATTACTAAGATAAACCTACACTATACAAAAATAGCGTCGTAATTTCTACAGCCTTTGGCAGCACGATAAATGTTGTATCATAACAAAATAAATGCCATACAACAAAAGGCCTGTTGGCATAAAGTTTACAGTCCTTGTAGATAAAAGCACCATCAGATGTATAGAAGCATAGATCATTTGACCTGAGTGCTAATGTTTCAGGTTGTAGAATCTGATGGAGCAGCATGATCTTCCCCTTTTTTCTGCCATTGCTCTTGAACAACGAAGCAAATGTTTGATAGTCTGGTTTCAAAACCATTCATATCTTGACGACATTTGTCAACCACTATTCTTGTTTCCGAAACAACCTCCATCAGGGATTGGACTTGTGTCTGGAGCACAGATATATCACTCTGTCTAGCCGGAAGATTTTGTTCAGTAGGCGATTTGGACGAGGTTATCTTGACAACCAACCCAGAATTACGCAGGAAGGTGCTTTTTGCACTGTTAGTAGAGAGATATTGACGCACTGCAGCAAGAGGTGACATTGTTCCCGTGGTAGCCTCGTTACCTTCAGGTGGTTATGGCTGTTCAATCATTTGTTCCATAGCTTGCTGAAAGTTTGAAATTGTAGATTAGTGTACCAGATAAGTTACTAATGAGACAAAAACAAACAAAATAGGTTTCACATTTATACATAACTTATTTTGGTGAACTATTGTAATACATTAGCATGTATTGTAGTGCCAACATAATAAAATCACTCTCAAAACATATGTCCACGTAGCATGCCTAATGTATTGTCTATTTCCTCACATTCATTGACAACTAAGGATAAAGAGACATGGTTTAAAGTAGGATGAACATAGTATGACATCATTCATATCATGGGCAAACAGATATCAAACAAACATGCTATTGTATCATTGTGTGGGCACGTGAACATCACAACTAGCTTACAGATCAAGACCAAAAGAATATCCTTCCTCTCTTTTAAACCGTGTAAGGTGAAATGATACGTTAAGACAACTGTGTATAAAAGTGAACAGAGTAACTGACATTGGCTGCAAACCAAGCAGTTAAATGAACACGTCACAGTAACAAGTAGTTGAAAGGCAGGAGGAGTAAGGACTTACAACAACGGCTTGAACTCGTGTGCTCATGCTCTTCATCTTGCTGGTGTGGCAATCCTTGAAGATTTGCACTGCATTCAGTTCAGGTTCTTTTTGGTCCGCACGGGCTTTCCTCTGTATTTGGAACTAGTCAATATAGATACGATAATATGGCAAAGAAAAAAAGAAGGAACTAGCAGCTATTTACAAGAGCCTCGCAGTGTGCAATATAGCTACGAGATCCTGTTGTCTGTTGGAATTTCACTTTAGAACGGTTGGTCTTGTTCTTCAAACAGTTAGCCTAGAAGAAGATACACTTGTAAGGCACATACGTAAATACGAGTTCAATATGTGATCTGATCAAATACATATACCCTACCTGATACTATTGATCAGACCAGTGTTTAACAAGGGCTGTCCAGTCTTCATCTGTAATATATTCCACTGGAGATGTCTGGGCGATTTCATTGTTAGCCTTGCCTTCAAAGTGAGTTTTTCTAAGGTGATACCGATACTATCACAGAGCAGACTTAAAAACATGAGTGCATGCTTGTTTAGTTGCATCATCTTTCGGATCCAACTTGAACCTCATCCGTTGAAAAAAGAATGTGCATCTTAGTAGGAGGAAGCTAGAAAGTATGGGACAGAGCAAGACAATATTACAAATTGTGATGAATAACATTACTTACGGATAAATGGTCAAGGAAGGTGTTAAACTGGGTATCGTCTTTCTCATTCCTGTACTGGATCCACGTTGGGAGGATACGTGCATGACACCAAACGGCAACGGCTGCCTCTGATACTAACTTGGCTGACTCTGTAGCATAACGTGGCCTTTTCAAACCTGCCTCAAAATGGATCTCCATTCTTCCTCTTTTAGATTTTGTTAATCTGTCAAGCATTATCCTTGATGTTTGTTTCCGCTTGCGCCATGGTTCTAGTTCAACAACGAATATGGAAAGTGTTAGTGCACATCAAACTATGAGAGTACATATAAAGGATCATGCAATTGCAACTTGACTCAGTCAGGTACCGTCTTGGCGTTGATGCTCATGAGGTTCATCTGATCTTGCCAAGTCTTGTTGTGTCAGCAGTGCTTCAGAAGTAGTGTTAGGTGTGAAGACAGCTTGGGAATAGGCCAGTTGCGGAGCAAATGAACGAGTAACTCGTTGAGATGCCAGTATAGTTGAAGGGGATGCTGCAGCTGGTGGAGCAGGTGATACTGTGTTTGTAGATTTAGCTGGTGGACTTGGACCTTCTACTGCACTATAAGTACCAGCAAAATCTCGAGGGAAGATCCTTTTTCGTTGCACCCGATGAGTAACACCATTCCCTACTATATTCTTTTCCTTGCTCTTTTTTGACTTTGCCATGTCAAGCCATACCCACAACACAAAAGAATAAAATCGCTTTTCAGAGCTCATTGATGCATGATACAGACAAGCAATACTTTGATGTAAGACAACCGTATGAGGAGGTTGGAATATGTAAGAAAAATAGGGCAGCGTGACATATTCACAGCTACGATGTGTAAACTAAGCAGAAGGATTTTCTAGAAAATAGAAGTAATGCAAGCTAGACACCATATGAAAGATGCAACCAATATCACTCTGCCAAGTTAAAAGTGTCTTGTCATAAGTGGCATTTCGAAAAATTAGAAGCAGTACAACCTAGAAATCAATGAAAGATGCAACCACTATCACACTGCCAAATTAAAAGCGTCCAATCATGACTGATTGATGCGGGATACACAACAGCAGTACTTTGATGTAAGAACATGGTATGATAGATAGATGCAGTGTATTCTAGACACAGAAAGGCATGTCATATGCACATGTATAACCTATAAACTCAGCAGGTGCAATTTAATCAAAATAGAAGAAACACAAGCTAGACAATGATAGAGGTGAAGGTGTCCCGATGTTTCGATGAGATGGTGGCTAGCGTTTTCTGTGGGAGTCGACCTTGACGATCCGACTACGAACGTGTGAGACGTCGCGCCTTAGCAATCGCTATACCAACTTCCAAGGGGTTATTGACCACGCCGGAGCACGATCAACCTGACCATGAGGGTCTGTTTCCTGCGAGCAAACGAAGAACAAGCAAGAAACTGAGATTGCAATCTGGATATTGTGAATATAAGAGGAAAGCTTTATTAATGAAGGTGGGGTTCTGTGACGCCTTTGTCTGGTCGTTGAGCACAAACGAAGTACGCGAAGTTGCAGCTATGGCGAACTTTTAATCTAAACAAAACCCAAAGTCTAAACGGTGCCCTAAGGGCTGTATATATGGAGGAAGAGGGGGGGATTTCGTGGCCCTTGAAAGAGGGGTCCGAAACCAACCCTATCTCTTGTTTCCCCACACATACGGACTCTAAAAACAGCCTATCCTCAAGTATTTCGAAATTACATGGGCCTGGACTAATAATAAGGTGACGCAGCACCTATAATAGCCTCTGGACGAAATTTATGAAATGGCATCTTGTATATTTCGTCCAAGGCTTCCTGCACTCATTATGGTGGCTTTAAAGTCCTGAAATCATCACTTGTAACTCCGTTCTTGTTCCCCTTGCGCATGCCATCATCTCCATGCTTGAACTTGCTCCAAGGTTCCTCTTTCTTGTCCAAGCTAGGCCCTTCATTTGTAAGCAAAACAAATGTATCCAATTTAGGTAGCATCATATTCTCATGAACATTAGAATCATTACCAAGAAACGAAAGTACCTGATAATTTAATTGGCGTGTGCGAGCTCTAGTAATTGGTCTAGTATGTATAGCAGCAGGGGCTGTGGGTGTAACAATGGTATTGATGTCCTCATCACATTACAAGCTAGACACCGTATGCAACATGCAACCACATATCACACTGCGAAGTTAGAGCAAGCACCTGCGATGGTGGTGTAGGGGAAATGCGGTCTTCAAGTACAGAGCTACGTTCAATATCTTCATTTAGACTTGCTGTTTCTTAAGAATCGTGTGGGGAGGATGAAACTGCACTCTTTATAAGAGTAGCACGTCTCATACTAACCCACGGGCGTGACTGTCTCATCATAAGTGATAGATGTAGGATACACAAGAACAGTAGTTTGATGTAAGAACATGGTGAGATAGGCAAATGTAGTATGTACCAAAAATAGAAAGGCATGTCATATTCACATGTATAATGTGTAAGCTAAGGAGATGCAATTTAACAAATTAGAAGCAATACAAGCTAGGCACCATATGCAACATGCAACCAGATATCACACTGCCATGTTAGGGCAAGCACATGGGGTTGTGGAGTAGGGGAGATGAGATTTGGAACTTGCACTGCTGTAGGAGTAGCAGGAGAATCTGCACAGATCATCTGTTTTGGTTGCTCTAGAGGACCACCATCATCCCGTGCGTTCATCCTTTTAGATTTTGCCTTGTCAAGTCAAACACACAAGAAAAGGAATGACATTTGCTCTTCCAAATTCGTTGATGCATGATGCTAACGAACACAACTTTTATGTAAGGCAACCACATTGTAGGAGGATGGAATATGTACAAAAAACGCTAAGCAGAAGGCATTTTAACAAAATGGAAGCAATTCAAGCTAGACACCATATGAAAGATCCAACCAAAATCACTCTACCAAGTTAGAAGTGTCTCATTATAAGTGGCATTTCAACAAATTAGAGGCAGTACGTGCTTGAAATGATATGCAAGATGCAACCAATATTACACTGTCAATTTGAAGGTGTCTCGTCAGAAGTGATTGATGAGGGATACACAAGAAAAATAGTTTGATGTAAGAACATGGTTAATAGAAAGACGTAGTATGTACCAAAAACGGGAAGACATGTCATATTCACAGGTATAATGTGTTAACTAAGCAGATGCAATTTACCCTAATTAGAAGCATTACAAGGTAAACACCATATGCAACATGCAACCACATATCAGATTGCCAAGTAAGAGCACGCCGGAGCACAATCAACCTGACCACGAGGGTCTATCTCCTGCAAGCAAACGAAGAACAAGCAAGAAACTAAGATTTGCAATCTGGATATTGCGAATATAAGATGAAAGCTTTATTGATCAAGGTGGGGTTCTGTGACGTCTTGGTCTGGTCGTTGAACACAAACGAAGTACGCGAAGTTGCAGCTATGGCGAACTTTTAATCTAAACAAAACCCAAAGTCTAAACGGTGCCCTAAGGGCTGTATATATGGAGGAAGAGGAGGGGATTTCGTGGCCCTTGAAGGAGGGGTCCGAAACCAACCCTATCTCTTGTTTCCCCACACATACGGACTCTAAAAACAGCCTATACTCAAGTATTTCGAAATTACATGGGCCTGGCCCAATAATAAGGTGACGCAGCACCTATAATAGCCTCTGGACAAAATTTATGAAGTGACATCTTGTATATTTCGTCCAAGGCTTCCAGCACTCATTATGGTGGCTTCAAAGTCCTGAAATCATCACTTGTAACTCCGTTCTTGTTCCCCTTGTGCATGCCATCATCTCCATGCTTGAACTTGCTCCAAGGTTCCTCTTTCTTGTCCAAGCTAGGCCCTTCATTTGTAAGCAAAACAAATGTATCCAATTTAGGCAGCATCATATTCTCATGAACTTTAGAATCATTACCAAGAAACGAAAGTACCTGATATTTTAATTGACGTGCGCGAGCTCTAGTAATTGGTCCAGTATGTATAGAAGCAGGGGCTGTGGGTGTAACAATGGTATTGATGTCCTCATCACACTAGCATCACATTCAAGCTCAAAAGTCTTATTAAAATCAGGAAGTTGGAGTAAAGGAGCATGTGTCAACTTATCTTTCAATACCGTGAAGGCTTCTTCCTGTGAGGTACCCCAAACAAAAGGCACATCCTTCTTTGTAAGCTCATTGAGAGGTGCAGCAATGGTGCTGAAATCTCTCACAAAACGCCTATAGAAACCAGCGAGTCCAAGAAAACTCCTCACTTGAGTGACCGTTTTGGGCTGTGGCCAACTCTCAATAGCTTCAATCTTGGCTTTATCAACTTCAATTCCCTGTGGAGTAACAACATAGCCAAGAAAAGATACTCGGTCGGTGCAAAAGGTGCACTTCCCAAGGTTACCAAACAAACGTGCATCACGTAAAGCAATAAAAACAGCACGTAAATGTTCCAAATGTTCCTCCAAAGATCTACTATAAATCAGTATATCATCAAAATAGACTACCACAAATCGTCCAATGAAAGCACGTAAAACTTCGTTCATTAATCTCATGAAAGTACTAGGTGCATTAGTCAACCCAAAAGGCATGACTAACCACTCATATAATCCAAACTTTGTTTTAAATGCTGTTTTCCATTCATCCCCCAATTTCATACGAATTTGATGGTATCCACTACGCAAATCAACTTTGGAGAATATTGTAGAGCCACTCAATTCATCAAGCATATCATCTAGTCTAGGAATAGGATGACGATAACGAATAGTAATATTATTAATGCCTCTACAATCAACACACATACGCGATGTACCATCCTTTTTCGGCACTAGAATAATAGGAACAGCACAAGGACTAAGGGATTCGCGTATATAACCTTTGTCGAGCAACTCCTGTACTTGACGCATAATCTCCTTCGTCTCCTCTGGATTGGTACGGTATGGCGCACGGTTTGGCAACGAAGCACCGGGAATTAAGTCAATCTGATGCTCAATCCCGCGAATAGGTGGTAATCCCGGTGGCACGTCTTGTGGAAAGACGTCAGCGAACTCCTGCAAAATGTTAGTGACAGCAGGAGGCAAAGAGGAAGGCACGTCCTCGAATGAAAATAACGCCTCTTTGCACACAAAAGCATAGCAAACAGAATTGCTGAAATCTAGATCATCAATATCAGATTTGGTGGCAAGTAAGCATGCACTTTTCAATTTAATTTCAGAAGCAACACTAGATGGAGGCTTCATTTGTTGCTCAAATTCTTTTGCCACAATCTGATTTTCACTCTTATTTTTCTCCTGTTTTGCTTTACTAGCTCTATTAATATCATCTTTCAAAATAGAATCAGGAGTCATAGGAAGCAAAGTAATATGTTTATCCTTATGAACAAGAGTATACTGATTGTTTCTACCATGGTGTACAGAATTTTTATCAAATTGCCATGGTCTACCAAGTAATAATGAACATGCTTGCATGGGTACCTGATAGAGGCGAGGGTGTCCCGATCTTTCGATGAGATGATATCTATCGTTTTTGGTGGAGTAGACTTTGACGATCCGACTACGAACGTGCGAGGACGTCGTGCCTTAGCAATCGCTAAACCAACTCCGAGAGGTTATTGACCACGCCGGAGCACAATCAACCTGACCACGAGGGTCTATCTCCTGCAAGCAAACGAAGAACAAGCAAGAAACTAAGATTTGCAATCTGGATATTGCGAATATAAGATGAAAGCTTTATTGATCAAGGTGGGGTTCTGTGACGTCTTGGTCTGGTCGTTGAACACAAACGAAGTACGCGAAGTTGCAGCTATGGCGAACTTTTAATCTAAACAAAACTCAAAGTCTAAACGGTGCCCTAAGGGCTGTATATATGGAGGAAGAGGAGGGGATTTCGTGGCCCTTGAAGGAGGGGTCCGAAACCAACCCTATCTCTTGTTTCCCCACACATACGGACTCTAAAAACAGCCTATACTCAAGTATTTCGAAATTACATGGGCCTGGCCCAATAATAAGGTGACGCAGCACCTATAATAGCTTCTGGACGAAATTTATGAAGTGACATCTTGTATATTTCGTCCAAGGCTTCCTGCACTCATTATGGTGGCTTCAAAGTCCTGAAATCATCACTTGTAACTCCGTTCTTGTTCCCCTTGTGCATGCCATCATCTCCATGCTTGAACTTGCTCCAAGGTTCCTCTTTCTTGTCCAAGCTAGGCCCTTCATTTGTAAGCAAAACAAATGTATCCAATTTAGGCAGCATCATATTCTCATGAACTTTAGAATCATTACCAAGAAACGAAAGTACCTGATATTTTAATTGGCGTGCGCGAGCTCTAGTAATTGGTCCAGTATGTATAGAAGCACGGGCTGTGGGTGTAACAATGGTATTGATGTCCTCATCAGACATCTACCCGGCAGCTGTGATAGCTGCATTCCAGTCCAACGTGCGCAATCGTCGGATACGTTCTAAGAAGAATGTTCGACTGCCCAAGACTATGAAGGAGCTTTACACTCTAGTGGATAAGTGTGCTTGGGTAGAGGAGGGGAGGCGGCTCCCCGTTGAAGAGGATGGTGTCGACATCGACTCAGAGGATGACAATGAGACAACCAGTCAGAAGATGAAGAACAAGAAGCACAACAAAAGGCGCAAGGATAAGGCAGTGATGACCGTTGAGGGATCGGACACACCTAGTACCGGCAAGAAGGCCAAGGCCGAAGTTCCCGGCAAGGAAGTTGCCACGTGCACTGATTGCCGGGAAACTGCGGCTGCCGAGAAGGCTGGGAAAGGTGACGGGCCGTACTGCAGGATCCATCAGACCAAGGGCCACGATCTCCAGGAGTGTCATCAGGTTGAGCAACTCGTCAAGAAGCAGAGGGCTGAGTACGAGAAGCGTGATAAGAAGAAAGGCCAAGATGGCGCTGGCGGGAAGGGCCGAGGCGGCGGAGCAAGCCACCCCGGAAAGGCTCCTCAAAATCAAGGGAAACCCGCCAGAGGCCGTAAGGAGGAGGTTTGCAATGATGAGAGTGATGGAGGAGATGAAGAGGAAACCAGTGAGCAGGAGTTCCAGAAAGCCACTGACGCTCTGTGCATTGAAGGGGGTCCATCTCTGCACTCCTCTCACCGCCAACTTAAACAGTGGGCGCGTGAAGTCAATGCCGTGGAGCCAGCGGCAGATTCTCGGAAGCCGCTCAAGTGGTCCCGCACGCCCATCATCTTTGACGAAGAGGACCACCCTGGCCGCACCACTGCGGTAGGGTGCTTGCCGTTGTTGGTCTCACCAATAATCCGCAACCTCAAGGTCACAAAGATGTTGGTTGACGGTGGGGCCAGGTTGAATCTGATCTCTCCAAAGGTCATCAGCAAACTTCAGATTGCAGTGGAAGAGCTCAAGATTACTGGCACGTTTCAAGGGATCAACCCCAGCAGGAGTCGTCCTAAAGGGAAGATCACGCTGCCCGTGACGTTCAGGGGGGAGTTAAACTACCGGACTGAGAAGATCGTATTTGATGTGGTTGACCTCCCCCTGCCGTACAATGGAATCCTTGGTCGCCCAGCCTTGGCCAAATTCATGGCGGCATCCCACTATGCCTACAATACCTTGAAGATGCCAAGACCTATAGGCGTCATTTCCATTCCGTCAGACAAGAAGGATGCAGTCATTTGTGTGGACAAGATGTACCGGGAAGCAGTCGCGGCAGAGGCCGCGGAAGCCAGTGTTCCTGCCAAAGAAAACAAGAAGAAGAAGAGAGATAGCAAGGATGCCTGCAAGGAATCCGGGAAACATGCCTCTTCGGAGTACGTTGCACCCGTTGATGACGTGCCGGAGAGTTCCAATAGCAAGCGACCCAAGGCTGCTGCACCCGCTGTGAAAAAGGTCCCGACAGGGCTGGCTGGTGCTGATGGTACCTTCACTATCAATGCCACCCTTGATGACAAATAGGAAAGCGCGCTCGTTGCCTTCTTGCGGGCGAATATCGATGTGTTTGCCTGGCAACCATCTGATATCCCTGGTGTTCCCAGGGAGCTAATCGAGCATCACCTTGCTGTCTGCCCGCACGCCCGACCCGTCAAACAGAAGGTCTGGAAGCAAGCTTCGGAGCGGCAGCAATTCATTGCCGAGGAAATCAAGAAACTTGAGGCAGCGGGTCTGGTCAGAGGAGTACTGCATCCAATATGGTTAGCAAATCCTGTGGTGGTACGCAAGGCTAATGGGAAATGGAGGCTTTGCATAGATTTTACGGATTTGAACAAGGCATGCCCAAAGGACCCATTTCCCTTGCCGCGCATCGACCAGATTGTGGATTCCACCTCCGGGTGTGACTTGCTCTCTTTTCTGGATGCATACTCTGGATACCACCAGATTTTCATGTCCAAGGAAGACAAGGAAAAGACCGCATTCATAACTCCATGTGGCACGTACTGCTTCGTACGGATGCCCTTCGGGTTGAAGAGCGCCGGATCCACTTTTGCAAGAGCAGTACAGATTGGATTTGAGTCCCAGCTACACAGAAACATTGAAGCTTACATGGATGATATTTTGGTCAAGACCAAGGACAGATCAACCCTCATCCAGGATTTGGAAGAAACCTTTGCTAATCTGCGTAAGATCAACTTGAAGCTGAACCCGAAGAAGTGCGTGTTTGGCGTCCCTTCTGGCAAGCTACTTGGCTTCTTTGTGTCCCATCGAGGGATAGAGGCCAACCCCAACAAGATCAAGGCTATCGAGCAGATTCAAGCACCCAAGACAGTTAAGGACGTGAGGCGTTTGACCGGATGTGTTGCCGCGGTTAGCAGGTTCATTTCCAAGTCTGCCGAGCGCGCCTTGCCGTTCTTCAAAATCTTGAAGAAGGCAGGGCCTATGGAGTGGACCCCGGAGGCAGACGCCATGCTACAAGATTTGAAGACCTATCTCTCCTTTGTGCCCACTTTGGTCGCTCCCAAACCACAAGAGCCATTGCTGCTATACTTAGCGGCAACCAATCAAGTGGTTAGTGCAGCACTGGTGGCACAGCGGGAAGTAGACGAATCGGCAACCACTGTCATTGATAGAGGCGAGGGTGTCCCGATCTTTCGATGAGATGATAGCTATCGTTTTTTGGTGGAGTAGACTTTGACGATCCGACTACGAACGTGCGAGGACGTCGCGCCTTAGCAATCGCTAAACCAACTCCGAGAGGTTATTGACCACGCCGGAGCACAATCAACCTGACCACGAGGGTCTATCTCCTGCAAGCAAACGAAGAACAAGGAAGAAACTAAGATTTGCAATCTGGATATTGCGAATATAAGATGAAAGCTTTATTGATCAAGGTGGGGTTCTGTGACGTCTTGGTCTGGTCGTTGAACACAAACGAAGTACGCGAAGTTGCACCTATGGCGAACTTTTAATCTAAACAAAACCCAAAGTCTAAACGGTGCCCTAAGGGCTGTATATATGGAGGAAGAGGAGGGGATTTCGTGGCCCTTGAAGGAGGGGTCCGAAACCAACCCTATCTCTTGTTTCCCCACACATACGGACTCTAAAAACAGCCTATACTCAAGTATTTCGAAATTACATGGGCCTGGCCCAATAATAAGGTGACGCAGCACCTATAATAGCCTCTGGACGAAATTTATGAAGTGACATCTTTTATATTTCGTCCAAGGCTTCCTGCACTCATTATGGTGGCTTCAAAGTCCTGAAATCATCACTTGTAACTCCGTTCTTGTTCCCCTTGTGCATGCCATCATCTCCATGCTTGAACTTGCTCCAAGGTTCCTCTTTCTTGTCCAAGCTAGGCCCTTCATTTGTAAGCAAAACAAATGTATCCAATTTAGGCAGCATCATATTCTCATGAACTTTAGAATCATTACCAAGAAACGAAAGTACCTGATATTTTAATTGGCGTGCGCGAGCTCTAGTAATTGGTCCAGTATGTATAGAAGCAGGGGTTGTGGGTGTAACAATGGTATTGATGTCCTCATCATCCTCCCCTTCTTGAAATGAAGTCGTCCTCGACGGAAGCTCATCTTCCTCACCCAAATAAGGCTTCAGATCTGCAATGTTAAAAGTGGGATTAACCCCAAAATCTGCAGGCAGCTCAAGTTTATATGCATTATCATTTATTTTCTCTAACACCTTAAAAGGACCATCAGCACGTGGCATTAGCTTTGATTTGCGCAAATCAGGAAATCTATCCTTACGCAAATGTAACCAAACAAGATCTCCAAGTGCAAACACAACATGTTTTCTACCCTTATCTCCAGCAAGTTTATATTTAGCATTCATACGCTCAATGTTCTCCTTATTTAACTCATGCATTTTTAAGATCAATTCAGCACGTTGTTTAGCATCAAAATTAACCTTCTCCGAAGATGGAAGAGGCAATAAATCAATTGGTGCACGAGGAAGGAAACCATACACAATTTCAAAAGAACACATCTTAGTAGTAGAATGCAATGAACGATTATAAGCAAATTCAATATGAGGCAAGCATTCTTCCCACATTTTCTTGTTATTCTTCAAAACAGCCCTAAGCATAGTAGACAATGTTCTATTGACTACTTCAGTTTGTCCATCAGTTTGGGGGTGACATGTAGTACTAAAAAGCAGTTTAGTCCCCAACTTAGCCCATAAACATCTCCAAAAGTGGCTAAGAAATTTAGTATCACGATCTGAAACAATAGTATTTGGCACACCATGCAAGCGTATAATTTCACGAAAGAACAAATCAGCAACATTAACAGCATCATCGCTTTTATGACATGGTATAAAGTGTGCCATTTTCGAGAACCTATCCACGACAACAAATATGCTATCCCTCCCCTTCTTTGTTCGTGGTAAACCTAAAACAAAGTCCATAGATATATCCTCCTAAGGAACACTAGGTACAGGCAAAGGCATATATAAACCATGAGGATTGAGTCGTGACTTAGCTTTTTGACATGTAGTGCAGCGAGCAACAAAACGCTCAACATCCCGTCTCATCTTTGGCCAAAAGAAATGTGTAGCAAGTATATCCTCCGTCTTCTTCACGCCAAAGTGTCCCATTAATCCTCCTCCATGCGCCTCCTGCAACAACAAAAGACGAACGGAGCTAGCTGGAATGCATAGCTTGTTAGCACGAAACACAAATCCATCGTTAACGACGAACTTGTTCCATGTTCTCCCTTCCTTACAATTCTGCAATACATCTTTAAATTCAGCATCATGCACATATTGATCTTTGATGGTCTCCAAACCAAATATTTTAAAGTCAAGTTGTGAAAGCATAGTATAACGACGAGACAATGCATCAGCAATAACATTTTCTTTACCCTTCTTGTGTTTAATGCCATAAGGGAAAGTCTCAATAAATTCAACCCATTTAGCATGTCTACGGTTCAGTTTTGCTTGACTTTTAATGTGTTTCAAAGATTCATGATCAGAATGTATAACAAATTCTTTGGGCCATAAATAATGTTGCCATGTTTCTAAGGTCCGAACAAGAGCATATAATTCTTTATCATAAGTAGAATAGTTCAGACTAGGCCCACTCAATTTTTCAGAAAAGTATGCAACAGGTTTGCCATCTTGTAATAAAACACCTCCTAATCCAATTCCACTAGCATCACATTCAAGCTCAAAAGTCTTATTAAAATCAGGAAGTTGGAGTAAAGGAGCATGTGTCAACTTATCTTTCAATACCGTGAAGGCTTCTTCCTGCGAGGTACCCCAAACAAAAGGCACATCCTTCTTTGTAAGCTCATTGAGAGGTGCAGCAATGGTGCTGAAATCTCTCACAAAACGCCTATAGAAACCAGCGAGTCCAAGAAAACTCCTCACTTGAGTGACCGTTTTGGGCTGTGGCCAACTCTCAATAGCTTCAATCTTGGCTTTATCAACTTCAATTCCCTGTGGAGTAACAACATAGCCAAGAAAAGATACTCGGTCGGTGCAAAAGGTGCACTTCCCAAGGTTACCAAACAAACGTGCATCACGTAAAGCAATAAAAACAGCACGTAAATGTTCCAAATGTTCCTCCAAAGATCTACTATAAATCAGTATATCATCAAAATAGACTACCACAAATCGTCCAATGAAAGCACGTAAAACTTCGTTCATTAATCTCATGAAAGTACTAGGTGCATTAGTCAACCCAAAAGGCATGACTAACCACTCATATAATCCAAACTTTGTTTTAAATGCTGTTTTCCATTCATCCCCCAATTTCATACGAATTTGATGGTATCCACTACGCAAATCAACTTTGGAGAATATTGTAGAGCCACTCAATTCATCAAGCATATCATCTAGTCTAGGAATAGGATGACGATAACGAATAGTAATATTATTAATGCCTCTACAATCAACACACATACGCGATGTACCATCCTTTTTCGGCACTAGAATAATAGGAACAGCACAAGGACTAAGGGATTCGCGTATATAACCTTTGTCGAGCAACTCCTGTACTTGACGCATAATCTCCTTCGTCTCCTCTGGATTGGTACGGTATGGCGCACGGTTTGGCAACGAAGCACCGGGAATTAAGTCAATCTGATGCTCAATCCCGCGAATAGGTGGTAATCCCGGTGGCACGTCTTGTGGAAAGACGTCAGCGAACTCCTGCAAAATGTTAGTGACCGCAGGAGGCAAAGAGGAAGGCACGTCCTCGAATGAAAATAATGCCTCTTTGCACACAAAAGCATAGCAAACAGAATTGCTGAAATCTAGATCATCAATATCAGATTTGGTGGCAAGTAAGCATGCACTTTTCAATTTAATTTCAGAAGCAACACTAGATGGTTTATTATTAGGCTTCATTTGTTGCTCAAATTCTTTTGCCATAATCTAATTTTCACTCTTATTTTTCTCCTGTTTTGCTTTACTATCTCTATTAATATCATCTTTCAAAATAGAATCAGGAGTCATAGGAAGCAAAGTAATATGTTTATCCTTATGAACAAGAGTATACTGATTGTTTCTACCATGGTGTACAGAATTTTTATCAAATTGCCATGGTCTACCAAGTAATAATGAACATGCGTGCATGGGTACCACATCACAATCAACATAATCAGCATATGTAGAGATACTAAAATGCACACGAACAGTACGTGTTACCTTAACCTTGCCGCTGTTGTTGAACCATTGGATATAGTAAGGATGTGGATGTGGTCTTGTGGTGAGAGATAGCTTCTCCACCATCTCCATGCTAGCCAAGTTGTTGGTTGTGGCTCGGATTGGTGGTGGTATATGGACTTGGATCGGTGGTGGTATCTGGACTCGGATCGGTGGTGGTATATGGTAGGGGCAATGATGATGGTGCGGCGGCGGCGTGACAACTTGTGAACAGAACTCGAAACTCTAAAGAACTAGACGCTAAGACCAGCAACTTGACACGACGATGCAACCGCAAATTCAACAAAGCAAAAACCCTAAAAAGATTATGCAAAGGCTCAGATTGGTTCAGATTGGTTCGGATCTGAGCCTTTGCATAATCTTTTTAGGGTTTTTGCTTTGTTGAATTTGCGGTTGCATCGTCGTGTCAAGTTGCTGGTCTTAGCGTCTAGTTCTTTAGAGTTTCGAGTTCTGTTCACAAGTTGTCACGCCGCCGCCGCACCATCATCATCGCCCCTACCATATACCACCACCGATCCGAGTCCAGATACCACCACCGATCCGAGTCCATATACCACCACCAATCCGAGCCACAACCAACAACTTGGCTAGCATGGAAATGGTGGAGAAGCTATCTCTCACCACAAGACCACATCCACATCCTTACTATATCCAATGGTTCAACAACAGCGGCAAGGTTAAGGTAACACGTACTGTTCGTGTGCATTTTAGTATCTCTACATATGCTGATTATGTTGATTGTGATGTGGTACCCATGCACGCATGTTCATTATTACTTGGTAGACCATGGCAATTTGATAAAAATTCTGTACACCATGGTAGAAACAATCAGTATACTCTTGTTCATAAGGATAAACATATTACTTTGCTTCCTATGACTCCTGATTCTATTTTGAAAGATGATATTAATAGAGCTAGTAAAGCAAAACAGGAGAAAAATAAGAGTGAAAATCAGATTGTGGCAAAAGAATTTGAGCAACAAATGAAGCCTAATAATAAACCATCTAGTGTTGCTTCTGAAATTAAATTGAAAAGTGCATGCTTACTTGCCACCAAATCTGATATTGATGATCTAGATTTCAACAATTCTGTTTGCTATGCTTTTGTGTGCAAAGAGGCGTTATTTTCATTCGAGGACGTGCCTTCCTCTTTGCCTCCTGCGGTCACTAACATTTTGCAGGAGTTCGCTGACGTCTTTCCACAAGACGTGCCACCGGGATTACCACCTATTCGCGGGATTGAGCATCAGATTGACTTAATTCCCGGTGCTTCGTTGCCAAACCGTGCGCCATACCGTACCAATCCAGAGGAGACGAAGGAGATTATGCGTCAAGTACAGGAGTTGCTCGACAAAGGTTATATACGCGAATCCCTTAGTCCTTGTGATAGAGGCGAGGGTGTCCCGATCTTTCGATGAGGTGATAGCTATCATTTTTGGTGGAGTAGACTTTGACGATCCGACTACGAACGTGCGAGGACGTCGTGCCTTAGCAATCGCTAAACCAACTCCGAGAGGTTATTGACCACGCCGGAGCACAATCAACCTGACCACGAGGGTCTATCTCCTGCAAGCAAACGAAGAACAAGCAAGAAACTAAGATTTGCAATCTGGATATTGCGAATATAAGATGAAAGCTTTATTGATCAAGGTGGGGTTCTGTGACGTCTTGGTCTGGTCGTTGAACACAAACGAAGTACGCGAAGTTGCAGCTATGGCGAACTTTTAATCTAAACAAAACCCAAAGTCTAAACGGTGCCCTAAGGGCTGTATATATGGAGGAAGAGGAGGGGATTTCGTGGCCCTTGAAGGAGGGGTCCGAAACCAACCCTATCTCTTGTTTCCCCACACATACGGACTCTAAAAACAGCCTATACTCAAGTATTTCGAAATTACATGGGCCTGCCCAATAATAAGGTGACGCAGCACCTATAATAGCCTCTGGACGAAATTTATGAAGTGACATCTTGTATATTTCGTCCAAGGCTTCCTGCACTCATTATGGTGGCTTCAAAGTCCTGAAATCATCACTTGTAACTCCGTTCTTGTTCCCCTTGTGCATGCCATCATCTCCATGCTTGAACTTGCTCCAAGGTTCCTCTTTCTTGTCCAAGCTAGGCCCTTCATTTGTAAGCAAAACAAATGTATCCAATTTAGGCAGCATCATATTCTCATGAACTTTAGAATCATTACCAAGAAACGAAAGTACCTGATATTTTAATTGACGTGCGCGAGCTCTAGTAATTGGTCCAGTATGTATAGAAGCAGGGGCTGTGGGTGTAACAATGGTATTGATGTCCTCATCAGTTTGTCCATCAGTTTGGGGGTGACATGTAGTACTAAAAAGCAGTTTAGTCCCCAACTTAGCCCATAAACATCTCCAAAAGTGGCTAAGAAATTTAGTATCACGATCTGAAACAATAGTATTTGGCACACCATGCAAGCGTATAATTTCACGAAAGAACAAATCAGCAACATTAACAGCATCATCGCTTTTATGACATGGTATAAAGTGTGCCATTTTCGAGAACCTATCCACGACAACAAATATGCTATCCCTCCCCTTCTTTGTTCGAGGTAAACCTAAAACAAAGTCCATAGATATATCCTCCCAAGGAACGCTAGGTACAGGCAAAGGCATATATAAACCATGAGGATTGAGTCGTGACTTAGCTTTTTGACATGTAGTGCAGCGAGCAACAAAACGCTCAACATCCCGTCTCATCTTTGGCCAAAAGAAATGTGTAGCAAGTATATCCTCCGTCTTCTTCATGCCAAAGTGTCCCATTAATCCTCCTCCATGCGCCTCCTACAACAACAAAAGACGAACGGAGCTAGCTGGAATGCATAGCTTGTTAGCACGAAACACAAATCCATCGTTAACGACGAACTTGTTCCATGTTCTCCCTTCCTTACAATTCTGCAATACATCTTTAAATTCAGCATCATGCACATATTGATCTTTGATGGTCTCCAAACCAAATATTTTAAAGTCAAGTTGTGAAAGCATAGTATAACGACGAGACAATGCATCAGCAATAACATTTTCTTTACCCTTCTTGTGTTTAATGCCATAAGGGAAAGTCTCAATAAATTCAACCCATTTAGCATGTCTACGGTTCAGTTTTGCTTGACTTTTAATGTGTTTCAAAGATTCATGATCAGAATGTATAACAAATTCTTTGGGCCATAAATAATGTTGCCATGTTTCTAAGGTCCGAACAAGAGCATATAATTCTTTATCATAAGTAGAATAGTTCAGACTAGGCCCACTCAATTTTTCAGAAAAGTATGCAACAGGTTTGCCATCTTGTAATAAAACACCTCCTAATCCAATTCCACTAGCATCACATTCAAGCTCAAAAGTCTTATTAAAATCAGGAAGTTGGAGTAAAGGAGCATGTGTCAACTTATCTTTCAATACCGTGAAGGCTTCTTCCTGTGAGGTACCCCAAACAAAAGGCACATCCTTCTTTGTAAGCTCATTGAGAGGTGCAGCAATGGTGCTGAAATCTCTCACCAAACGCCTATAGAAACCAGCGAGTCCAAGAAAACTCCTCACTTGAGTGACTGTTTTGGGCTGTGGCCAACTCTCAATAGCTTCAATCTTGGCTTTATCAACTTCAATTCCCTGTGGAGTAACAACATAGCCAAGAAAAGATACTCGGTCGGTGCAAAAGGTGCACTTCCCAAGGTTACCAAACAAACGTGCATCACGTAAAGCAATAAAAACAGCACGTAAATGTTCCAAATGTTCCTCCAAAGATCTGCTATAAATCAGTATATCATCAAAATAGACTACCACAAATCGTCCAATGAAAGCACGTAAAACTTCGTTCATTAATCTCATGAAAGTACTAGGTGCATTAGTTAACCCAAAAGGCATGACTAACCACTCATATAATCCAAACTTTGTTTTAAATGCTGTTTTCCATTCATCCCCCAATTTCATACGAATTTGATGGTATCCACTACGCAAATCAACTTTGGAGAATATTGTAGAGCCACTCAATTCATCAAGCATATCATCTAGTCTAGGAATAGGATGACGATAACGAATAGTAATATTATTAATGCCTATACAATCAACACACATACGCGATGTACCATCCTTTTTCGGCACTAGAATAATAGGAACAGCACAAGGACTAAGGGATTCGCGTATATAACCTTTGTCGAGCAACTCCTGTACTTGACGCATAATCTCCTTCGTCTCCTCTGGATTGGTACGGTATGGCGCACGGTTTGGCAACGAAGCACCGGGAATTAAGTCAATCTGATGCTCAATCCCGCGAATAGGTGGTAATCCCGGTGGCACGTCTTGTGGAAAGACGTCAGCGAACTCCTGCAAAATGTTAGTGACCGCAGGAGGCAAAGAGGAAGGCACGTCCTCGAATGAAAATAACGCCTCTTTGCACACAAAAGCATAGCAAACAGAATTGCTGAAATCTAGATCATCAATATCAGATTTGGTGGCAAGTAAGCATGCACTTTTCAATTAATTTCAGAAGCAACACTAGATGGTTTATTATTAGGCTTCATTTGTTGCTCAAATTCTTTTGCCACAATCTGATTTTCACTCTTATTTTTCTCCTGTTTTGCTTTACTAGCTCTATTAATATCATCTTTCAAAATAGAATCAGGAGTCATAGGAAGCAAAGTAATATGTTTATCCTTATGAACAAGAGTATACTGATTGTTTCTACCATGGTGTACAGAATTTTTATCAAATTGCCATGGTCTACCAAGTAATAATGAACATGCTTGCATGGGTACCACATCACAATCAACATAATCAGCATATGTAGAGATACTAAAATGCACACGAACAGTACGTGTTACCTTAACCTTGCCGCTGTTGTTGAACCATTGGATATAGTAAGGATGTGGATGTGGTCTTGTGGTGAGAGATAGCTTCTCCACCATCTCCATGCTAGCCAAGTTGTTGCAGCTCCCTCCATCTATGATGACGCGAACAGAACGTTCCTTCACAACTGATGAGGACATCAATACCATTGTTACACCCACAGCCCCTGCTGCTATACATACTGGACCAATTACTAGAGCTCGCGCACGCCAATTAAATTATCAGGTACTTTCGTTTCTTGGTAATGATTCTAATGTTCATGAGAATATGATGCTGCCTAAATTGGATACATTTGTTTTGCTTACAAATGAAGGGCCTAGCTTGGACAAGAAAGAGGAACCTTGGAGCAAGTTCAAGCATGGAGATGATGGCATGCGCAAGGGGAACAAGAACGGAGTTACAAGTGATGATTTCAGGACTTTGAAGCCACCATAAGGAGTGCAGGAAGCCTTGGACGAAATATACAAGATGCCACTTCATAAATTTCGTCCAGAGGCTATTATAGGTGCTGCGTCACCTTATTATTGGGCCAGGCCCATGTAATTTCGAAATACTTGAGTATAGACTATTTTTAGAGTCCGTATGTGTGGGGAAACAAGAGATAGGGTTGGTTTCGGACCCCTCCTTCAAGGGCCACGAAATCCCCCCCTCTTCCTCCATATATACAGCCCTTAGGGCACCGTTTAGACTTTGGGGATTTGTTTAGTTAAAAGTTAGCCATTGCAACTTCGTGTACTTCGTTTGTGTCCAACGACCAGACCAAGACCACTTTTGGATCCCCATCATTATCAATACTTCATCTATATTCGCAATATTCAGATTGCATTATCATATTCTTGCTTGTTCTTCGATTGCGTGCAGGAATAGACCTTCGTGGTCAGGCTGATCGTGCTTATAGCATCGTCAGTAACCTCAGGAGATTGGTTTAGCGATTGCTAAGGCGCAACGTCGTGCACGTTTGTAGTCGGATCGTCAAAGTCGACTCCACCAAATCGATAGTTACCATCTCATCGAAAGATCGGGACACCCTCGCCTCTATCATAAGGATAAACATATTACTTTGCTTCCTATGACTCCTGATTCTATTTTGAAAGATGATATTAATAGAGCTAGTAAAGCAAAGCAGGAGAAAAATAAGAGTGAAAATCATATTGTGGCAAAAGAATTTGAGCAACAAATGAAGCCTAATAATAAACCATCTAGTGTTGCTTCTGAAATTAAATTGAAAAGTGCATGCTTACTTGCCACCAAATCTGATATTGATGAGCTAGATTTCAGCAATTCTGTTTGCTATGCTTTTGTGTGCAAAGAGGCGTTATTTTCATTCGAGGACGTGCCTTCCTCTTTGCCTCCTGCGGTCACTAACATTTTGCAGGAGTTCGCTGACGTCTTTCCACAAGACGTGCCACCGGGATTACCACCTATTCGCGGGATTGAGCATCAGATTGACTTAATTCCCGGTGCTTCGTTGCCAAACCGTGCGCCATACCGTACCAATCCAGAGGAGACGAAGGAGATTATGCGTCAAGTACAGGAGCTGCTCGACAAAGGTTATATACGCGAATCTCTTAGTCCTTGTGCTGTTCCTATTATACTAGTGCCAAAAAAGGATGGTACGTCGCGTATGTGTGTTGATTGTAGAGGCATTAATAATATTACTATTCGTTATCGTCATCCTATTCCTAGGCTAGATGATATGCTTGATGAATTGGTTTGGAGACCATCAAAGATCAATATGTGCATGATGCTGAATTTAAAGATGTATTGCAGAATTGTAAGGAAGGGAGAACATGGAACAAGTTCGTCGTTAACGATGGATTTGTGTTTCGTGCTAACAAGCTATGCATTCCAGCTAGCTCCGTTCGTCTTTTGTTGTTGCAGGAGGCGCATGGAGGAGGATTAATGGGACACTTTGGCGTGAAGAAGACGGAGGATATACTTGCTACACATTTCTTTTGGCCAAAGATGAGACGGGATGTTGAGCGTTTTGTTGCTCGCTGCACTACATGTCAAAAAGCTAAGTCACGACTCAATCCTCATGGTTTATATATGCCTTTGCCTGTACCTAGTGTTCCTTGGGAGGATATATCTATGGACTTTGTTTTAGGTTTACCTCGAACAAAGAAGGGGAGGGATAGCATATTTGTTGTCGTGGATAGGTTCTCGAAAATGGCACACTTTATACCATGTCATAAAAGCGATGATGCTGTTAATGTTGCTGATTTTTTCTTTCGTGAAATTATACGCTTGCATGGTGTGCCAAATACTATTGTTTCAGATCGTGATACTAAATTTCTTAGCCACTTTTGGAGATGTTTATGTGCTAAGTTGGGGACTAAACTGCTTTTTAGTACTACATGTCACCCCCAAACTGATGGACAAACTGAAGTAGTCAATAGAACATTGTCTACTATGCTTAGGGCTGTTTTGAAGAATAACAAGAAAATGTGGGTAGAATGCTTGCCTCATATTGAATTTGCTTATAATCGTTCATTGCATTCTACTACTAAGATGTGTCCTTTTGAAATTGTGTATCGTTTCCTTCCTCGTGCACCAATTGATTTGTTGCCTCTTCCATCTTCGGAGAAGGTTAATTTTGATGCTAAACAACGTGCTGAATTGATCTTAAAAATGCACGAGTTAACTAAGGAGTACATTGAGCGTATGAATGCTAAATATAAACTTGCTGGAGATAAGGGTAGAAAACATGTTGTGCTTGCACCTGGAGATCTTGTTTGGTTACATTTGCGTCAGGATAGATTTCCTGATTTGCGCAAATCAAAGCTAATGCCACGTGCTGATGGTCCTTTTAAGGTGTTAGAGAAAATAAATGATATTGCATATAAACTTGAGCTGCCTGCAGATTTTGGGGTTAGTCCCACTTTTAACATTGCAGATCTGAAGCCTTATTTGGGTGAGGAAGATGAGCTTCCGTCGAGGACGACTTCATTTCAAGAAGGGGAGGATGATGAGGACATCAATACCATTGTTACACCCACAGCCCCTGCTTCTATACATACTGGACCAATTACTAGAGCTCGCACACGCCAATTAAAATATCAGGTACTTTCGTTTCTTGGTAATGATTCTAAAGTTCATGAGAATATGATGCTGCCTAAATTGGATACATTTGTTTTGCTTACAAATGAAGGGCCTAGCTTGGACAAGAAAGAGGAACCTTGGAGCAAGTTCAAGCATGGAGATGATGGCATGCACAAGGGGAACAAGAACGGAGTTACAAGTGATGATTTCAGGACTTTGAAGCCACCATAATGAGTGCAGGAAGCCTTGGACGAAATATACAAGATGTCACTTCATAAATTTCGTCCAGAGGCTATTATAGGTGCTGCGTCACCTTATTATTGGGCTAGGCCCATGTAATTTCGAAATACTTGAGTATAGGCTGTTTTTAGAGTCCGTATGTGTGGGGAAACAAGAGATAGGGTTGGTTTCGGACCCCTCCTTCAAGGGCCACGAAATCCCCTCCTCTTCCTCCATATATACAGTGATGAGGACATCAATACCATTGTTACACCCACAGCCCCTGCTTCTATACATACTGGACCAATTACTAGAGCTCGCGCACGTCAATTAAAATATCAGGTACTTTCGTTTCTTGGTAATGATTCTAAAGTTCATGAGAATATGATGCTGCCTAAATTGGATACATTTGTTTTGCTTACAAATGAAGGGCCTAGCTTGGACAAGAAAGAGGAACCTTGGAGCAAGTTCAAGCATGGAGATGATGGCATGCACAAGGGGAACAAGAACGGAGTTACAAGTGATGATTTCAGGACTTTGAAGCCACCATAATGAGTGCAGGAAGCCTTGGACGAAATATACAAGATGTCACTTCATAAATTTCGTCCAGAGGCTATTATAGGTGCTGCGTCACCTTATTATTGGGCCAGGCCCATGTAATTTCGAAATACTTGAGTATAGGCTGTTTTTAGAGTCCGTATGTGTGGGAAACAAGAGATAGGGTTGGTTTCGGACCCCTCCTTCAAGGGCCACGAAATCCCCTCCTCTTCCTCCATATATACAGCCCTTAGGGCACAGTTTAGACTTTGGGTTTTGTTTAGATTAAAAGTTCGCCATAGCTGCAACTTCGCGTACTTCGTTTGTGTTCAACGACCAGACCAAGACGTCACAGAACCCCACCTTGATCAATAAAGCTTTCATCTTATATTCGCAATATCCAGATTGCAAATCTTAGTTTCTTGCTTGTTCTTCGTTTGCTTGCAGCAGATAGACCCTCGTGGTTAGGTTGATTGTGCTCCGGCGTGGTCAATAACCTCTCGGAGTTGGTTTAGCAATTGCTAAGGCGCGACGTCCTCGCACGTTCGTAGTCGGATCGTCAAAGTCTACTCCACCAAAAACGATAGCTATCATCTCATCGAAAGATCGGGACACCCTCGCCTCTATCAAGAGGACATCAATACCATTGTTACACCCACAGCCCCTGCTTCTATACATACTGGACCAATTACTAGAGCTCGCGCACGCCAATTAAAATATCAGGTACTTTCGTTTCTTGGTAATGATTCTAAAGTTCATGAGAATATGATGCTGCCTAAATTGGATACATTTGTTTTGCTTACAAATGAAGGGCCTAGCTTGGACAAGAAAGAGGAACCTTGGAGCAAGTTCAAGCATGGAGATGATGGCATGCACAAGGGGAACAAGAACGGAGTTACAAGTGATGATTTCAGGACTTTGAAGCCACCATAATGAGTGCAGGAAGCCGTGGACGAAATATACAAGATGTCACTTCATAAATTTCGTCCAGAGGCTATTATAGGTGCTGCGTCACCTTATTATTGGGCCAGGCCCATGTAATTTCGAAATACTTGAGTATAGGCTGTTTTTAGAGTCCGTATGTGTGGGGAAACAAGAGATAGGGTTGGTTTCGGACCCCTCCTTCAAGGGCCACGAAATCCCCTCCTCTTCCTCCATATATACAGCCCTTAGGGCACCGTTTAGACTTTGGGTTTTGTTTAGATTAAAAGTTCGCCATAGCTGCAACTTCACGTACTTCGTTTGTGTTCAACGACCAGACCAAGACGTCACAGAACCCCACCTTGATCAATAAAGCTTTCATCTTATATTCGCAATATCCAGATTGCAAATCTTAGTTTCTTGCTTGTTCTTCGTTTGCTTGCAGGAGATAGACCCTCGTGGTCAAGTTGATTGTGCTCCGGCGTGGTCAATAACCTCTCGGAGTTGGTTTAGCGATTGCTAAGGCGCTACGTCCTCGCACGTTCGTAGTCGGATCGTCAAAGTCTACTCCACCAAAAACTATAGCTATCATCTCATCGAAAGATCGGGACACCCTCGCTTCTATCATTCACCGTCTTTACCTCAGGAGGGAATTGTTTCTGGCCTCCATTGTTCGGCATGCGAGGTTCCTCATCATCCTCGCCTGATAGAGGCGAGGGTGTCCCGATCTTTCGATGAGATGATAGCTATCGTTTTTGGTGGAGTAGACTTTGACGATCCGACTACGAACGTGCGAGGACGTCGCGCCTTAGCAATCGCTAAACCAACTCCGAGAGGTTATTGACCACGCCGGAGCACAATCAACCTGACCACGAGGGTCTATCTCCTGCAAGCAAACGAAGAACAAGCAAGAAACTAAGATTTGCAATCTGGATATTGCGAATATAAGATGAAAGCTTTATTGATCAAGGTGGGGTTCTGTGACGTCTTGGTCTGGTCGTTGAACACAAACGAAGTACGCGAAGTTGCAGCTATGGCGAACTTTTAATCTAAACAAAACCCAAAGTCTAAACGGTGCCCTAAGGGCTGTATATATGGAGGAAGAGGAGGGGATTTCGTGGCCCTTGAAGGAGGGGTCCGAAACCAACCCTAGCTCTTGTTTCCCCACACATACGGACTCTAAAAACAGCCTATACTCAAGTATTTCGAAATTACATGGGCCTGGCCCAATAATAAGGTGACGCAGCACCTATAATAGCCTCTGGACGAAATTTATGAAGTGACATCTTGTATATTTCGTCCAAGGCTTCCTGCACTCATTATGGTGGCTTCAAAGTCCTGAAATCATCACTTGTAACTCCGTTCTTGTTCCCCTTGTGCATGCCATCATCTCCATGCTTGAACTTGCTCCAAGGTTCCTCTTTCTTGTCCAAGCTAGGACCTTCATTTGTAAGCAAAACAAATGTATCCAATTTAGGCAACATCATATTCTCATGAACTTTAGAATCATTACCAAGAAACGAAAGTACCTGATATTTTAATTGGCGTGCGCGAGCTCTAGTAATTGGTCCAGTATGTATAGAAGCAGGGGCTGTGAGTGTAACAATGGTATTGATGTCCTCATCACCTGGGAATCTGATACCACTTGATAGAGGCGAGGGTGTCCCGATCTTTCGATGAGATGATAGCTATCGTTTTTGGTGGAGTAGACTTTGACGATCCGACTACGAACGTGCGAGGACGTCGCGCCTTAGCAATCGCTAAACCAACTCCGAGAGGTTATTGACCACGCCGGAGCACAATCAACCTGACCACGAGGGTCTATCTCCTGCAAGCAAACGAAGAACAAGCAAGAAACTAAGATTTGCAATCTGGATATTGCGAATATAAGATGAAAGCTTTATTGATCAAAATGGGGTTCTGTGACGTCTTGGTCTGGTCGTTGAACACAAACGAAGTACGCGAAGTTGCAGCTATGGCGAACTTTTAATCTAAACAAAACCCAAAGTCTAAACGGTGCCCTAAGGGCTGTATATATGGAGGAAGAGGAGGGGATTTCGTGGCCCTTGAAGGAGGGGTCCGAAACCAACCCTATCTCTTGTTTCCCCACACATACGGACTCTAAAAACAGCCTATACTCAAGTATTTCGAAATTACATGGGCCTGGCCCAATAATAAGGTGACGCAGCACCTATAATAGCCTCTGGACGAAATTTATGAAGTGACATCTTGTATATTTCGTCCACGGCTTCCTGCACTCATTATGGTGGCTTCAAAGTCCTGAAATCATCACTTGTAACTCCGTTCTTGTTCCCCTTGTGCATGCCATCATCTCCATGCTTGAACTTGCTCCAAGGTTCCTCTTTCTTGTCCAAGCTAGGCCCTTCATTTGTAAGCAAAACAAATGTATCCAATTTAGGCAGCATCATATTCTCATGAACTTTAGAATCATTACCAAGAAACGAAAGTACCTGATATTTTAATTGGCGTGCGCGAGCTCTAGTAATTGGTCCAGTATGTATAGAAGCAGGGGCTGTGGGTGTAACAATGGTATTGATGTCCTCATCATCTTTTTTTCTTTTTCTTTTTTGCACTTTTTTTTTTGCTCCGCAACAATTTTTTTTCGAAAAAGTCTACAAATGGTCTAAAAACTGCCTAGCCAGAATTTTCCAGACTTAGTTTTTTTTTTTTTTGAAACTGGAACTATTTTTCTTCTACGGGTAGCACGAAAATTGGGGAATCCGACTTGTTCACGACTCGCAGTATCGCGTGATCTGGAACTCTAAAATAAAGGAATAAATACTGGACTCGGACTAGGACTGGTGGCAGAGATGAATATGGTGGAACTCGGACTGGTGATGGTATATGACGGTAGTATATGTGGACTCGGATTGGTGGTGGTATATGGACTCGGATCGGTGGTGGTATATGGACTCAGAGAAATAGCAGATAAGCTGTGGTGGTATATGGTAGGGGCGATGATGATGGTGCGGCGGCGGCCTGACAACTTGTGAACAGAACTCGAAACTCTAAAGAACTAGACGCTAAGACCAGCAACTTGACACGACGATGCAACCGCAAATTCAACAAAGCAAAAACCCTAAAAAGATTATGCAAAGGCTCAGATTGGTTCGGATATGATGAACTAACCCTAATTTTTTTTTGTGGCTTTTTTTTTGGACAATACGTATGAAAATAAATCTAATCTAGGGAAAACTGGAAATTCTCACCGAGCAACCTGAAAACTGATACCACTTGATAGAGGCGAGGGTGTCCCGATCTTTCGATGAGATGGTAACTATCGATTTGGTGGAGCCGACTTTGACGATCCGACTACAAACGTGCACGACGTTGCGCCTTAGCAATCGCTAAACCAATCTCCTGAGGTTACTGACGATGCTGGAAGCACGATCAACCTGACCACGAAGGTCTATTCCTGCACGCAATCGAAGAACAAGCAAGAATATGATAATGCAATCTGAATATTGCGAATATAGATGAAGTATTGATAATGGTGGGGATCCGAAAGCGGTCTTGGTCTGGTCGTTGGACACAAACGAAGTACACGAAGTTGCAATGGCTAACTTTTAACTAAACAAATCCCAAAGTCTAAACGGTGCCCTAAGGGATGTATATATGGAGGAAGAGGAGGGGATTTCGTGGCCCTTGAAGGAGGGGTCCGAGACCAACCCTATCTCTTGTTTCCCCACACATACGGACTCTAAAAACAGCCTATACTCAAGTATTTCGAAATTACATGGGCCTGGCCCAATAATAAGGTGACGCAGCACCTAGAATAGCCTCTGGACGAAATTTATGAAGTGGGATCTTGTATATTTCGTCCAAGGCTTCCTGCACTCCTTATGGTGGCTTCAAAGTCCTGAAATCATCACTTGTAACTCCGTTCTTGTTCCCCTTGTGCATGCCGTCATCTCCATGCTTGAACTTGCTCCAAGGTTCCTCTTTCTTGTCCAAGCTAGGCCCTTCATTTGTAAGCAAAACAAATGTATCCAATTTAGGCAGCATCATATTCTCATGAACTTTAGAATCATTACCAAGAAACGAAAGTACCTGATATTTTAATTGGCGTGCGCGAGCTCTAGTAATTGGTCCAGTATGTATAGAAGCAGGGGCTGTGGGTGTAACAATGGTATTGATGTCCTCATCATCTTTTTTTCTTTTTTTTTGCACTTTTTTTTTGCTCCGCAACAATTTTTTTTCGAAAAAGTCTACAAATGGTCTATAAACCGCCTAGCCAGAATTTTCCAGACTTAGTTTTTTTTTTTTTGAAACTGGAACTATTTTTCTTCTACGGGTAGCACGAAAATTGGGGAATCCGACTTGTTCACGACTCGCAGTATCGCGTGATCTGGAACTCTAAAATAAAGGAATAAATACTGGACTCGGACTAGGACTGGTGGCAGAGATGAATATGGTGGAACTCGGACTGGTGATGGTATATGACGGTAGTATATGTGGACTCGGATTGGTGGTGGTATATGGACTCGGATCGGGGGTGGTATATGGACTCAGAGAAATAGCAGATAAGCTGTGGTGGTATATGGTAGGGGCGATGATGATGGTGCGGCGGCGGCGTGACAACTTGTGAACAGAACTCGAAACTCTAAAGAACTAGACGCTAAGACCAGCAACTTGACACGACGATGCAACCGCAAATTCAACAAAGCAAAAACCCTAAAAAGATTATGCAAAGGCTCAGATTGGTTCGGATATGATGAACTAACCCTAAATTTTTTTTTTGGCTTTTTCCTGGACTGTAGGTATGAAGAACAGACTCGATCTAAACTACGAAAAACTGTAAATCTCACCGAGCAACCTGGGAATCTAATACCACTTGATAGAGGCGAGGGTGTCCCGATCTTTCGATGAGATGATAGCTATCGTTTTTGGTGGAGTAGACTTCGACGATCCGACTACGAACGTGCGAGGACGTCGCGCCTTAGCAATCGCTAAACCAACTCCGAGAGGTTATTGACCACGCCGGAGCACAATCAACCTGACCACGAGGGTCTATCTCCTGCAAGCAAACGAAGAACAAGCAAGAAACTAAGATTTGCAATCTGGATATTGCGAATATAAGATGAAAGCTTTATTGATCAAGGTGGGGTTCTGTGACGTCTTGGTCTGGTCATTGAACACAAACGAAGTACGCGAAGTTGCAGCTATGGCGAACTTTTAATCTAAACAAAACCCAAGTCTAAACGACGCCCTAAGGGCTGTATATATGGAGGAAGAAGGGGGAATTTCGTGGCCCTTGGAGGAGGGATCCGAAACCAACCCTAACTCTTGTTTTCCCACACATACGGACTCTAAAAACTGCCTATACTTAAGTATTTCGAAATTACATGGGCCTGGCCCAATAATAAGGTGACGCAGCACCTATAATAGCCTCTGGACGAAATTTATGAAGTGGCATCTTGTATATTTCGTCCAAGGCTTCATGCACGCATTAAGGTGGCTTCAATGTCCTGAAATCATCACTTGTAACTCCGTTCTTGTTCCCCTTGCGCATGCCATTATCTCCATGCCTGGTCTTGCTCCAGTGTTCATCCCTCTTATCCATGCGAGGCCCTTCATTTGTAAGTAAGACAAATGTATCCAATTTAGGCAGCATCATATTCTCATGAACATTAGAATCATTACTAAGAAACGAAAGTACCTGATAATTTAATTGGCGTGTGCGAGCTCTAGTAATTGGTCCAGTGTATGTAGCAGTAGGTGCTGTGGGTGTAACAATGGTATTGATGTCCTCATCAGATTATGTGCATTCTGATGTAATTGCTCCTCTTGTGGCGGTTGTTGTATTTTCTTAGGTGATGGCAAATCTCCCACGATCGATGAAGCCCAAGAACTAACAACTCCGGAACCTGCCATAGTTAGTAGAAAACAAGAAACAAAATCCAAGAATAATGTTCCTATGAACTACTAGGATGTGGTGGTAAAACGCTCACAGTGTAGCAAATATCAATATCTTACAAGTTCTTACCATGCAGCAGGTGGTGACAGGCAACCAGCGGTGTCAAATAACTCCGAAGATTGAGTAAAGCGATTGCCAGGGGAACATACGTATACACGGTGTAGAAATATGTGGAGCTTGGAAGGCTTAAATATTTGGTAGCAAAAGATTAGCAATAATCAATTCAGAGATGCAATGTTGAATAAACGCTCAACGACGGTACTGTGCTGGTCCTAGGCTAGACCGGACAAGAGACGCGAGCCTAGAACACTAATGAGGTCACGGCGTAGCACAACTAGCATCAATAAAGGATATGAAGTAGCTCTGGACAGCAAGATATAAGTGAAGATCACAATGACAGTAAAGATAATGATGAGAAACAACTACCAAGTAGCATATACCAACAATTCTCTCTCCAACTTTACTCTATAAAAGTTTGTGCCAATTTTATGATAATTTTTCTCAAGAATGGCACTGACTCAAGCTTTCAAATGCAAAAAGAATCACTCAATTCTGAGTTGATATGAGGAGTCAAAAAATTCTAAAACTGGCCTGAAAAATTGGAACAAGCTGTGTTCGCGAACTTCGGAGGGCAAAAAGACCTATTTAGAAGCCGGTTTTGAGGTGTCAAATATTGAACTTGCTTCTGCAACTATTTAGATGCGGCTCGTTGCTAGCTTTAATTTGAGTACTCACGGAGCCAAAACAGACTTCGTATGAAAAAGATATGCCTGTTGTACTGAACACTGCGCAAAACAGATTCCAATCCGAATTCAGCTACGAGATTGAGTCTAGATAGATCCGAATTTTGTTTTTTTTTTCTTCTCTCTTTTTTTCTCACACTTTTTTTCTTTTTCTTTCTCTCTTTTTTTTCTCTGACTTTTTTTTTTACTTTTTTTTCTCTCTTTTTTCTCTCTCCCTCTTTCCAAAACAAACTAGATAAGATGTAGATTGGATCAATCACAGATGTGAACGACCTCAACTATGATTATGACAATGAACAGTGGGTAGCACGATGTGGAAATTGATGGATGGGATGGTGGACAGCGGAAGGAATAACGATGCAGCGGCGGCTTGACTAATGTAAACAGAACTCGAAACTCTAAACGAACTAAACACTAAGACCAGCAACTGAACACGACGATGCAACCGATAATTCAATAATGCAAACAATGAAAAGAAAATTGCAAAGGCTCAGACTGGCTTGGACAAAGGATGAATAGATCTAACTTTTTTTTTGTGGCTTTTTCTTGAACAATAGGTAAGATACTAAATCTAATCTAGGGAAAACTAGAAATTCTCACCGAGCAACCTGAAAACTGATACCACTTGATAGAGGCGAGGGTGTCCCGATCTTTCGATGAGATGATAGCTATCGTTTTTGGTGGAGTCGACTTTGACGATTCGACTACGAATGTGCGAGGACGTCGTGCCTTAGCAATCGCTAAACCAACTCCGAGAGGTTATTGACCACGCCGGAGCACAATCAACCTGACCACGAGGGTCTATCTCCTGCAAGCAAACGAAGAACAAGCAAGAAACTAAGATTTGCAATCTGGATATTGCGAATATAAGATGAAAACTTTATTGATCAAGGTGGGGTTCTGTGACGTCTTGGTCTGGTCGTTGAATACAAACGAAGTACGCGAAGTTGCAGCTATGGCGAACTTTTAATCTAAACAAAACCCAAGCAAAAAGCTACTAGATGGATCTACTTATATAGGAGCAAGGGGTGGTGGCCAAGGAGGTGGGAGGACGTCCCAAGGCAGCCTAAAACTAACCCTAGGTCGTACAAGGCCAATGGGCCCAAGTGGAGGTGATACAACACCTTTGGACTTGTAGTTTGACTCAGATTCTGCTACAGCGTCAGATTGTTTTGATGACAACTCAACGCTCCGGATGAATTTGAAGGTGAAGCCAAATGGGTTAGAAAGAGCACGAAATCTACTTTCCAACAAATAAAAATCACCCAATTCGAAGTCCGTATGAAATAGTTGTTGGCGTTTTGAGTCAGGTATGTCTGTGCAGTCCGAATCTGAATCCAGAACGTGAGAGACTTGGACTCTATCTTCTCTTGGCCCAAAAGTGACGTGAGAGGACTTTTTGAACAGAACATAAACTTCTCTTTTTCCCTTATGTTCATATGTAGATTGTACAAATGTCCCATACACCTGCAATTAGACATGGCACAAAAGTTTGTGAAGTATTTTTGTCTTGGATGACATAAATAAATTATTGCATAGTTTGCATTAGAAATCACCTCACAAATATACATGTATGCAATATTTTTGGTCGTATCCAAGGTAGTCATGTCCTTATCAGCTAGCCAAGTTGTTGCAGCTCCCTCCATCTATGATGACGCGAACACAACGTTCCTTCACAACTCCCTTTGTATGGAACAAATTATGCCTCTGATTTTGCTCAGCTTGTGTGACCTGCACACTAAAAACACGTTGAGCAACTAAACATTCATACCTGTCAGCGTCTTCAGGAGCCATGTATTGCGTCTCATGATCAGAATCATCTCCACCGTGTTCTTCACTTGTAATAAGAGCCAAAGTCTCCTTATCATAGTCACTAGTGGACTCATACCCACCATCCTCAGTAGCAATCATAACACGCGGAGATTGGCATTCTCTCGCATAATGACCTCTTCCCTTACAACGACGACAAATAATATCATGTGTGTGCCCTGTTGATGCCATAGATGAAGAAGAGCTCTGGGCAGGCCCAGAAGGTGTACTCTTGGCAGATAGTGGTGGTAGTGCCTGTTTTCTTGTATCTCGGTTGGAATTGGCGGCTGAAGTCAGTGGTGCTCCAGTAGGACGTGTGGGAGTAGAGGAGGCACGCGGTGTCCCTGATGAAGATCGACCTGCAAAAAAATTAGTTCGCGCCAATGCCTGTCGATCCTGCACTTCACGTTCAGCTTTACAAGCAAGATGGAATAAACGAGTGATATTATTATACTCCTTATACTCTAGAATGGTCTGAATCTCTCTATTTAATCCACCCATGAAACGTGCAAGCATAGCTTCATTCTCCTCAACAATACCACATCTAATCATGCCAGTTTGTAATTCCTGATAGTATTCTTCTACAGAATTTTTTCCTTATCTTAAGCGCTGCAATTTTTGAAGTAATTCACGTTGATAATATGGTATCAGGAAGTACAAACTGGCATGATTAGATGTGGTATTGTTCAGGATAATGAAGCTATGCTTGCATGTTTTATGGGTGGATTAAATAAAGAGATTCAGACCATTCTAGAGTATAAGGAGTATAATAATATCACTCGTTTATTCCATCTTGCTTGCAAAGCTGAACGTGAAGTGCAGGATCGACAGGCATTGGCGCGAACTAATTTTTCTGCAGGTCGATCTTCATCATGGACACCGCATGCCTCCTCTACTCCCACACGTCCTACTGCAGCACCACTGACTTCAGCCGCCAATTCCAACCGAGATACAAGAAAATAGGAACCACCACCACCATCTGCCAGGAGTACACCTTCTGGGCCTGCCCAGAGCTCTTCTTCATCTATGGCATCAACAGGGCACACACATGATATTATTTGTCGTCGTTGTAAGGGTAGAGGTCATTATGCGAGAGAATGCCAATCTCCGCGTGTTATGATTGCTACTGAGGATGGTGGGTATGAGTCCACTAGTGACTATGATGAGGAGACTTTGGCTCTTATTACAAGTGAAGAACACGGTGGAGATGATTCTGATCATGAGACGCAATACATGGCTCCTGAAGACACTGACAGGTATGAATGTTTAGTTGCTCAACATGTTTTGAGTGTGCAGGTCACACAAGCTGAGCAAAATCAGAGGCATAATTTGTTCCATACAAAGGGAGTTGTGAAGGAACGTTCTGTTTGCGTCATCATAGATGGAGGGAGCTACAACAACTTGGCTAGCATGGAGATGGTGGAGAAGCTATCTCTCACCATAGGACCACATCCACATCCTTACTATATCCAATGGTTCAACAACAGCGGCAAGGTTAAGGTAACACGTACTGTTCATGTGCATTTTAGTATCTCTACATATGCTGATTATGTTGATTGTGATGTGGTACCCATGCAAGCATGTTCCTTATTACTTGGTAGACCATGGCAATTTGATAAAAATTCTGTACACCATGGTAGAAACAATCAGTATACTCTTGTTCATAAGGATAAACATATTACTTTGCTTCCTATGACTCCTGATTCTATTTTAAAAGATGATATTAATAGAGCTAGTAAAGCAAAATAGGAGAAAAATAAGAGTGAAAATCAGATTGTGGCAAAAGAATTTGAGCAACAAATGAAGCCTAATAATAAACCATCTAGTGTTGCTTCTGAAATTAAATTGAAAAGTGCATGTTTACTTGACACCAAATCTGATATTGATGAGCTAGATTTAAGCAAATCTGTTTGCTATGCTTTTGTGTGAAAAGAGGTATTATTTTCATTCGAGGACGTGCCTTCCTCTTTGCCTCTTGCTATCACTAACATTTTGCAGGAGTTCGCGGATGTCTTTCCACAAGACGTGCCATCGGGATTACCACCTATTTGCGGGATTGAGCATCAGATTGACTTAATTCCCGGTGCTTCGCTGCCAAACCGTGCGCCATACTGTACCAATCCAGAGGAGACGAAGGTGATTATGCGTCAAGTATAGGAGCTGCTCGACAAAGGTTATATACGTGAATCTCTTAGTCCTTGTGCTGTTCCTATTAGACTAGTGCCAAAAAAGGATGGTACGTCGCGTATGTGTGTTGATTGTAGAGGCATTAATAATATTACTATTCATTATCATCATCCTATTCCTAGGCTAGATGATATGCTTGATGAATTGAGTGGCTCTACAATATTCTCCAAAGTTGATTTGCGTAGTGGATACCATCAAATTCATATGAAATTGGGAGATGAATAGAAAACAGCATTTAAAACTAAGTTTGGATTATATGAGTGGTTAGTCATGCCTTTTAGGTTAACTAATGCACCTAGTACTTTCATGAGATTAATGAACGAAGTTTTACGTGCTTTTATTGGATGATTTGTGGTAGTTTACTTTGATGATATATTGATTTATAGCAGATCTTTGGAGGAACATTTGGAACATTTACGTGCTGTTTTTATTGCTCTACGTGATGCACGTTTGTTTGGTAACCTTGGGAAGTGCACCTTTTGCACCGACCGAGTATCTTTTCTTGGCTATGTTGTTACTCCACAGGGTATTGAAGTTGATAAAGCCAAGATTGAAGCTATTGAGAGTTGGCCGCAGCCCAAAACGATCACCCAAGTGAGGAGTTTTCTTGGCCTCGCTGGTTTCTATAGGTGTTTTGTGAGAGATTTCAGCACCATTGCTTCACCTCTCAATGAGCTTACAAAGAAGGATGTGCCTTTTGTTTGGGGTACCGCACAGGAAGAAACCTTCACAGTATTGAAAGATAAGTTGACACATGCTCCTTTACTCCAACTTCCTGATTTTAATAAGACTTTTGAGCTTGAATGTGATGCTAGTGGAATTGGATTAGGAGGTGTGTTATTACAAGATGGTAAACCTGTTGCATACTTTTCTGAAAAATTGAGTGCGCCTAGTCTGAACTATTCTACTTATGATAAAGAATTATATGCTCTTGTTCGGACTTTGGAAACATGGCAACATTATTTATGGCCCAAAGAATTTGTTATACATTCTAATCATGAATCTTTGAAACATATTAAAAGTCAAGCAAAACTGAACCGTAGACATGCTAAATGGGCTGAATTCATTGAGACTTTTCCTTATGTCATAAAACACAAGAAGGGTAAAGAAAATGTTATTGTTGATACATTGTCTCGTCGTTATACTATGTTTTCACAAATTGACTTTAAAATATTTTGTTTGGAGACCATCAAAGATCAATATGTGCATGATGCTGATTTTAAAGATGTAATGCAGAATTGTAAAGAAGGAAGAACATGGAACAAATTCGTCCAGAATGATGGATTTGTGTTCCGTGCTAACAAGCTATGCATTCCAGCTAGCTCCGTTCGTCTTTTGTTGTTGCAGGAGGTGCATGGAGGAGGATTAATGGGACACTTTGGCGTGAAGAAGATGGAGGATGTACTCGCTACACATTTCTTTTGGCCAAAGATGAGACGGGATGTGATAGAGGCGAGGGTGTCCCGATCTTTCGATGAGATGATATCTATCGTTTTTGGTGGAGTAGACTTTGACGATCCGACTACGAACGTGCGAGGACGTCGCGCCTTAGCAATCGCTAAACCAACTCCGAGAGGTTATTGACCACGCCGGAGCACAATCAACCTGACCCCGAGGGTCTATCTCCTGCAAGCAAACGAAGAACAAGCAAGAAACTAAGATTTGCAATCTGGATATTGCGAATATAAGATGAAAGCTTTATTGATCGAGGTGGGGTTCTGTGACGTCTTGGTCTGGTCGTTGAACACAAACGAAGTACGCGAAGTTGCAGCTATGGCGAACTTTTAATCTAAACAAAACCCAAAGTCTAAACGGTGCCCTAAGGGCTGTATATATGGAGGAAGAGGAGGGGATTTCGTGGCCCTTGAAGGAGGGGTCCGAAACCAACCCTATCTCTTGTTTCCCCACACATACGGACTCTAAAAACAGCCTATACTCAAGTATTTCGAAATTACATGGGCCTGGCCCAATAATAAGGTGACGCAGCACCTATAATAGCCTCTGGACGAAATTTATGAAGTGACATCTTGTATATTTCGTCCAAGGCTTCCTGCACTCATTATGGTAGCTTCAAAGTCCTGAAATCAACACTTGTAACTCCGTTCTTGTTCCCCTTGTGCATGCCATCATCTCCATGCTTGAACTTGCTCCAAGGTTCCTCTTTCTTGTCCAAGCTAGGCCCTTCATTTGTAAGCAAAACAAATGTATCCAATTTAGGCAGCATCATATTCTCATGAACTTTAGAATCATTACCAAGAAACGAAAGTACCTGATATTTTAATTGGCGTGCGCGAGCTCTAGTAATTGGTCCAGTATGTATAGAAGCAGGGGCTGTGGGTGTAACAATGGTATTGATGTCCTCATCATCCTCCCCTTCTTGAAATGAAGTCGTCCTCGACGGAAGCTCATCTTCCTCACCCAAATAAGGCTTCAGATCTGCAATGTTAAAAGTGGGACTAACCCCAAAATCTGCAGGCAGCTCAAGTTTATATGCATTATCATTTATTTTCTCTAACACCTTAAAAGGACCATCAGCACGTGGCATTAGCTTTGATTTGCGGAAATCAGGAAATCTATCCTTACGCAAATGTAACCAAACAAGATCTCCAGGTGCAAACACAACATGTTTTCTACCCTTATCTCCAGCAAGTTTATATTTAGCATTCATACGCTCAATGTTCTCCTTAGTTAACTCATGCATTTTTAAGATCAATTCAGCACGTTGTTTAGCATCAAAATTAATCTTCTCTGAAGATGGAAGAGGCAACAAATCAATTGGTGCACGAGGAAGGAAACCATACACAATTTCAAAAGGACACATCTTAGTAGTAGAATGCAATGAACGATTATAAGCAAATTCAATATGAGGCAAGCATTCTTCCCACATTTTCTTGTTATTCTTCAAAACAGCCCTAAGCATAGTAGACAATGTTCTATTGACTACTTCAGTTTGTCCATCAGTTTGGGGGTGACATGTAGTACTAAAAAGCAGTTTAGTCCCCAACTTAGCCCATAAACATCTCCAAAAGTGGCTAAGAAATTTAGTATCACGATCTGAAACAATAGTATTTGGCACACCATGCAAGCGTATAATTTCACGAAAGAACAAATCAGCAACATTAACAGCATCATCGCTTTTATGACATGGTATAAAGTGTGCCATTTTCGAGAACCTATCCACGACAACAAATATGCTATCCCTCCCCTTCTTTGTTCGAGGTAAACCTAAAACAAAGTCCTCGAATGAAAATAACGCCTCTTTGCACACAAAAGCATAGCAAACAGAATTGCTGAAATCTAGATCATCAATATCAGATTTGGTGGCAAGTAAGCATGCACTTTCAATTTAATTTCAGAAGCAACACTAGATGGTTTATTATTAGGCTTCATTTGTTGCTCAAATTCTTTTGCCACAATCTGATTTTCACTCTTATTTTTCTCCTGTTTTGCTTTACTAGCTCTATTAATATCATCTTTCAAAATAGAATCAGGAGTCATAGGAAGCAAAGTAATATGTTTATCCTTATGAACAAGAGTATACTGATTGTTTCTACCATGGTGTACAGAATTTTTATCAAATTGCCATGGTCTACCAAGCAATAATGAACATGCTTGCATGGGTACCACATCACAATCAACATAATCAGCATATGTAGAGATACTAAAATGCACACGAACAGTACGTGTTACCTTAACCTTGCCGCTGTTGTTGAACCATTGGATATAGTAAGGATGTGGATGTGGTCTTGTGGTGAGAGATAGCTTCTCCACCATCTCCATGCTAGCCAAGTTGTTGCAGCTCCCTCCATCTATGATGACGCGAACAGAACGTTCCTTCACAACTCCCTTTGTATGGAACAAATTATGCCTCTGATTTTGCTCAGCTTGTGTGACCTGCACACTCAAAACACGTTGAGCAACTAAACATTCATACCTGTCAGCGTCTTCAGGAGCCATGTATTGCGTCTCATGATCAGAATCATCTCCACTGTGTTCTTCACTTGTAATAAGAGCCAAAGTCTCCTCATCATAATCACTAGCGGACTCATACCCACCATCCTCAGTAGCAATCATAACACGTGGAGATTGGCATTCTCTCGCATAATGACCTCTTCCCTTACAACGACGACAAATAATATCATGTGTGTGCCCTGTTGATGCCATAGATGAAGAAGAGCTCTGGGCAGGCCCAGAAGGTGTACTCTTGGCAGATGGTGGTGGTGGTGCCTGTTTTCTTGTATCTCGATTGGAATTGGCGGCTGAAGTCAGTGGTGCCGCAGTAGGACGTGTGGGAGTAGAGGAGGCACGCGGTGTCCATGATGAAGATCGACCTGCAGAAAAATTAGTTCGCGCCAATGCCTGTCAATCCTGCACTTCACGTTCAGCTTTACAAGCAAGATGGAATAAACGAGTGATATTATTATACTCCTTATACTCTAGAATGGTCTGAATCTCTCTATTTAATCCACCCATGAAACGTGCAAGCATAGCTTCATTCTCCTCAACAATACCACATCTAATCATGCCAGTTTGTAATTCCTGATAATATTCTTCTACAGAATTTTTTCCTTGTCTTAAGCGCTGCAATTTTTGAAGTAATTCACGTTGATAATATGGTGGAACCCAACGAGTACGCATAGCAGTTTTCAAAGCAGCCCACGTAGCTGGAATAGGATATAATCTACAATGTTCAGACCACCATACACATACAAAACTAGTGAAAGCACAAACAGCAGCAGCAACACGTCGTTCCTCGGGATATTGTAAACATGTAAAACGTTGTTCAGTTTCTAACTCCCAAGTAAGATATATATCAGGAACATATCTACCCTCGAATGGTGGAATATTCAATTTTAATTTAGGAAGATGGTCATGATCTCGTACCTGAAGTGGTGGTGCAGACCTACCATTGCGATTATTTGCATGTGGACGACCTGGTGCTGGTGGTTGCACGTAGTTATGATTTTGATCAACCTCATCCTCATAATCGCCCGCGTAATCATCCTCCTCCTCGGCACCAGCAGCCGCAGGAGCAGGAGCCAAAGAAGCATCAACAGTAGGTACAGCAGCACCAGAAGTTTGGCCATCCTCAAGAGGAACACGCTTCGCTCGTCCGAACTGATTTGGAAGGGGGCGTTGTTGTTGTCGTTGCAGAGGTGCGACAGGTGCAGCCGGTGGTGGTTGGGGAAGACGCGTGAGCAATTCATTAAACTTGTTATCCAGCTTTGTCTCGAACGAATTCTCCATGCCATCTATCTTCTCCATGGCCTCTTCAAATCTGTTTAGCACATCTCCCACCTGGCCACTCATCATTTGCTGAAATTTATCATGCAACTCCTTGTTCGTCATGTTCTCCCAGTCAATCTCGTCGGCTTGTGATCCTGCCATGGTTAGCAGCAATAGAAACACACAAGAATATGATCCTACAGACTACTAGAAAGTGGTGGCGGTGTGGTGTGGTGTCACAAATCCGTCAAGCAAATCTCAAATTCTTACCAGTTCTTACCCAGCAGCAGGTGGTGATCGGCAACCTTTGTAGTCAAAACTCTCAGAGCTTGGACAGAGCGATTGCCAGGTGGTGTCAAACGCACGATGTAGATGTATGTGGAGCTGGGAAGGCTTATGATATGGTAGCAAAAAGGGTCAGCAATAATCAATTCAGAGATGCAATGTTGAATAAACTCTCAACGACGGTACTGTGCTGGTCCTAGGCTAGACCGTGCTAGAGACGCGAGCCTAGAACACTAACAAAAATCACGGCGCTTGATAGAGGCGAGGGTGTCCCGATCTTTCGATGAGATGATAGCTATCGTTTTTGGTGGAGTAGACTTTGACGATCCGACTATGAACGTGCGAGGACGTCGCGCCTTAGCAATCGCTAAACCAACTCCGAGAGGTTATTGACCACGCCGGAGCACAATCAACCTGACCACGAGGGTCTATCTCCTGCAAGCAAACGAAGAACAAGCAAGAAACTAAGATTTGCAATCTGGATATTGCGAATATAAGATGAAAGCTTTATTGATCAAGGTGGGGTTCTGTGACGTCTTGGTCTGGTCGTTGAACACAAACGAAGTACGCGAAGTTGCAGCTATGGCGAACTTTAATCTAAACAAAACCCAAAGTCTAAACGGTGCCCTAAGGGCTGTATATATGGAGGAAGAGGAGGGGATTTCGTGGCCCTTGAAGGAGGGGTCCGAAACCAACCCTATCTCTTGTTTCCCCACACATACGGACTCTAAAAACAGCCTATACTCAAGTATTTCGAAATTACATGGGCCTGGCCCAATAATAAGGTGACGCAGCACCTATAATAGCCTCTGGACGAAATTTATGAAGTGACATCTTGTATATTTCGTCCAAGGCTTCCTGCACTCATTATGGTGGCTTCAAAGTCCTGAAATCATCACTTGTAACTCCGCTCTTGTTCCCCTTGTGCATGCCATCATCTCCATGCTTGAACTTGCTCCAAGGTTCCTCTTTCTTGTCCAAGCTAGGCCCTTCATTTGTAAGCAAAACAAATGTATCCAATTTAGGCAGCATCATATTCTCATGAACTTTAGAATCATTACCAAGAAACGAAAGTACCTGATATTTTAATTGGCGTGCGCGAGCTCTAGTAATTGGTCCAGTATGTATAGAAGCAGGGGTTGTGGGTGTAACAATGGTATTGATGTCCTCATCAATACTCCTTATACTCTAGAATGGTCTGAATCTCTCTATTTAATCCACCCATGAAACGTGCAAGCATAGCTTCATTCTCCTCAACAATACCACATCTAATCATGCCAGTTTGTAATTCCTGATAATATTCTTCTACAGAATTTTTTCCTTGTCTTAAGCGCTGCAATTTTTGAAGTAATTCACGTTGATAATATGGTGGAACCCGACGAGTACGCATAGCAGTTTTCAAAGCAGCCCACGTAGCTGGAATAGGATATAATCTACAATGTTCAGACCACCATACACATGCAAAACTAGTGAAAGCACAAACAGCAGCAGCAACACGTCGTTCCTCGGGATATTGTAAACATGTAAAACGTTGTTCAGTTTCTAACTCCCAAGTAAGATATATATCAGGAACATATCTACCCTCGAATGGTGGAATATTCAATTTTAATTTAGGAAGATGGTCATGATCTCGTACCTGAAGTGGTGGTGCAGACCTACCATTGCGATTATTTGCATGTGGACGACCTGGTGCTGGTGGTTGCACGTAGTTATGATTTTGATCAACCTCATCCTCATAATCGCCCGCGTAATCATCCTCCTCCTCGGCACCAGCAGCAGTAGGAGCAGAAGCCAAAGAAGCATCAACAGTAGGTACAGCAGCACCAGAAGTTTGGCCATCCTCAAGAGGAACACGCTTCGCTCGTCCGAACTGATTTGGAAGGGGGCGTTGTTGTTGTCGTTGCAGAGGTGCGACAGGTGCAGCCGGTGGTGGTTGGGGAAGACGCGTGAGCAATTCATTAAACTTGTTATCCAGCTTTGTCTCGAACGACTTCTCCATGCCATCTATCTTCTCCATGGCCTCTTCAAATCTGTTTAGCACATCTCCCACCTGGCCACTCATCATTTGTTGAAATTTATCATGCAACTCCTTGTTCGTCATGTTCTCCCAGTCAATCTCGTCGGCTTGTGATCCTGCCATGGTTAGCAGCAATAGAAACACACAAGAATATGATCCTACAGACTACTAGAAAGTGGTGGTGGTGTGGTGTCACAAATCCTTCAAGCAAATCTCAAATTCTTACCAGTTCTTACCCAGCAGCAGGTGGTGATCGGCAACCTTTGTAGTCAAAACTCTCAGATCTTGGACAGAGCGATTGCCAGGTGGTGTCAAACGCACGATGTAGATGTATGTGGAGCTAGGAAGGCTTATGATATGGTAGCAAAAAGGGTCAGCAATAATCAATTCAGAGATGCAATGTTGAATGAACTCTCAACGACGGTACTGTGCTGGTCCTAGGCTAGACCGTGCTAAACTACGAAAAACTGTAAATCTCACCGAGCAACCTGGGAATCTGATACCACTTGATAGAGGCGAGGGTGTCCCGATCTTTCGATGAGATGATAGCTATCGTTTTTGGTGGAGTAGACTTTGACGATCCGACTACGAACGTGCGAGGACGTCGCGCCTTAGCAATCGCTAAACCAACTCCGAGAGGTTATTGACCACGCCGGAGCACAATCAACCTGACCACGAGGGTCTATCTCCTGCAAGCAAACGAAGAACAAGCAAGAAACTAAGATTTGCAATCTGGATATTGCGAATATAAGATGAAAGCTTTATTGATCAAGGTGGGGTTCTGTGACGTCTTGGTCTGGTCGTTGAACACAAACGAAGTACGCGAAGTTGCAGCTATGGCGAACTTTTAATCTAAACAAAACCCAAAGTCTAAACGGTGCCCTAAGGGCTGTATATATGGAGGAAGAGGGGGGGGGGGGATTTCGTGGTCCTTGAAGGAGGGGTCCGAAACCAACCCTATCTCTTGTTTCCCCACACATACGGACTCTAAAAATAGCCTATACTCAAGTATTTCGAAATTACATGGGCCTGGCCCAATAATAAGGTGACGCAGCACCTATAATAGCCTCTGGACGAAATTTATGAAGTGGCATCTTGTATATTTCGTCCAAGGCTTCCTGCACTCCTTATGGTGGCTTCAAAGTCCTGAAATCATCACTTGTAACTCCGTTCTTGTTCCCCTTGCGCATGCCATCATCTCCATGCTTGAACTTGCTCCAACGTTCCTCTTTCTTGTCCAAGCTAGGCCCTTCATTTGTAAGCAAAACAAATGTATCCAATTTAGGCAGCATCATATTCTCATGAACATTAGAATCATTACCAAGAAACGAAAGTACCTGATAATTTAATTGGCGTGCGCGAGCTCTAGTAATTGGTCCAGTATGTATAGCAGCAGGGGCTGTGGGTGTAACAATGGTATTGATGTCCTCATCATCCTCCCCTTCTTGTGATGAGGACATGACTACCTTGGATACGACCAAAAATATTGCATACATGTATATTTGTGAGGTGATTTCTAATGCAAACTATGCAATAATTTATTTATGTCATCCAAGACAAAAATACTTCACAAACTTTTGTGCCATGTCTAATTGCAGGTGTATGGGAGATTTGTACAATCCACATATGAAGATAAGGGAAAAAGAGAAGTTTATGTGCTGTTCAAAAAGTCATATCACGTCACTTTTGGGCCAAGAGAAGATAGAGTCCAAGTCTCTCACGTTCTGGATTCAGATTCGGACTGCACAGACATACCTGACTCAAAACACCAAGAACTATTTCATACGGACTCCGAATTGGGTGATTCTTTTTTTGTTGGAAAGTAGATTTCGTGTTCTTTCTAACCCAATTGGTTTCACCTTCAAATTCATCCGGAGCGTTGAGTTGTCGTCGAAACAATCTGACGCTGTAGCAGAATCCGAGTCAAACTACAAGTCCAAAGGTGTTGCATCACCTCCACTTGGGCCCATTGGCCTTGTACGACCTAGGGTTAGTTTTAGGCTGCCTTGGGACGTCCTCCCACCTCCTTGGCCGCCACCCCTTGCTCCTATATAAGTAGATCCATCTAGTAGCTTTTTGCTTGGGATTTGTTTAGTTAAAAGTTAGCCATTGCAACTTCGTGTACTTCGTTTGTGTCCAACGACCAGACCAAGACCGCTTTCGGATCCCCACCATTATCAATACTTCATCTATATTCGCAATATTCAGATTGCATTATCATATTCTTGCTTGTTCTTCGATTGCTTGCAGGAATAGACCTTCGTGGTCAGGTTGATCGTGCTTCCAGCATCGTCAGTAACCTCAGGAGATTGGTTTAGCGATTGCTAAGGCGCAACGTTGTGCCCGTTGGGACGTCCTCCCACCTCCTTGGCCGCCACCCCTTGCTCCTATATAAGTAGATCCATCTAGTAGCTTTTTGCTTGGGATTTGTTTAGTTAAAAGTTAGCCATTGCAACTTCGTATACTTCGTTTGTGTCCAACGACCAGACCAAGACCGCTTCCGGATCCCCACCTTGATCAATAAAGCTTTCATCTTATATTCGCAATATCCAGATTGCAAATTTTAGTTTCTTGCTTGTTCTTCGTTTGCTTGCAGGAGATAGACCCTCGTGGTCAGGTTGATTGTGCTCCGGCGTGGTCAATAACCTCTAGGAGTTGGTTTAGCGATTGCTAAGGCGCGACGTCCTCGCACGTTCGTAGTCGGATCGTCAAAGTCTACTCCACCAAAAACGATAGCTATCATCTCATCGAAAGATCGGGACACCCTCGCCTCTATCAAGTGGTATCAGTTTTCAGGTTGCTCGGTGAGAATTTCCAGTTTTCCCTAGATTAGATTTATTTTCTTACCTATTGTCCAAAAAAAAGCCACAAAAAAAAAGTTAGATCTATTCATCCTTTGTCCAAGCCAGTCTGAGCCTTTGCAATTTTCTTTTCATTGCTTGCATAGTTGAATTATCGGTTACATCGTCGTGTCGAGTTGCTGGTCTTAGTGTCTAGTTCGTTTAGAGTTTCGAGTTCTGTTCATATTAGTCACGCCGCCGCTGCATCGTTATTCCTTCCGCTGTCCACCATCCCATCCATCAATTTCCAAATCGTGCTACCCACCATTCATTGTCATAATCATAGTTGAGGTCGTTCACATCTGTGCTTGATCCAATCTACATCTTATCTAGTTTGTTTTGGAAAGAGGGAGAGAGAAAAAAAAAGAGAGAAAAAAAAAGTTAAAAAAAAGTCAGAGAAAAAAAAAAAGAGAGAAAGAAAAAGAGAAAAAAAAAGAGAGAAGAAAAAAAGAGAGAAGAAAAAAAGCACAAAATTCGGATCTATCTAGACTCACTCTCGTACCTGAATTCGGATTCGAATCTGTTTTGCGCACTGTTCAGTAAAACAGGCGTATCTTCCTCATACGAAGTCCGTTTTGGCTCCGTGAGTACTCAAATTAAAGCTAGCGACGATCCGCATCTAAATAGTTGCAGAAGCTAGTTCAATATTTGACACCTCAAAATCGGCTTCTAACTAGGTCTTTTTGCCCTCCGAAGTTCATGAACACAACTTGTTCCAGTTTTTCAGGCCAGTTTTAGAATTTTTTGACTCCTCATATCAACTCGGAATTGAGTGATTCTTTTTGCGTTTGAAAGCTTGAGTCAGTGCCTTTCTTGAGAAAAATTATCATAAAATTGACACAAACTTTTATAGAGTAAAGTTGGAGAGAGAATTGTTGGTATATGCTACTTGGTAGTTGTTTCTCATCATTATCTTTACTGCCATTGTGATCTTCACTTATATCTTGCTGTTCAGAGGTACTTCATATCCTTTATTGATGCTAGTTGTGCTACGCCGTGACCTCATTAGTGTTCTAGGCTCGCGTCTCTAGTCCGGTCTAGCCTAGGACCAGCACAGTACCGTCGTTGAGCGTTTATTCAACATTGCATCTCTGAATTGATTATTGCTAATCTTTTGCTACCATATATAGCCAACCCAGCTCCACATATTTCTACACCGTGTATACGTACGTTCACCTAGCAATCGCTTTACTCAATCTTCGGAGTTATTTGACACCGCTGGTTGCCCGTCACCACCTGCTGCATGGTAAGAACTTGTAAGATATTGATATTTGCTTTACTGTGAGCGCTTTACCACCACATCCTAGTAGTTCATAGGAACATTATTCTCGATTTTTTTTTGTTTCTACTAATCATGGCAGGTTCCGGAGTTGTTAGTTCTTGGGCTTCATCGATCGTGGGAGATTTACCATCACCTAAGAAAATACAACAACCGCCACAAGAGGAGCAATTACATCAGAATGCACATAATCAGGTTAGAGTTTCCATGCCACCATTTACTGGTCGTTTTAGGCCTGATTTATATATTGAATGGGAGTACGAAATAAATGCTATATTTGCTTCCCATAATTTTGATGAGCGTGGAAAATTTCAAGCTGCGGTTAGTACTTTTAGTAGCTTTGCTTTAGTTTGGTGGAGTGAATATTGTGGGTTAAACCCTGATCTTATACCTACTACTTGGGATGATTTAAAACTTGTCATGAGAGATAGATTCGTTGATGTTTATTATACTCGTGGCATGATTAAAAAATTACAACATTTAAAACAAGGCACTGACACGGTAACAAAATACTATGATGATTTACAAACTACATTATTGCACTCATTTTTAGAAGAAAGTGAAGAAGATTTTATGGATAGATTTTGGGGAGGATTAAACTGTGATATTCAAGAGATTCTAATTCATGAAGAGTGTTATCCTATGGACCATTTGTTTCGTCTTGCTTGCAAAGCTGAACGGGAAATAAAACGACGTGTTGGCCACAAGGAGAACAAGCGCACGGTGCACATTCCAAGTGTTGATAAAGATGTTTCTTCAACTACTAGGCGTACTATGACAACCACATCCGTTGTTGCGAGGACTACATCATCTCCATCATGTGACACATCACCTCCAAGAGTGCCTACATCGTCTGAGTTGATCATAAGAGGTAATGACAAAGGTACAGATTTTCAACTTTCACATGAGAATGATGCATGCCTAGTTAACTTGAATACATCATGTGTTGTGTTACCTATTGATTTGAGCACACCAGCTATTTTAGAGAATTGTGTTACTGTCATGAATGCATCATGTGATCAAAGAGTTGAAGTATCAACAATTTTGAGTGCACCCAATGAATTAACTGTTTATGCAAAAGAAACAATGTTTAATCATTTTGATATGACCTCTAATCTTGGTGATGATTTTGTGTCAAATGACTTATTGTATGTTTGCTTATTTAAGCATGTTGTAGCATGTAAATTTGATTCAAGTAAGGTTTATTCACCAATGTTGGGATGGTTTAATGATGAACATTGTCAATCCTTTGATATGAATAAGAGCTTCACTTATATGTGCAAATTGAGTTACAATATTTTCATGTCTTCTGATACTTGTGATAATATTTTGGCTTTAGATTTTATGAACTATGAAGGTTACTCATGTATACATGTGTCATATATGCAAAAACTAAGGGAAGTAAAACTGGATGACATATACATATACAACATGTACACCTTGTCTCTTTTGTTAGCCACATTTCAGCTTAAGCAACGCCGAGGACGGCTTTGTTTTCAAGAAGGGGAGGATGATGAGGACATGACTACCTTGGATACGACCAAAAATATTGCATACATGTATATTTGTGAGGTGATTTCTAATGCAAACTATGCAATAATTTATTTATGTCATCCAAGACAAAAATACTTCACAAACTTTTGTGCCATGTCTAATTGCAGGTGTATGGGAGATTTGTACAATCCACATATGAAGATAAGGGAAAAAGAGAAGTTTATGTGCTGTTCAAAAAGTCATATCACGTCACTTTTGGGCCAAGAGAAGATAGAGTCCAAGTCTCTCACGTTCTGGATTCAGATTCGGACTGCACAGACATACCTGACTCAAAACACCAAGAACTATTTCATACGGACTTCGAATTGGGTGATTCTGTTTTTTGTTGGAAAGTAGATTTCGTGCTCTTTCTAACCCAATTGGTTTCACCTTCAAATTCATCCGGAGCGTTGAGTTGTCGTCGAAACAATCTGACGCTGTAGCAGAATCCGAGTCAAACTACAAGTCCAAAGGTGTTGCATCACCTCCACTTGGGCCCATTGGCCTTGTACGACCTAGGGTTAGTTTTAGGCTGCCTTGGGACGTCCTCCCACCTCCTTGGCCGCCACCCCTTGCTCCTATATAAGTAGATCCATCTAGTAGCTTTTTGCTTGGGATTTGTTTAGTTAAAAGTTAGCCATTGCAACTTCGTGTACTTCGTTTGTGTCCAACGACCAGACCAAGACCGCTTCCGGATCCCCACCTTGATCAATAAAGCTTTCATCTTATATTCGCAATATCCAGATTGCAAATTTTAGTTTCTTGCTTGTTCTTCGTTTGCTTGCAGGAGATAGACCCTCGTGGTCAGGTTGATTGTGCTCCGGCGTGGTCAATAACCTCTAGGAGTTGGTTTAGCGATTGCTAAGGCGCGACGTCCTCGCACGTTCGTAGTCGGATCGTCAAAGTCTACTCCACCAAAAACGATAGCTATCATCTCATCGAAAGATCGGGACACCCTCGCCTCTATTAAATGTGTTTCAAAGATTCATGATCAGAATGTATAACAAATTCTTTGGGCCATAAATAATGTTGCCATGTTTCTAAGGTCCGAACAAGAGCATATAATTCTTTATCATAAGTAGAATAGTTCAGACTAGGCCCACTCAATTTTTCAGAAAAGTATGCAACAGGTTTGCCATCTTGTAATAAACCACCTCCTAATCCAATTCCACTAGCATCACATTCAAGCTCAAAAGTCTTATTAAAATCAGGAAGTTGGAGTAAAGGAGCATGTGTCAACTTATCTTTCAATACCGTGAAGGCTTCTTCCTGTGAGGTACCCCAAACAAAAGGCACATCCTTCTTTGTAAGCTCATTGAGAGGTGCAGCAATGGTGCTGAAATCTCTCACAAAACGCCTATAGAAACCAGCGAGTCCAAGAAAACTCCTCACTTGAGTGACCGTTTTGGGCTGTGGCCAACTCTCAATAGCTTCAATCTTGGCTTTATCAACTTCAATTCCCTGTGGAGTAACAACATAGCCAAGAAAAGATACTCGGTCGGTGCAAAAGGTGCACTTCCCAAGGTTACCAAACAAACATGCATCACGTAAAGCAATAAAAACAGCACGTAAATGTTCCAAATGTTCCTCCAAAGATCTGCTATAAATCATGATGAGGACATCAATACCATTGTTACACCCACAACCCCTGCTTCTATACATACTGGACCAATTACTAGAGCTCGCGCACGCCAATTAAAATATCAGGTACTTTCGTTTCTTGGTAATGATTCTAAAGTTCATGAGAATATGATGCTGCCTAAATTGGATACATTTGTTTTGCTTACAAATGAAGGGCCTAGCTTGGACAAGAAAGAGGAACCTTGGAGCAAGTTCAAGCATGGAGATGATGGCATGCACAAGGGGAACAAGAACGGAGTTACAAGTGATGATTTCAGGACTTTGAAGGCACCATAATGAGTGCAGGAAGCCTTGGACGAAATATACAAGATGTCACTTCATAAATTTCGTCCAGAGGCTATTATAGGTGCTGCGTCACCTTATTATTGGGCCAGGCCCATGTAATTTCGAAATACTTGAGTATAGGCTGTTTTTAGAGTCCGTATGTGTGGGGAAACAAGAGATAGGGTTGGTTTCGGACCCCTCCTTCAAGGGCCACGAAATCCCCTCCTCTTCCTCCATATATACAGCCCTTAGGGCACCGTTTAGACTTTGGGTTTTGTTTAGATTAAAAGTTCGCGATAGCTGCAACTTCGCGTACTTCGTTTGTGTTCAACGACCAGACCAAGACGTCACAGAACCCCACCTTGATCAATAAAGCTTTCATCTTATATTCGCAATATCCAGATTGCAAATCTTAGTTTCTTGCTTGTTCTTCGTTTGCTTGCAGGAGATAGACCCTCGTGGTCAGGTTGATTGTGCTCCGGCGTGGTCAATAACCTCTCGGAGTTGGTTTAGCGATTGCTAAGGCGCGACGTCCTCGCACGTTCGTAGTCGGATCGTCAAAGTCTACTCCACCAAAAACGATAGCTATCATCTCATCGAAAGATCGGGACACCCTCGCCTCTATCAAGTGGTACCGTCGTTGAGAGTTTATTCAACATTGCATCTCTGAATTGATTATTGCTGACCCTTTTTGCTACCATATCATAAGCCTTCCCAGCTCCACATACATCTAGATCGTGTGTTTGACACCATGATGAGGACATCAATACCATTGTTACACCCACAGCCCCTGCTTCTATACATACTGGACCAATTACTAGAGCTCGCGCACGCCAATTAAAATATCAGGTACTTTCGTTTCTTGGTAATGATTCTAAAGTTCATGAGAATATGATGCTGCCTAAATTGGATACATTTGTTTTGCTTACAAATGAAGGGCCTAGCTTGGACAAGAAAGAGGAACCTTGGAGCAAGTTCAAGCATGGAGATGATGGCATGCACAAGGGGAACAAGAACGGAGTTACAAGTGATGATTTCAGGACTTTGAAGCCACCATAATGAGTGCAGGAAGCCTTGGACGAAATATACAAGATGTCACTTCATAAATTTCGTCCTGAGGCTATTATAGGTGCTGCGTCACCTTATTATTGGGCCAGGCCCATGTAATTTCAAAATACTTGAGTATAGGCTGTTTTTAGAGTCCGTATGTGTGGGGAAACAAGAGATAGGGTTGGTTTCGGACCCCTCCTTCAAGGGCCACGAAATCCCCTCCTCTTCCTCCATATATACAGCCCTTAGGGCACCGTTTAGACTTTGGGTTTTGTTTAGATTAAAAGTTCGCCATAGCTGCAACTTCGCGTACTTCGTTTGTGTTCAACGACCAGACCAAGACGTCACAGAACCCCACCTTGATCAATAAAGCTTTCATCTTATATTCGCAATATCCAGATTGCAAATCTTAGTTTCTTGCTTGTTCTTCGTTTGCTTGCAGGAGATAGACCCTCGTGGTCAGGTTGATTGTGCTCCGGCATGGTCAATAACCTCTCGGAGTTGGTTTAGCGATTGCTAAGGCGCGACGTCCTCGCACGTTCGTAGTCGGATCGTCAAAGTCTACTCCACCAAAAACGATAGCTATCATCTCATCGAAAGATCGGGACACCCTCGCCTCTATCATTTAATGTGTTTCAAAGATTCATGATCAGAATGTATAACAAATTCTTTGGGCCATAAATAATGTTGCCATGTTTCTAAGGTCCGAACAAGAGCATATAATTCTTTATCATAAGTAGAATAGTTCAGACTAGGCCCACTCAATTTTTCAGAAAAGTATGCAACAGGTTTGCCATCTTGTAATAAAACACCTCCTAATCCAATTCCACTAGCATCACATTCAAGCTCAAAAGTCTTATTAAAATCAGGAAGTTGGAGTAAAGGAGCATGTGTCAACTTATCTTTCAATACCGTGAAGGCTTCGTCCTGTGAGGTACCCCAAACAAAAGGCACATCCTTCTTTGTAAGCTCATTGAGAGGTGCAGCAATGGTGCTGAAATCTCTCACAAAACGCCTATAGAAACCAGCGAGTCCAAGAAAACTCCTCACTTGAGTGACCGTTTTGGGCTGTGGCCAACTCTCAATAGCTTCAATCTTGGCTTTATCAACTTCAATTCCCTGTGGAGTAACAACATAGCCAAGAAAAGATACTCGGTCGGTGCAAAAGGTGCACTTCCCAAGGTTACCAAACAAACGTGCATCACGTAAAGCAATAAAAACAGCACGTAAATGTTCCAAATGTTCCTCCAAAGATCTGCTATAAATCAGTATATCATCAAAATAGACTACCACAAATCGTCCAATGAAAGCACGTAAAACTTCGTTCATTAATCTCATGAAAGTACTAGGTGCATTAGTTAACCCAAAAGGCATGACTAACCACTCATATATTCCAAACTTTGTTTTAAATGCTGTTTTCCATTCATCCCCCAATTTCATACGAATTTGATGGTATCCACTACGCAAATCAACTTTGGAGAATATTGTAGAGCCACTCAATTCATCAAGCATATCATCTAGTCTAGGAATAGGATGACGATAACGAATAGTAATATTATTAATGCCTCTACAATCAACACACATACGCGATGTACCATCCTTTTTCGGCACTAGAATAATAGGAACAGCACAAGGACTAAGGGATTCGCGTATATAACCTTTGTCGAGCAACTCCTGTACTTGACGCATAATCTCCTTCGTCTCCTCTGGATTGGTACGGTATGGCGCACGGTTTGGCAACGAAGCACCGGGAATTAAGTCAATCTGATGCTCAATCCCGCGAATAGGTGGTAATCCTGGTGGCACGTCTTGTGGAAAGACGTCAGCGAACTCCTGCAAAATGTTAGTGACCGCAGGAGGCAAAGAGGAAGGCACGTCCTCGAATGAAAATAACGCCTCTTTGCACACAAAAGCATAGCAAACAGAATTGCTGAAATCTAGATCATCAATATCAGATTTGGTGGCAAGTAAGCATGCACTTTTAAATTTAATTTCAGAAGCAACACTAGATGGTTTATTATTAGGCTTCATTTGTTGCTCAAATTCTTTTGCCACAATCTGATTTTCACTCTTATTTTTCTCCTGTTTTGCTTTACTAGCTCTATTAATATCATCTTTCAAAATAGAATCAGGAGTCATAGGAAGCAAAGTAATATGTTTATCCTTATGAACAAGAGTATACTGATTGTTTCTACCATGGTGTACAGAATTTTTATCAAATTGCCAAGGTCTACCAAGTAATAATGAACATGCTTGCATGGGTACCACATCACAATCAACATAATCAGCATATGTAGAGATACTAAAATGCACACGAACAGTACGTGTTACCTTAACCTTGCCGCTGTTGTTGAACCATTGGATATAGTAAGGATGTGGATGTGGTCTTGTGGTGAGAGATAGCTTCTCCACCATCTCCATGCTAGCCAAGTTGTTGCAGCTCCCTCCATCTATGATGACGCGAACAGAACGTTCCTTCACAACTCCCTTTGTATGGAACAAATTATGCCTCTGATTTTGCTCAGCTTGTGTGACCTGCACACTCAAAACACGTTGAGCAACTAAACATTCATACCTGTCAGCGTCTTCAGGAGCCATGTATTGCGTCTCATGATCAGAATCATCTCCACTGTGTTCTTCACTTGTAATAAGAGCCAAAGTCTCCTCATCATAATCACTAGCGGACTCATACCCACCATCCTCAGTAGCAATCATAACACGTGGAGATTGGCATTCTCTCGCATAATGACCTCTTCCCTTACAACGACGACAAATAATATCATGTGTGTGCCCTGTTGATGCCATAGATGAAGAAGAGCTCTGGGCAGGCCCAGAAGGTGTACTCTTGGCAGATGGTGGTGGTGGTGCCTGTTTTCTTGTATCTCGATTGGAATTGGCGGCTGAAGTCAGTGGTGCCGCAGTAGGACGTGTGGGAGTAGAGGAGGCACGCGGTGTCCATGATGAAGATCGACCTGCAGAAAAATTAGTTCGCGCCAATGCCTGTCAATCCTGCACTTCACGTTCAGCTTTACAAGCAAGATGGAATAAACGAGTGATATTATTATACTCCTTATACTCTAGAATGGTCTGAATCTCTCTATTTAATCCACCCATGAAACGTGCAAGCATAGCTTCATTCTCCTCAACAATACCACATCTAATCATGCCAGTTTGTAATTCCTGATAATATTCTTCTACAGAATTTTTTCCTTCTCTTAAGCGCTGCAATTTTTGAAGTAATTCACGTTGATAATATGGTGGAACCCAATGAGTACGCATAGCAGTTTTCAAAACAGCCCACGTAGCTGGAATAGGATATAATCTACAATGTTCAGACCACCATACACATGCAAAACTAGTGAAAGCACAAACAGCAGCAGCAACACGTCGTTCCTCGGGATATTTTAAACATGTAAAACGTTGTTCAGTTTCTAACTCCCAAGTAAGATATATATCAGGAACATATCTACCCTCGAATGGTGGAATATTCAATTTTAATTTAGGAAGATGGTCATGATCTCGTACCTGAAGTGGTGGTGCAGACCTACCATTGCGATTATTTGCATGTGGACGACCTGGTGCTGGTGGTTGCACGTAGTTATGATTTTGATCAACCTCATCCTCATAATCGCCCGCGTAATCATCCTCCTCCTCGGCACCAGCAGCAGCAGGAGCAGGAGCCAAAGAAGCATCAACAGTAGGTACAACAGCACCAGAAGTTTGGCCATCCTCAAGAGGAACACGCTTCGCTCGTCCGAACTGATTTGGAAGGGGGCATTGTTGTTGTCGTTGCAGAGGTGCGACAGGTGCAGCCGGTGGTGGTTGGGGAAGACGCGTGAGCAATTCATTAAACTTGTTATCCAGCTTTGTCTCCAACGACTTCTCCATGCCATCTATCTTCTCCATGGCCTCTTCAAATCTGTTTAGCACATCTCCCACCTGGCCACTCATCATTTGCTGAAATTTATCATGCAACTCCTTGTTCGTCATGTTCTCCCAGTCAATCTCGTCGGCTTGTGATCCTGCCATGGTTAGCAGCAATAGAAACACACAAGAATATGATCCTACAGACTACTAGAAAGTGGTGGTGGTGTGGTGTGGTGTCACAAATCCGTCAAGCAAATCTCAAATTCTTACCAGTTCTTACCCAGCAGCAGGTGGTGATCGGCAACCTTTGTAGTCAAAACTCTCAGAGCTTGGACAGAGCGATTGCCAGGTGGTTTCAAACGCACGATGTAGATGTATGTGGAGCTGGGAAGGCTTATGATATGGTAGCAAAAAGGGTCAGCAATAATCAATTCAGAGATGCAATGTTGAATAAACTCTCAACGACGGTACTGTGCTGGTCCTAGGCTAGACCGTGCTAGAGACGCGAGCCTAGAACACTAACAAAAATCACGGCGCTGCACGTAAACAAGGGAGGAGCACACTCTGAATTTTTTTATTTTTTTTATTTTTTTTGCTCCGCAACAATTTTTTTTCGAAAAAGTCTACAAATGGTCTAAAAACTGCCTAGGACTGGAACTATTTTTCTTCTGCGGGTAGCACGAAAATTGGGGAATCCGACTTCTTCACGACTCGTAGTATCGCGTGATCTGGCACTCTAAAATAAAGGAATAAATACTGGACTCGGACTAGGACTGGTGGCAGAGATGAATCTGGTGGAACTCGGACTGGTGATGGTATATGACGGTAGTATATGTGGGCTCGGATTGGTGGTGGTATGATGAGGACATGACTACCTTGGATACGACCAAAAATATTGCATACATGTATATTTGTGAGGTCATTTCTAATGCAAACTATGCAATAATTTATTTATGTCATCCAAGACAAAAATACTTCACAAACTTTTGTGTCATGTCTAATTGCAGGTGTATGGGACATTTGTACAATACACATATGAAGATAAGGGGAAAAGAGATGTTTAGGTGCTGTTCAAAAAGTCCTCTCACGTCACTTTTGGGCCAAGAGAAGATAGAGTCCAAGTCTCTCACGTTCTGGATTCAGATTCGGACTGCACAGACATACCTGACTCAAAACGCCAAGAACTTTTTCATACGGACTCCGAATTGGGTGATTCTTTTTTTGTTGGAAAGTAGATTTCGTGCTCTTTCCAACCCAATTGGATTCACCTTAAAATTCGTCCGGAGCGTTGAGTTATCAATGAAACAATCTGACGCTGCAGCAGAATCCGAGTCAAACTACAAGTCCAAAGGTGTTGCATCACCTCCACTTGGGCCCATTGGCCTTGTACGACCTAGGGTTAGTTTTAGGCAGCCTTGGGACGTCCTCCCACCTCCTTGGCCGCCACCCCTTGCTCCTATATAAGTAGATCCATCTAGTAGCTTTTTGCTTGGGATTTGTTTAGTTAAAAGTTAGCCATTGCAACTTCGTGTACTTCGTTTGTGTCCAACGACCAGACCAAGACCGCTTTCGGATCCCCACCTTTATCAATACTTCATCTATATTCGCAATATTCAGATTGCATTATCATATTCTTGCTTGTTCTTCGATTGCGTGCAGGAATAGACCTTCGTGGTCAGGCTGATCGTGCTTTCAGCATCGTCAGTAACCTCGGGAGATTGGTTTAGCGATTGCTAAGGCACAACGTCGTGCACGTTTGTAGTCGGATCGTCAAAGTCGACTCCACCAAATCGATAGTTATCATCTCATCGAAAGATCGGGACACCCCCTCCTCTATCAAGTGGTCCGAGAGGTTATTGACCACGCCGGAGCACAATCAACCTGACCACGAGGGTCTATCTCCTGCAAGCAAACGAAGAACAAGCAAGAAACTAAGATTTGCAATCTGGATATTGCGAATATAAGATGAAAGCTTTATTGATCAAGGTGGGGTTTTGTGACGTCTTGGTCTGGTCGTTGAACACAAACGAAGTACGCGAAGTTGCAGCTATGGCGAACTTTTAATCTAAACAAAACCCCAAGCAAAAAGCTACTAGATGGATCTACTTATATAGGAGCAAGGGGTGGCGGCCAAGGAGGTGGGAGGACGTCCCAAGGCAGCCTAAAACTAACCCTAGGTCGTACAAGGCCAATGGGCCCAAGTGGAGGTGATGCAACACCTTTGGACTTGTAGTTTGACTCGGATTCTGCTACAGCATCAGATTGTTTCGACGACAACTCAATGCTCCAGATGAATTTGAAGGTGAAACCAATTGGGTTAGAAAGAGCATGAAATCTACTTTCCAACAAAAAAAGAATCACCCAATTCGGAGTCCGTATGAAATAGTTCTTGGCGTTTTGAGTCAGGTATGTCTGTGCAGTCCGAATCTGAATCCAGAACGTGAGAGACATGGACTCTATCTTCTCTTGGCCCAAAAGTGACATGAAAGGACTTTTTGAACAGCACATAAACTTCTCTTTTTCCCTTATGTTCATATGTGGATTGTACAAATGTCCCATACACCTCACAAATATATATGTATGCAATATTTTTGGTCGTATCCAAGGTAGTCATGTCCTCATCAACTTGATAGAGGCGAGGGTGTCCCGATCTTTCGATGAGATGGTAACTATCGATTTGGTGGAGCCGACTTTGACGATCCGACTACAAACGTGCACGACGTTGCGCCTTAGCAATCGCTAAACCAATCTCCTGAGGTTACTGACGATGCTGGAAGCACGATCAACCTGACCACGAAGGTCTATTCCTGCACGCAATCGAAGAACAAGCAAGAATATGATAATGCAATCTGAATATTGCGAATATAGATGAAGTATTGATAATGGTGGGGATCCGAAAGCGGTCTTGGTCTGGCCGTTGGACACAAACAAAGTACACGAAGTTGCAATGGCTAACTTTTAACTAAACAAATCCCAAAGTCTAAACGGTGCCCTAAGGGCTGTATATATGGAGGAAGAGGAGGGGATTTCGTGGCCCTTGAAGGAGGGGTCCGAAACCAACCCTATCTCTTGTTTCCCCACACATACGGACTCTAAAAACAGCCTATACTCAAGTATTTCGAAATTACATGGGCCTGGCCCAATAATAAGGTGACGCAGCACCTATAATAGCCTCTGGACGAAATTTATGAAGTGACATCTTGTATATTTCGTCCAAGGCTTCCTGCACTCATTATGGTGGCTTCAAAGTCCTGAAATCATCACTTGTAACTCCGTTCTTGTTCCCCTTGTGCATGCCATCATCTCCATGCTTGAACTTGCTCCAAGGTTCCTCTTTCTTGTCCAAGCTAGGCCCTTCATTTGTAAGAAAAACAAATGTATCCAATTTAGGCAGCATCATATTCTCATGAACTTTAGAATCATTACCAAGAAACGAAAGTACCTGATATTTTAATTGACGTGCGCGAGCTCTAGTAATTGGTCCAGTATGTATAGAAGCAGGGGCTGTGGGTGTAACAATGGTATTGATGTCCTCATCACCACATATGAAGATAAGGGAAAAAGAGAAGTTTATGTGCTGTTCAAAAAGTCATATCACGTCACTTTTGGGCCAAGAGAAGATAGAGTCCAAGTCTCTCACGTTCTGGATTCAGATTCGGACTGCACAGACATACCTGACTCAAAACACCAAGAACTATTTCATACGAACTTCGAATTGGGTGATTCTTTTTTTGTTAGAAAGTAGATTTCGTGCTCTTTCTAACCCAATTGGTTTCACCTTCAAATTCATCCGGAGCGTTGAGTTGTCGTCGAAACAATCTGACGCTGTAGCAGAATCCGAGTCAAACTACAAGTCCAAAGGTGTTGCATCACCTCCACTTGGGCCCATTGGCCTTGTACGACCTAGGGTTAGTTTTAGGCTGCCTTGGGACGTCCTCCCACCTCCTTGGCCGCCACCCCTTGCTCCTATATAAGTAGATCCATCTAGTAGCTTTTTGCTTGGGATTTGTTTAGTTAAAAGTTAGCCATTGCAACTTCGTGTACTTCGTTTGTGTCCAACGACCAGACCAAGACCGCTTCCGGATCCCCACCTTGATCAATAAAGCTTTCATCTTATATTCGCAATATCCAGATTGCAAATTTTAGTTTCTTGCTTGTTCTTCGTTTGCTTGCAGGAGATAGACCCTCGTGGTCAGGTTGATTGTGCTCCGGCGTGGTCAATAACCTCTAGGAGTTGGTTTAGCGATTGCTAAGGCGCGACGTCCTCGCACGTTCGTAGTCGGATCGTCAAAGTCTACTCCACCAAAAACGATAGCTATCATCTCATCGAAAGATCGGGACACCCTCGCCTCTATTAAATGTGTTTCAAAGATTCATGATCAGAATGTATAACAAATTCTTTGGGCCATAAATAATGTTGCCATGTTTCTAAGGTCCGAACAAGAGCATATAATTCTTTATCATAAGTAGAATAGTTCAGACTAGGCCCACTCAATTTTTCAGAAAAGTATGCAACAGGTTTGCCATCTTGTAATAAACCACCTCCTAATCCAATTCCACTAGCATCACATTCAAGCTCAAAAGTCTTATTAAAATCAGGAAGTTGGAGTAAAGGAGCATGTGTCAACTTATCTTTCAATACCGTGAAGGCTTCTTCCTGTGAGGTACCCCAAACAAAAGGCACATCCTTCTTTGTAAGCTCATTGAGAGGTGCAGCAATGGTGCTGAAATCTCTCACAAAACGCCTATAGAAACCAGCGAGTCCAAGAAAACTCCTCACTTGAGTGACCGTTTTGGGCTGTGGCCAACTCTCAATAGCTTCAATCTTGGCTTTATCAACTTCAATTCCCTGTGGAGTAACAACATAGCCAAGAAAAGATACTCGGTCGGTGCAAAAGGTGCACTTCCCAAGGTTACCAAACAAATGTGCATCACGTAAAGCAATAAAAACAGCATGTAAATGTTCCAAATGTTCCTCCAAAGATCTGCTATAAATCAGTATATCATCAAAATAGACTACCACAAATCGTCCAATGAAAGCACGTAAAACTTCGTTCATTAATCTCATGAAAGTACTAGGTGCATTAGTTAACCCAAAAGGCATGACTAACCACTCATATAATCCAAACTTTGTTTTAAATGCTGTTTTCCATTCATCCCCCAATTTCATACGAATTTGATGGTATCCACTACGCAAATCAACTTTGGAGAATATTGTAGAGCCACTCAATTCATCAAGCATATCATCTAGTCTAGGAATAGGATGACGATAACGAATAGTAATATTATTAATGCCTCTACCACATACGCGATGTACCATCCTTTTTCGGCACTAGAATAATAGGAACACACAAGGACTAAGGGATTCGCGTATATAACCTTTGTCGAGCAACTCCTGTACTTGACGCATAATCTCCTTCGTCTCCTCTGGATTGGTACGGTATGGCGCACGGTTTGGCAACGAAGCACCGGGAATTAAGTCAATCTGATGCTCAATCCCGCGAATAGGTGGTAATCCCGGTGGCACGTCTTGTGGAAAGACGTCAGTGAACTCCTGCAAAATGTTAGTGACCGCAGGAGGCAAAGAGGAAGGCACGTCCTCGAATGAAAATAACGCCTCTTTGCACACAAAAGCATAGCAAACAGAATTGCTGAAATCTAGATCATCAATATCAGATTTGGTGGCAAGTAAGCATGCACTTTTCAATTTAATTTCAGAAGCAACACTAGATGGTTTATTATTAGGCTTCATTTGTTGCTCAAATTCTTTTGCCACAATCTGATTTTCACTCTTATTTTTCTCCTGTTTTGCTTTACTAGCTCTATTAATATCATCTTTCAAAATAGAATCAGTAGTCATAGGAAGCAAAGTAATATGTTTATCCTTATGAACAAGAGTATACTGATTGTTTCTACCATGGTGTACAGAATTTTTATCAAATTGCCATGGTCTACCAAGTAATAATGAACATGCTTGCATGGGTACCACATCACAATCAACATAATCAGCATATGTAGAGATACTAAAATGCACACGAACAGTACGTGTTACCTTAACCTTGCCGCTGTTGTTGAACCATTGGATATAGTAAGGATGTGGATGTGGTCTTGTGGTGAGAGATAGCTTCTCCACCATCTCCATGCTAGCCAAGTTGTTGCAGCTCCCTCCATCTATGATGACGCGAACAGAACGTTCCTTCACAACTGATGAGGACATCAATACCATTGTTACACCCACAGCCCCTGCTGCTATACATACTGGACCAATTACTAGAGCTCGCGCACGCCAATTAAATTATCAGGTACTTTCGTTTCTTGGTAATGATTCTAATGTTCATGAGAATATGATGCTGCCTAAATTGGATACATTTGTTTTGCTTACAAATGAAGGGCCTAGCTTGGACAAGAAAGAGGAACCTTGGAGCAAGTTCAAGCATGGAGATGATGGCATGCGCAAGGGGAACAAGAACGGAGTTACAAGTGATGATTTCAGGACTTTGAAGCCACCATAAGGAGTGCAGGAAGCCTTGGACGAAATATACAAGATGCCACTTCATAAATTTCGTCCAGAGGCTATTATAGGTGCTGCGTCACCTTATTATTGGGCCAGGCCCATGTAATTTCGAAATACTTGAGTATAGGATATTTTTAGAGTCCGTATGTGTGGGGAAACAAGAGATAGGGTTGGTTTCGGACCCCTCCTTCAAGGGCCACGAAATCCCCCCCTCTTCCTCCATATATACAGCCCTTAGGGCACCGTTTAGACTTTGGGTTTTGTTTAGATTAAAAGTTCGCCATAGCTGCAACTTCGCGTACTTCGTTTGTGTTCAACGATCAGACCAAGACGTCACAGAACCCCACCTTGATCAATAAAGCTTTCATCTTATATTCGCAATATCCAGATTGCAAATCTTAGTTTCTTGCTTGTTCTTCGTTTGCTTGCAGGAGATAGACCCTCGTGGTCAGGTTGATTGTGCTCCGGCGTGGTCAATAACCTCTCGGAGTTGGTTTAGCGATTGCTAAGGCGCGACGTCCTCGCATGTTCGTAGTCGGATCGTCAAAGTCTACTCCACCAAAAACGATAGCTATCATCTCATCGAAAGATCGGGACACCCTCGCCTCTATCAGTTCCACCATATTATCAACGTGAATTACTTCAAAAATTGCAGCGCTTAAGACAAGGAAAAAATTCTGTAGAAGAATATTATCAGGAATTACAAACTGCCATGATTAGATGTGGTATTGTTGAGGAGAATGAAGCTATGCTTGCATGTTTCATGGGTGGATTAAATAGAGAGATTCAGACCATTCTAGAGTATAAGGAGTATAATAATATCACTCGTTTATTCCATCTTGCTTGTAAAGCTGAACGTGAAGTGCAGGATCGACAGGCATTGGCGCGAACTAATTTTTCTGCAGGTCGATCTTCATCATGGACACCGCGTGCCTCCTCTACTCCCACACGTCCTACTGCGGCACCACTGACTTCAGCCACCAATTCCAACCGAGATACAAGAAAACAGGCACCACCACCACCATCTGCCAAGAGTACACCTTCTGGGCCTGCCCAGAGCTCTTCTTCATCTATGGCATCAACAGGGCACACACATGATATTATTTGTCGTCATTGTAAGGGAAGAGGTCATTATGCGAGAGAATGCCAATCTCCGCGTGTTATGATTGCTACTGAGGATGGTGGGTATGAGTCCGCTAGTGATTATGATGAGGAGACTTTGGCTCTTATTACAAGTGAAGAACATGGTGGAGATGATTCTGATCATGAGACGCAATACATGGCTCCTGAAGACGCTGACAGGTATGAATGTTTAGTTGCTCAACGTGTTTTGAGTGTGCAGGTCACACAAGCTGAGCAAAATCAGAGGCATAATTTGTTCCATACAAAGGGAGTTGTGAAGGAACGTTCTGTTCGCGTCATCATAGATGGAGGGAGCTGCAACAACTTGGCTAGCATGGAGATGGTGGAGAAGCTATCTCTCACCACAAGACCACATCCACATCCTTACTATATCCAATGGTTCAACAACAGCGGCAAGGTTAAGGTAACACGTACTGTTCGTGTGCATTTTAGTATCTCTACATATGCTGATTATGTTGATTGTGATGTGGTACCCATGCAAGCATGTTCATTATTACTTGGTAGACCATGGCAATTTGATAAAAATTCTGTACACCATGGTAGAAACAATCAGTATACTCTTGTTCATAAGGATAAACATATTACTTTGCTTCCTATGACTCCTGATTCTATTTTGAAAGAGGATATTAATAGAGCTAGTAAAGCAAAACAGGAGAAAAATAAGAGTGAAAATCAGATTGTGGCAAAAGAATTTGAGCAACAAATGAAGCCTAATAATAAACCATCTAGTGTTGCTTCTGAAATTAAATTGAAAAGTGCATGCTTACTTGCCACCAAATCTGATATTGATGATCTAGATTTCAGCAATTCTGTTTGCTATGCTTTTGTGTGCAAAGAGGCGTTATTTTCATTCGAGGACGTGCCTTCCTCTTTGCCTCCTGCGGTCACTAACATTTTGCAGGAGTTCGCTGACGTCTTTCCACAAGACGTGCCACCGGGATTACCACCTATTCGCGGGATTGAGCATCAGATTGACTTAATTCCCGGTGCTTCGTTGCCAAACCGTGCGCCATACCGTACCAATCCAGAGGAGACGAAGGAGATTATCCGTCAAGTACAGGAGTTGCTCGACAAAGGTTATATACGCGAATCCCTTAGTCCTTGTGCTGTTCCTATTATTCTAGTGCCGAAAAAGGATGGTACATCGCGTATGTGTGTTGATTGTAGAGGCATTAATAATATTACTATTCGTTATCGTCATCCTATTCCTAGACTAGATGATATGCTTGATGAATTGAGTGGCTCTACAATATTCTCCAAAGTTGATTTGCGTACTGGATACCATCAAATTCGTATGAAATTGGGGGATGAATGGAAAACAGCATTTAAAACAAAGTTTGGATTATATGAGTGGTTAGTCATGCCTTTTGGGTTAACTAATGCACCTAGTACTTTCATGAGATTAATGAACGAAGTTTTACGTGCTTTCATTGGACGATTTGTGGTAGTCTATTTTGATGATATACTGATTTATAGCAGATCTTTGGAGGAACATTTGGAACATTTACGTGCTGTTTTTATTGCTTTACGTGATGCACGTTTGTTTGGTAACCTTGGGAAGTGCACCTTTTGCACCGACCGAGTATCTTTTCTTGGCTATGTTGTTACTCCACAGGGAACTGAAGTTGATAAAGCCAAGATTGAAGCTATTGAGAGTTGGCCACAGCCCAAAACAGTCACTCAAGTGAGGAGTTTTCTTGGACTCGCTGGTTTCTATAGGCGTTTTGTGAGAGATTTCAGCACCATTGCTGCACCTCTCAATGAGCTTACAAAGAAGGATGTGCCTTTTGTTTGGGGTACCTCACAGGAAGAAGCCTTCACGGTATTGAAAGATAAGTTGACACATGCTCCTTTACTCCAACTTCCTGATTTTAATAAGACTTTTGAGCTTGAATGTGATGCTAGTGGAATTGGATTAGGAGGTGTTTTATTACAAGATGGCAAACCTGTTGCATACTTTTCTGAAAAATTGAGTGGGCCTAGTCTGAACTATTCTAGTTATGATAAAGAATTATATGCTCTTGTTCGGACCTTAGAAACATGGCAACATTATTTATGGCCCAAAGAATTTGTTATACATTCTGATCATGAATCTTTGAAACACATTAGAAGTCAAGCAAAACTGAACCGTAGACATGCTAAATGGGTTGAATTTATTGAGACTTTCCCTTATGTCATTAAACACAAGAAGGGTAAAGAAAATGTTATTGCTGATGCATTGTCTCGTCGTTATACTATGCTTTCACAACTTGACTTTAAAATATTTGGTTTGGAGACCATCAAAGATCAATATGTGCATGATGCTGAATTTAAAGATGTATTGCAGAATTGTAAGGAAGGGAGAACATGGAACAAGTTCGTCGTTAACGATGGATTTGTGTTTCGTGCTAACAAGCTATGCATTCCAGCTAGCTCCGTTCGCCTTTTGTTGTTGCAGGAGGCGCATGGAGGAGGATTAATGGGACACTTTGGCGTGAAGAAGACGGAGGATATACTTGCTACACATTTCTTTTGGCCAAAGATGAGACGGGATGTTGAGCGTTTTGTTGCTCGCTGCACTACATGTCAAAAAGCTAAGTCACGACTCAATCCTCATGGTTTATATATGCCTTTGCCTGTACCTAGTGTTCCTTGGGAGGATATATCTATGGACTTTGTTTTAGGTTTACCTCGAACAAAGAAGGGGAGGGATAGTGATAGAGGCGAGGGTGTCCCGATCTTTCGATGAGATGATAGCTATCGTTTTTGGTGGAGTAGACTTTGACGATCCGACTACGAACGTGCGAGGACGTCGCGCCTTAGCAATCGCTAAACCAACTCCGAGAGGTTATTGACCACGCCGGAGCACAATCAACCTGACCACGAGGGTCTATCTCCTGCAAGCAAACGAAGAACAAGCAAGAAACTAAGATTTGCAATCTGGATATTGCGAATATAAGATGAAAGCTTTATTGATCAAGGTGGGGATCCGAAAGCGGTCTTGGTCTGGTCGTTGGACACAAACGAAGTACACGAAGTTGCAATGGCTAACTTTTAACTAAACAAATCCCAAAGTCTAAACGGTGCCCTAAGGGCTGTATATATGGAGGAAGAGGAGGGGATTTCGTGGCCCTTGAAGGAGGGGTCCGAAACCAACCCTATCTCTTGTTTCCCCACACATACGGACTCTAAAAACAGCCTATACTCAAGTATTTCGAAATTACATGGGCCTGGCCCAATAATAAGGTGACGCAGCACCTATAATAGCCTCTGGACGAAATTTATGAAGTGACATCTTGTATATTTCGTCCAAGGCTTCCTGCACTCATTATGGTGGATTCAAAGTCCTGAAATCATCACTTGTAACTCCGTTCTTGTTCCCCTTGTGCATGCCATCATCTCCATGCTTGAACTTGCTCCAAGGTTCCTCTTTCTTGTCCAAGCTAGGCCCTTTATTTGTAAGCAAAACAAATGTATCCAATTTAGGCAGCATCATATTCTCATGAACTTTAGAATCATTACCAAGAAACGAAAGTACCTGATATTTTAATTGACGTGCGCGAGCTCTAGTAATTGGTCCAGTATGTATAGAAGCAGGGGCTGTGGGTGTAACAATGGTATTGATGAGCACTTGATAGAGGCGAGGGTGTCCCGATCTTTCGATGAGATGATATCTATCGTTTTTGGTGGAGTAGACTTTGACGATCCGACTACGAACGTGCGAGGACGTCGCGCCTTAGCAATCGCTAAACCAACTCCGAGAGGTTATTGACCACGCCGGAGCACAATCAACCTGACCCCGAGGGTCTATCTCCTGCAAGCAAACGAAGAACAAGCAAGAAACTAAGATTTGCAATCTGGATATTGCGAATATAAGATGAAAGCTTTATTGATCGAGGTGGGGTTCTGTGACGTCTTGGTCTGGTCGTTGAACACAAACGAAGTACGCGAAGTTGCAGCTATGGCGAACTTTTAATCTAAACAAAACCCAAAGTCTAAACGGTGCCCTAAGGGCTGTATATATGGAGGAAGAGGAGGGGATTTCGTGGCCCTTGAAGGAGGGGTCCGAAACCAACCCTATCTCTTGTTTCCCCACACATACGGACTCTAAAAACAGCCTATACTCAAGTATTTCGAAATTACATGGGCCTGGCCCAATAATAAGGTGACGCAGCACCTATAATAGCCTCTGGACGAAAATGGCACACTTTATACCATGTTATAAAAGCAATGATGCTGCTAATGTTTGATGAGGACATCAATACCATTGTTACACCCACAGCCCCTGCTGCTATACATACTGGACCAATTACTAGAGCTCGCGCACGCCAATTGAATTACCAGGTACTTTCGTTTCTTGGTGACAATTCTAATGTTCATGAGAATATGATGCTCCCTAAATTGGATACATTTGTGTTGATTACTAATGAAGGGCCTAGCATGGACAAGAGGGATGAACACTGGAGCAGGATCAAGCATGGAGATGAAGGCACGCGCACGCCAATTGAATTACCATGGGTTCAGAATGGCGTTTCTAGTGCATATTTGAGCACTTTGAAGCCTCCGTGATGACCTACAAGGAGATGGACGAAATATACAAGATGCCCCTTCATAAATTTCATCCATAGCTTATTTTAGGTGCTGCACCACCTTATTTTTGGGCCAGGCCCATGTAATTTTGAAATACTTAAGTATAGGCTGTTATTTAGAGTCCGTATGTGTGGGGAAACAAAGTTAGGGTTGGTTTCGGACCCCTCCTACAGGGGCCACGAAATTCCCCCCTACTCCTCCATATATACAACCCTTAGGGCGTCGTTTAGACTTTGGAATTTGTTTAGTTAAAAGTTAGCCATTGCAACTTCGTGTACTTCGTTTGTGTCCAACGACTAGACCAAGACCGCTTTTGGATCCCCACCATTATCAATACTTCATATATGTTCGCAATATTCAGATTGCTTTATCATATTCTTGCTTGTTCTTCAATTGCGTGCAGGAATAGACCTTCGTGGTCAGGTTGATCGTGCTCCGGTGTGGTCAATAACCCTTCGAAGTTGATTTAGCGATTGCTAAGGCGCAATGTCATGCACGTTTGCAGTCGGATCATCAAAGTCGGCTCCACCAAATCGATAATTATCATCTCATCGAAAGATCGGGACACCCTCACCTTTATCACCGGTCGCCGGGCTTCAAGCGAATGGAAGGACAAAAAGATGAAGATCCAACCCTGAGTGTAGCCTGCGTGGGAGGCAGCGGCGGCAGCACGGGCATGGCATCGAGCTTGCGCAAACGGACAGTCGCAGCTTGCATGAGCAGCATGTGCAACGGGCAGGTACATCACATCCCTGATTATATCTAATTCAATAGTTCAATTTTTGGCCAATAGTTAAACCTGACGGTGTTGTAAAACTGCTTGGATGTAGGGAATCTATAAGAAAATGAAACCAATTTCTTCTTATTTTATAACTCCCCCAATCAATACTGAACTGACTGAACCTGATGTGTCTAATCAAGTTTCCGGTGCAAACATACAAACTCATGTTGTTCTTGAGCCTGAAGTGTCTAATGAACAGACTACTAATGAAGGATTTGATGCAAACATTTTACATGCTCATGGTGATGAACATATAGTGTCTAATGCGGGACCTAGTGCAAGCATTTTGCAAGCTCCAATTCAAGGATTTAGTGTCTAATGATGATCTGCTATGTTGAGAGAGAGAGAGAGAGATTTGCAGGAATTGATGACAAGCAAATTATAGTACATTTTCATGGCATGAGGAAACGTCGAGGCCATCTACCAGAAAGTCCCCTACCATGGCAACCTAGCATAAATACTTTTCTAATCTGTTGTTTGAAACTATTGGCATACTTGTGCAGGATAGATATATTGATATGCAGTTTGCGCACTGGTTATAGGTGCAATTACACTTGGATATTTTCGGCCAGAGAACGAATAATTCAAGCAGGTACAGTCCATGTTAGTAGTCCTTGTATACCATGTTGCATTTTGTGTTTTTTGGTGCTTACATCATTTAGTGTTTTATAATCTGGAACTACTTTGGATCATTAGCTGGTTTTCAAAGTGCATGTAGCTTCACATTTCTCAAGTTATGTTGATTTCCGGAGTGCAAGTGCCTTCGTATTTTTTAAGTTAAATTTTCGCCCTGGTAACTTGAATTCGTGGATCCACCACTGCACACAAATCATACACGCAGGCCAGTACGAATTAAATGAAATGCAAGGACTTATGCGAGCTCGTTGTACAGGCTCACTGCAGCTCTGCTTGCGCTTGGGATGTTCCATGTACAAGTCCATGTTACAACTTGCTTGGATGTGCAGGCCTTGATGATGCGGAGCATCCACGGTCATCCCCATGGACGTATCTACATCTCCCATGACACCACTTGGACCCATGACAAGAGCTCGAGCAAAAGCTATCGAAGATAAGGTGAACTCGCTCCTCTCCGAACTACTACTTTCTACACATGAGACATGGCTACTACCTCAAACGGAAACACTATGTGTGATCAGGTACTTGGAGGAAGGCCACGGAGCAGCTGCATCCAACGGACACGACGGCGAGGACACCAAGGAGGAGGGACAAGAAAAAGTGCTGCCAAAGAAACCCCAGCCACCGGACGACCGGTCGGGACCGAACGTCCGGCGCCTGAAGCCCCAGCCTGCCCAAGTCCCAGCCAACGCAAGCTACAGCGAGCGGACGTCCGGCCCCCACCGGACGACCGGCCACACCTCCCAGCGAGCGGACGTCCGGCCCCACCAGACGACAGGCAACCTCACACCTGAGCCAAATCAGCGGAAGACCGAAGAAACCGGACGACCGGCCGACTCCGGACATCCGGTGTCACTGCACCCGAGCCGAATTGACAGAAGTCCGGTGGCCTCCGGACGTCCGGACGCCCACGAGCAACCGGACGTCCGCTCCAGACCGGACGTTCGGTCCCTGTCTGTGCATAGTTTCGGGCCCGAAGCCCATGTACCCGTTCACTTCGCCCCCATTTGCACTAAGACTATAAATAGACCTCCCCCACCTCCTAGTTAGGGTTAGCAAAGGATTAGCTCAATTTAGAGATAGAGCTTTGCTCATCCACTTGGTTACTTCTCCATCGGAGTTCACGACCTCTACGGAGAAGATCCCCCAAGCGGATTCAAGACCCCTAACGGGAAGACCTCAAGACCTCCTCATGGAGAAGAATTAGTTACCATTTGTATCGTCCCTTGTTGATCGTGGATCGTGTATCTCTTTGTGTTTCGAGGATCTAGCACATGTGTAACCGAATCTTGATGGTTTGAGTGATTTCCCTCGTTTTCCCCTCATGTTTCCCCTCGTGTTCTTCGTAGGATCCCTCCAATCGTGAAAGATCGGGCCCTAGGGTTCTACCCTACCTCATCTTGGTATCAGAGCCAAGGTTGATCATGAATTTGGAGCCCCTACCCCCGTTTTCTAGCTTGATTTTGTTGTTTTTCGTCCTAAATTTTGAAAATCCCCACAAAAAAATAGCCCCAATTTTTTTTTTTGTGATTTGTTGGTGTGATGAAGTTTTGTTGGATTTGATCCGTGGATTTGCTTTGCCTCAAGTGGATCTAGCTTTCCCCCATCATCTCCACCATTTCCACCCACAAAATCGCCCAAATTCGACCAATTTTGCCACATCCACCACGAACCCTAGCTGTTCATCCCGTGCTCGAAACCGCCCAGGCACCGGACGTCCGCCCGCTACCGGACGTCCGCCGACCAGACGACCGCTCCGACCACCGGACGTCCGGCGTTTCCTGACGAAACTGGAAAAAAATTCAGTTCGGCCACCACCTCCTCTCCACTACCCATTGCACTTCCGCATACGCACCCCGATACCACCATATCGCTTTCCGCAACCACCATCGCTTACATGCTCCGCACTCCGACACAATTTTGACACATTTGGTTTTGAGAATTTGAGTTGTGGTTCATCGTTTCCTAGGGTGTTTCGGCTAACTAGGAACGGTTCGACATCGACATCACCGCCGCTCATCTTTGCCAAGGGCTCGACATCAACCACTTCACCATTTTCACACCCTCAACCGTAAGCAAGGACGGTAATCTCGACGACATCTTGGTCTACTCCTTGCCATTACATTGATAACCACCATAGCCCAATTTTGCGTATCTTGCCTTTCGAGACTAGCCTTTGAGTATTGCTGGCAACGTTACTTGTGCACATTAGTGATCATACTTCCTATAGCATACATACCATTTCATCGTGGTGCATATATTGGTATCATCTCTTGTGTCACAAGGTTGTCATAGCATACACAATTGCTATCTTGATTCGTGAAGTCTTGCATGACAAAAGAGCTCAAAAGAGAAAGAGCCAAACAAGCTTTTAAGCAAAAGGAAAAGATAAGCAAAGAGCTTATAAGCAAGAACCAAAGCATCATACAACATTAAGATTGTCATACTCGATCATCTTGGATCATATCATCGGAACACAATACATATAACATACTTGGGATAGAAGTCATTGCATTTTTGCTTAGTAGGTCATGCACAAGTTTCGTATCCGCCTATTTTGCAATCGTGCTAGCGTCTCTCTAGAGTTGTGCAACAAGAGCATTTTCCGTGGATTCCACATTTTTCGCTCATTTTTGGTTGCACAACCCCATTTATCTATTTGCGTGTGTGTTTCCGTGTAACACTACTTGCTTGGTCTACTTGTTGCATTTGCAAATTTGTGAATCTTTTCCAACATTATTGAGGCTCACTAACAATTGCATCGAACTTTGTGCCACTATCCTAACCGAGCTCCACCATAAGCTTTTATTTGTGTAGGTGTGAGAAACCGACAAGAATCGGTACCAATTGTGCTATTTCCTTGGTCCACATTTGAGTGATCATTGATCCATCTTCAACATCGGTCAAGCTACTTTTAGTATAAGTTCATCTCTTTCTCCCACTCACATATTTGCTTGGAAGGATGGATAGGCTAAGTTCTTCTACCAACCCACTCTTCATCGAGCAAGACGACAACCCGAACACCTACGTCACCAAGAGCCACCTCTTTGGTGCACAACGAGCTTTGCATCAAGAACAACAAGCAATAAGCGACCACATCGACAATCTCGCCACCGACTTACGCCTCTCCGAGCAACGTACAAGAGACTACTTCGACCACAAGCTCGACCAACACAAATGATGAGGACATGACAACCTTGGATACGACCAAAAATATTGCATACATGTATATTTGTGAGGTGATTTCTAATGCAAACTATGCAATAATTTATTTGTGTCATCCACGACAAAAATACTTCACAAACTTTTGTGCCATGTCTAATTGCAGGTGTATGGGACATTTGTACAATTCACATATGAAGATAAGGGAAAAAGAGAAGTTTAGGTGCTGTTCAAAAAGTCCTCTCACGTCACTTTTGGGCCAAGAGAAGATAGAGTCCAAGTCTCTCACGTTCTGGATTCAGATTCGGACTGCACAGACATACCTGACTCAAAACGCCAAGAGCTTTTTCATACGGACTCCGAATTGGGTGATTCTTTTTTTGTTGGAAAGTAGATTTCGTGCTCTTTCCAACCCAATTGGATTCACCTTAAAATTCGTCCAGAGCGTTGAGTTATCAATGAAACAATCTGACGCTGCAGCAGAATCCGAGTCAAACTATAAGTCCAAAGGTGTTGCATCACCTCCACTTGGGCCCATGAGCCTTGTACGACCTAGGGTTAGTTTTAGGCTGCCTTAGGACGTCCTCCCACCTCCTTGGCCGCCACCCCTTACTCCTATATAAGTAGATCCATCTTGTAGCTTTTTCCTTAGGATTTGTTTAGTTAAAAGTTAGCCATTGCAACTTCGTGTACTTCGTTTGTGTCCAACGACCAAACCAAGACCGCTTTCGGATCCTCACCTTTATCAATACTTCATCTATATTCGCAATATTCAGATTGCATTATCATATTCTTGCTTGTTCTTCGATTGCGTGCAGGAATAGACCTTCGTGGTCAGGCTGATCGTGCTTTCAGCATCGTCAGTAACCTCGGGAGATTGGTTTAGCGATTGCTAAGGCGCAATGTCGTGCACGTTTGTAGTCGGATCGTCAAAGTCGTCTCCACCAAATCGATAGTTATCATCTCATCGAAAGATCGGGACACCCTCGCCTTTATCAACAAACAAGAGAACGATGCAAGAATGGACGAGATTCGTGCCTTGTTGGTCAACCGCTCTTCTACCACTACGTCCTCCTCAAGACGAAGCCACTCAAGTCGACATTCCTCCGACAACTCAAGTACACCGACGTCGAACACTCTTCGCCAAGCAGCGCGCCAAGACCGTCAAGCAAACCGCAATCCTCTACACGGAACCGATTCTCAAGAGCAACTTCTTGCACAAGAACATCAACATCGCCAAAACCAAGCTACCTTTGCGCAAGCACAAGAACAGCAATGCCTACACCAAGACGAGCAAGATGCCGAGGCACAACGTCAAGAACAACTACGGCGAGAAGCTTAAGGACTTGAGGCGCAACGTGCCCTCCACGACACAAGTCGCGCCGTTGCCGCACGCAACCGCCATAGGCGTGAACAAGAAGAAGCACTTCACGAAGAAGTTCAAGAGAGGGTTTAGCAATCACGGTTGCACTGACAAGTCCCTCAAGTTCCTCCTCAAGCTTGACAAGAACCGCACACTCAACAAGAGCAACAAGACAATGGAAATCCCACACGACAAGTGATGAGGACATCAATACCATTGTTACACCCACAACCCCTGCTTCTATACATACTGGACCAATTACTAGAGCTCGCGCACGCCAATTAAAATATCAGGTACTTTCGTTTCTTGGTAATGATTCTAAAGTTCATGAGAATATGATGCTGCCTAAATTGGATACATTTGTTTTGCTTACAAATGAAGGGCCTAGCTTGGACAAGAAAGAGGAACTTTGGAGCAAGTTCAAGCATGGAGATGATGGCATGCACAAGGGGAACAAGAACGGAGTTACAAGTGATGATTTCAGGACTTTGAAGCCACCATAATGAGTGCAGGAAGCCTTGGACGAAATATACAAGATGTCACTTCATAAATTTCGTCCAGAGGCTATTATAGGTGCTGCGTCACCTTATTATTGGGCCAGGCCCATGTAATTTCGAAATACTTGAGTATAGGCTGTTTTTAGAGTCCGTATGTGTGGGGAAACAAGAGATAGGGTTGGTTTCGGACCCCTTCCTTCAAGGGACACGAAATCCCTCGCTTCCTCCATATATACAGCCCTTAGGGCAACGTTTAGACTTTGGGTTTGTTTAAATTAAAAGTTCGCCATAGCTCGAATTACCCTACACGTACTCGTTTGTGTTCAACGACAGACCAAGACGTCACAAGAACCCCATTGATCAATAAAGCTTTCATCTTATATCGCAATATCCAGATTGCAAATTTAGTTTCTTGCTTGTTCTCGTTTGCTTGCAGGAAATAGACCCTCGTGGTCAGGGTTGATCGTGCTCCGGCGTGGTCAATAACCTCTCGGAGTTGGTTTAGCGATTGCTAAGGGCGACGTCCTCGCACGTTCGTAGTGGATCGTCAAAGTCTACTCCAAAAAACGTTAGCTTCATCTCACGAAAGATCGGGGACACCCTCGCCTTATAAGTGGTATCAGATTCCAGGTTTGCTCGGTGAGATTTACAGTTTTTGTAGTTTAGATCGAGTCTGTTCTTCATACCTACAGTCCAGGAAAAAGCCAAAAAAAATTTTAGGGTAGTTCATCATATCGAACCAATTGAGCCTTTGCATAATCTTTTAGGGTTGTGCTTTGTTGAATTGCGGTTGCATCCGTCGTCTTGCAAGTTGGGTCTTAGCGTCTAGTTCTCTAGAGTTTCGAGTTCTGTTCACAAGTTGTCACGCCGCCGCCGCACCCTCATCATCGCCTACAAATACCACCACAGCTATATCGATTTCTCATGAGTCCATATACCACCACCGATCCGAGTCCATATACCACCACCGATCCGAGTCCATATACCCACCGATCCGAGTCCATTACCACCCCAATCCGGCCCACATATACTTACCGTCATTATACCATCACCAGTCCGAGTTCCACCAATTCATTGCCACCAGTCCTAGTCCGAGTCCAGGTATTTATTCCTTATTTTAGAGTTTCAGATCACGCGATACTACGAGTCGTGAACAAGTCGGATTCCCCAATTTTCGTGCTACCCGCAGAAGAAAAATAGTTCCAGTTTCAAAAAAAAAAAAACTAAGACCATTGTAGACTTTTTCGAAAAACTACCCGAGACCAGTCTGGAAAATTCTGGCTAGGCAGTTTTTAGACCAGTTGTAGACTTTTTGAAAAAAATATTGTTGCGGAGCAAAAAAAAAAAAAATTTCAGAGTGTGGCTTCCTTGTTACGTGCAGCCGTGATTTTTGTTAGTGTTCTAGGCTCGCGTCTCTAGCACGGTCTAGCCTGGACCAGCACAGTACCGTCGTTGAGAGTTTATTCAACATTGCATCTCTGAATTGATTATTGCTGACCCTTTTGCTACCATATCATAAGCCTTCCCAGCTCCACAACATCTACACGTGGGTTTGACACCACCTGGCAATCGCTCTGTCCAAGTTCTGAGAGTTTTGACTACAAAGGTGATAGAGGCGAGGGTGTCCCGATCTTTCGATGAGATGGAATATCGATTTGGTGGAGCCGACTTTGACGATCCGACTACAAAGTGCACGACGTTGCGCCTTAGCAATCGCTAAACCAATCTCCTGAGGTTACTGACGATGCTGGAAGCACGATCAGCCTGACCACGAAGGTCTATCCTGCACGCAATCGAGAAACAAGCAAGAATATGATAATGCAATCTGAATATTGCGAATATAGATGAAGTATGATAATGGGGGGATCGGAAGCGGTCTTGGTCTGGTCGTTGGACACAAACGAAGTACACGAAGTGCAATGGCTAACTTAACTAAACAAATCCCCAAAGTCTAAACGGTGCCCTAAGGGCTGTATAAATGCAGGAAGAGGGGGGGGGGGATTTGTGGCTTGAAGAGAGGGGTCCGAAACCAACCTATCTCTTGTTTCCCCACCATACGGAACTTAAAATAGCCTTACTAAAGTATTTCGAAATACATGGGCCTGGCCCAAAATAAGGTGACGCAGCAACTATAAAGCCTCTGGACGAAATTTATGAAGTGGCATATTGTTATATTTCGCCAAGGCTTCCGCACTCTTATGGTGGCTTCAAAGTCCTGAAATCATCACTGTAACTCCGTTCTTGTGCCCTTGCGCATGCCATCATCTCCATGCTTGAACTTGCTCCAAGGTTCTCTTTCTTGTCCAGCTAGGCCCTTCATTTGTAAGCAAACAAATCTCCAATTTAGGCAGCATCATATTCTATGAACATTAGAATCATTACCATGAACGAAAGTACCTGATAATATTGGGTGCAATCTAATTAGTGATGGCGGTCTGGTCGATGGTCTGAATAGAGGGGGGCTGTGGGTGTAACAATGGTATTGATGTCCTCATCATCCTCCCTTCTTGAAATGAAGTCGTCCTCGACGGAAGCTCATCTTCCTCCACAAATAAGGCTTCAAATCTGCAATGTTAAAAGTGGGACTAACCCCAAAATCTGCAGGCAGCTCAAGTTATATGCATTATCATTTATTCTCTAAACACTTAAAAGGACCATCAGCAGTCGTGGCATTAGCTTTGATTTGCGCAAATCAGGAAATCTATCCTACGCAAATGTAACCAAACAAGATCTCCAGGTGCAAACACAACATGTTTTCTACCCTTATCTCCAGCAAGTTATATTTAGCATTCATACGCTCATGTTCTCCTTAGTAACTCATGCATTTTTACGATCAATTCAGCACGTGTTAGCATCAAATTAACCTTCTCGAAGAGGGAAGAGAACAAATCAATAGGTGCACGAGTAGGAAACCATATACAATTTCAAAGGGCACATCTTAGTAGCTAATGAAACGAACGATTATAAGCAAATTCATATGAGGCAAGCATTCTTCCCACATTTTCTTGTTATTCTTCAAACAGCCCTAAGCATAGTAGACAAAAGTTCTATTGACTATTCAGTTTGTCCATCGGTTTGGGGGTGACAAGTAGTACTTAAAAGCAGTTTAGTCCCCAACCTTAGCACATAAACATCTCAAAAGTGGCTTAGAAATTTGGTATCACGATCTGAAAACAATAGTTTGGCCACACCATGCACAGCGAATAATTTCACGAAAGAAAAAACAGCAACATTAGACAGCATCATCGCTTAGACATGGTATAAAGTGGCCATTTTCGAGAACCTATCCACGAAACAATATGCTATCCTCCCGATGAGGACATCAATACCATTGTAACCCACACCCTGCTTCTATACTACTGGACCAATACGAGGCGCTCGGCACGCCAATTAAAATATCAGGTACTTTCGTTTCTGGTAATGATTCTAAAGTTCATGAGAATATGATGCTGCCTAAATTGGATACATTGTTTTGCTTACAAATGAAGGCCTAGCTTGGACAAGAAAGAGGAACTTGGAGCAAGTTCAAGCATGGAGATGATGGCATTGCACAAGGGGAACAAGAACGGAGTTACAAGTGATGATTTCAGGACTTTGAAGCCACCCTAATGAGTGCAGGAAGCCTTGGACGAAATATACAGATGTACTTCATAAATTTCGTCAGAGGCTATTATAGGTGGGCGTCACCTTATTATTGGGCCAGGCCCTGTAATTTCGAAATACTTGAGTATAGGCGGTTTTAGAGTCCGTATGTGTGGGAAACAAAGGATAGGGTTGGTTTCGGACCCCTCCTTCAAGGGCCACGAAATCCCCTCCTCTTCCTCCATATATACAGCCCTTAGGGCACCGTTTAGACTTTGGGTTTTGTTTAATAAAAGTTCGCATAGCTGCAACTTCGCGTACTTGTTTGTGTCAACGACCCGACCAAGACGTCACAGAACCCCACCTTGATCAATAAAGCTTCATCTTATATTGCAATATCCAGATTGCAATATAGTTTCTTGCTTGTTCTTCGTTTGCTTGCAGGAGATAGACCCTCGGGTCAGGGTTGATTGTGCTCCGGCGGGGTCAATAACCTCTCGGAGTTGGTTTAGCGAGTTGCTAAGGCGTGACGTCTCGCACGTTCGTGTGCGCGACCAGTCTCTGGCCTCCCCGCCGGTCTGCGCATGACGAGGTCCGCCTTAAAACAGAAATTTCAACACATCCCTAAAGACACCCTCACCCGGGCCCCCCCACAGAAGATACGACTCGCGAGCCACACCCATCTCTTTTACCTCTAGCCATAAATTCTACCCCGTACGTATATTAAGCAAAAGGGTTCTAACCGTCGCTCCCCCCCTTCCAACCAATCCCTACCTCTCCCCCAAACATAAGGTGCAGTAAAGGACTCCTCCTCTACTCCCCGAAGCACAAGCCTCACTCCATTCCAAGATAGCCCACGTAGCCCAGTCACAACGCCCTATTCGACCCCGAAAGGAAGAACATAAATCGGCCGCGCACTATCCCAATCACCTAGGCCCCCTTTACATATCCCCCTAATCAATAAACAAAAACTCCCTTACGGTAGCAACCACAAGGAATAAAACTATCATAGTTTTAATAGGCCCTCCACCCCACGCAACCCACCTAAATCGACGCACACACAAAGGACCGAAACAGGAAACGAAAAATTTCAGTTTACCCACTCGTAAAAAATAATCAAAAAAAAATAAGGCAGCCCAAACGCATATACTCGATAACATAATAGACGTCTTATACAGATAGTACGAAACAAATTATACTCTCAACCACAATAGCTGACAAGAACCCTATAAAAAAAGGGTATGTTAGCAAAAGTAAGGGTCTTAGAAGCTCGTTAATCATCACAAAAAGAAACAGTATGCTCGGTGGCCACGTAGAAAAGAGTCTTATAAAAGTGTAAAAAAAAGTCCTTAAGTCAAGGTGTTCTATCCACCAAAAACGATAGCGAATCATCTCTACGAAAGATCGGGACACCCTCGCATCTATCCAGTGAGTATCCAGATTTCCAAGTTTGCTCGTGAGATTTACAGGTTTTTTTCGTATTAGATCGAGTGTTGTCATACATACAGTACAGGAAAAAGCCAAAAAAAAATTAGGTTAGTTCATCATATCCGAACCAATCTCGAGCCATTGCATAATCTTTTAGGGTTTTTGCTTGGAATGGCGGTTGCATCGTCGTGTCAAGTTGCTGGTCTAGCGTCTAGTTTCTTTAGAGCCTTACCGAGTTATGTATTCTAAAAGTTGTCACGCCCGACATTTGACGCACCACCCACCCTCATCATCGCCCCTTGAACGTTATATTCACACTTTCCTAAAGTTTATATGCTTTTTATTTTTCTCTTGGAGTACTCCATCATACCCACCATCATGTATCCGTAGTCCACTCACCTTACCACTTCCACCACACAATATTCTTGTTTCCATATTTACCCACAAATCCAAATTAGAGACAATACCATTATATGTTTACCCGTCATATTATCATTTTCACACAGTTTTTTTCCGAGGTCAACCCAATTTTTCATCTCTGCCACCAGTCCTATCCGAGTCCAGTATTTTTGTTATCTTTCCTGTTATTTTAGACGTTTTGAGTTAATTCCCCGTGACTATTCTCACGAGTTTTTTTCCGTTCGCCACATATGTCGGATGCACTCCCAATTTTCGCGTACCGACAGAAGAAAAAGTTCCAGTTTCCAAAAAAAAAAAAATAAGTCTGGAAAAATTCTGGCTAGGCAGTTTTTAGACCATTTTAGACTTTTTCGAAAAAATTGTTGCGGAGCAAAAAAAAAAAAAAAAAAGAGGAAAAAAAAGTGCAAAAAAAAAAAACTTTCATCCCTTTCTAAACAAAATTCTCAGAGGGTAGTGTATCCTCACCCTCCATTCGTCCTGTAAGTGCCCAGCGCCGTGATTTCTTGTTAGTGTTTTAGGCTCGCGTCTATAGCACGGTCCTAGCTATTGTGATCTCAGCCAAAGTACCACGTCGTTGAGAGTTGTATTCAACAGTGGACATCTTTGAATGTATTAGGGATGATCCTTTCTACTTCATATCCCATCAAGTTATCCCCTTACCCAGCTACACACCTTCCATAATCTCACATTTCGTGTTGCGTCTCTTGATTCACTCTACCCCTGACAAATTTGCTCTGTCCATTAGCTCTTCCCGAGAGTTCCTTTTTTTTGATTGACAAAGGTTGCGATAACACACACTTTTTGCTTTCCCTTCCCCCTCTTTTTTTTCTTTTTCCCTTTTTTTTCTTTCTTTTTTTTGGCCTTGGCCTGTACCCCCCGAACTGGTAAGAATGTGAGATTGGTTCTTTGACGTGCCATTTTTTTTCTTTCTCTTTTTGTTCTTGTTTTTTTGACATTTTCTCCAATACCCCACACCTTATCTCCTTCCACTTTTCTTTTAGTCAGGTTTTTGTTTAGGATCATATTTTCTTTCCTTCTTTGCTGTGTTTCACTACTTTGATGCCTAACATTTTTGTGCCTGGTTTATCACTAAGTTATCGTACGTAGATTGACCGGTGTTATTGAAATGACCGAACCATACTTGGAGCTCCTGCATGATAAACCTTTTTACCCCACGACCAAATGATGCATCTCCTTTGTCGGCACAGGCCTTTTGGATTGAAGATTTTCTCTCCCCCCCCCCGTTTGAGTATGTGCTAAACTCCATGATTTGATATGAGGCCAGGAGTTAAGATAGATTTGGCATCTGGAGATAGTTCGTTTTTCGATTCGATCCCAAATGCTGTTCCTGTTATTTTTATACATGTTTTTTTATGAATTGTCTCCATCGAGTCTTCCCAACCACCACCGGCTGAACGCCCCCCGTGTTCGCACCTTCTTGCAACTTTTTGACATACATTCATAAGATTTACCTGCCCCCTTCCAAATCAGTTCGAAGAGCTTTTGTAGCGTGTTCCTCTGAGGATGTGCCACACTGTTTTGTTGTGCTTGCTGTACCTAGTG
>JAAAXO010000187.1:14940-97896 GCA_011799875.1 Thinopyrum elongatum | reverse complement strand
CATAATGACCATTTTGGTCAGAAAGGTCATAATTTCCTTACACGAAATGGTCGTAAAGCAAACAGCACTGGTCCGCTGCCTTGTTTCTAGCTGATAACGACCAATATAGATGGTCATAGCCTTGTAAATTGTGGTGCATTGCTATGACTAGGCGCCACCTCATCAGTTTTGCCTATGTGTCATGTCTATGTGTTAATTTTTGCCCTAGGTTGTGAAGCAGCCTATATTTCTGTCATCCCAAAATTCCCAAAAAAATTGGGCATTCTTTACTATCCAAATAATTGCCTCATGACAATATTCAACTCCATTTTCCTGGTAAATCTTCCTCGGCAAATTTCCAAAGTTTTTGTTCAGCTCGAACTATTGTGAAGGAAGTACTGGCTAGGCATATCCTAATGAGCTGAATTTTTGCCACATCTTCTATATTCCCAAATCATAGCTCTCCATAAAATTTGAGCCCCATCTAACAATCCATGTGAGCTCAGCATCCAATCTTTGTTTCTCATGATATTTTCAGTTTGTGAAGCAACTATATTTTATGTTAATTTATAATTTCTGAAAATTTACCACGACATGACCCTGCCCATAGAACCTCCCTCCACCAAATTTTAGCTCATTTATTCTAGCCAATTTTCCTCAGCATTTTTCCCAATTTTCTGTTCAGTGGAGAGCACTGTGAAGGAAGTACCATTTTTATTTATCCAACTGGTATGAAATTTTTAAAGTGCCTTCATATGCCCAAATTATCATCCTCCTCCAAATTTCAGATCAATCCATTCATTCATTTGAGTCGAGCTTCAACATTCATATTTTTGTCCAGTGTGGTACGTTGCAAAGCAAGTGCCACCTAGGCTCTTCCATTTGAGCTGAAAATTTGTGAAGAAAGTCTTCTTAGTAGGTGATCATCCTCAGCCAAAACTCACGCCCATTGGCCATGTGCATTTCCCGTACCGCTAATCAAACACTTGGCTACTAATTCATGTTTGAGCATAGTTCGGTCTCCTCGTGAGATTCTTCTGTTGTCATTTTTTTCCTAGCACCTACCTGGGGAGTGCCCAACCCACTAGACATGCCTATGCCATCCAGAACGCATGGCAATGCCACAGTCACGCGGCGGGCATGCGAGTTTACGCGCTCTGGAGTTGGGGCCCTCGGCCACCGTCCAAACCTCGACTTATCGCCACCAAACCATGTATTTATGATTAAATAGATACTTATGTACCTAGAAATGATTTTTGGAAAAAAGAAAGAGCAAACTATAAGGCAGCTGCAGTTCAAATTTGACCCGCTTCCTATTGAATCGGCGGAAATTTGTCTTTTTCACGAGAGGTGGATCAAAAATTTTGACACCCAACCATTTGATCAATTGTGCATTAAATATGGCCTAGTATTTTAGAAAAATGATTTGGTCCAATTTTTCAACAAATATATGGTAGGTCCTTCACAAAAAAACTCGTTTTGGGCAATCAAAAAATGGAAAATGATTTTTTCATCAAAAGAAAACGAAAACTCCCTTAGGAAACATTGTTTGCCATTCCAAGATGCACCCTTGTGCACAATATGAGATCATTTGAACAAACTATGCCATGAATGTGGCCATAAGATTGATCATCTGGCTTGAAAGCCATGAATCTTAACACATGATAGCTCATTTCTGAGAAGACTTTTTTCAAAGAATTGCCATATTACAAGTTTATTATTTTTCCTGGTAACTTGGTCACATATAATTATACAATGCAAAGGTTTTCCAATTTTTTGATTTTTTTTTAATTTTTTATGCCCGTTTCAAAATGCGGTCAAAACGGCGGGCATGACCGTTCCTAGCTAGTGGTTGAATCTTGGAAAAAAATTTGTGTTTCTCTGATTAAATAGATACTTATGTACCTAGAATTGATTTTTGGAAAAAATAAAGAGCAAACTATGAGGCAGCTGTTGTTCAAATTTTACCCGCTTTCTACTGAATCGGCGGAAATTTGTTTTTTTCACGAGAGGTGGATCAAAACTTTTGACACCCAACCATTTGGTCAATTGTGCATTAAATATGGCCTAATATTTTAGAAAATTGTTTTGTTCCAATTTTGCAACAAATATATGGTAGGTCCTTCACAAAAAAAAACTCATTTTGGGCACTCAAAAAATGGAAAATGAAATTTTCGTCCAATGAAAATGAAAACTTCCTTAGGCAACATTGTTTGCCATTCCAATATGCACCCTTGTGCACAATATTAAATCATTTGAACAAACTATGCCATGAATGTGGCCATAAGATTGAACATTTGGGTTGAAGCCATGAATCTTCACACATGATAACTCATTTCTGAGAACACTTTTTAAAAATAATTGCCATATTACAAGTTTATTATTTTTCCTGGTAACTTGGTCACATATAATGACACAATGCAAAGGTTTTCTAATTTTTTATGCCCGTTTCAAAATGCGGTCAAAACGGTGGGAATGACCGTTCCTAGCTAGTGGTTGAATCTTGGAATTTTTTAGTATTTATCTGATTAAATAGATACTTATGTACCTAGAAGTAATTTTTGGAAAAAATAAAGAGCAAACTATGAGGCAGTCGCAGTTCAAATTTGACCCATTTCCAACTAAATCGGCGGAAACTTGTCTTTTTCAAGAGAGGTGGATCAAATCTTTTGACACCCAACCATTTGGTCAATTATACATTAAATATGACCTAATATTTTAGAAAATTGATTTGGTCCAATTTTGCAACAAATATATGGTAGGTCCTTCACAAAAAAACTCATTTTGGGCACTCAAAAAATGGAAAATTGATTTTTCATGCAAAGAAAATGGAAACTTCCTTAGGCAACATTGTTTGCCATTCCAATATGCACCCTTGTGCATAATATTAGAGCATTTGAACAAACTATGCCATGAATGTGGCCATAAGATTGATCATTTGGCTTGAAAAGCCATGAATCTTCACACATGATAGCTCATTTTGTAGAAAACCTTTTTTAAATAATTTCCGTATTACAAGTTTATTATTTATCCTGGTAAATTGGTCACATATAATGACACAATGCGAAGGTTTTCCATTTTTTTGATTTTTATTTTATTTTTCATGCCCGTTTCAAAATGCGGTCAAAACGGCAGGCATGACCGTTCCTAGATAGTGGTTCGATCTTGGAAAACTTTTGGCGTTTCTATGATTAAATAGATACTTATGTACCTAGAAATAATTTTTGGAAAAAATAAAGAGCAAATTATGAGGCAGCTGCAATTCAAATTTGACCCGCTCCCTACTGAATCTGCAGGAATTTGTCTTTTTCATGAGAGGTGGATCGAAACTTTTGACACCCAACCATTTGGTCAACCGTGCATTCAATTTGTCCTAGTATTTTAGAAAAATGATTTGGTACAATTTCGCAATAAATATATGGTAGGTCCTTCACAAAAAAACTTATTTTGGGCACTCAAAAAATGGAAAATTGATTTTTCGTGCAAAGAAAATAAACACTCCCTTTGTCAATATTGTTTGCAAATCCAAGATGTAAACTTGTGCAAAATATGATATCATTTGAACAAATATTTGATAGGACTTTCACAAAAAACTCATTTTGAGCACTGAAAAATGGAATGAAATTTTTATCTTGAATCGATCACGACCAATTTATATGGTCATAAGGTCATCAAATGGTTTGCTGCGTTCTGATTGGTCCATGGGCATATCACGCGGATCATGCATCAACCGCCATCGTATGCTTCTGGATCCAACGGCAGCCCTCACCCCCTCACCCAACCGCAGCCCAACTACCCAAACCCTAACCCGCACTTGCACTCCTCCTCCCGCACCCGCACTCCTCCTCCCTCGGCTCCTCGCCGCCGCCACCTCCTCCCCGTCCCACCGCGTCGCCTGCCGGCCGCCCTCGCGGGTGGCTGCGTCCGCGGCGACGACGGCGACCTCGTCGTCCCCGGAGGCCACGGTCGGTCGTCTCCCTATCCGCCTCTCTCCCTAACGCCAGACCAGAGAGAGAGAGAGAGAGAGAGAGAGAGAGAGAGAGAGAGATCTGCCTCCCTCCCGAATGACCGCGGTCGGTTCCTCACCACCGCCGGCCCGCTGCCCCTCCCTCGCGGCGCGCCCAGCAGGCCGAGGCCCCCGCCCCCCCACCGCCCGCACCGGAGCCCCGCAGCGAGATGTCCTTCTTCCACGCGGTGTCGTGGCCATGTTTGTCGCAACAGGACCTCATGTGCTCCATTAAGGATTCCCTTCTCGCGCTCGACACCATGACCGGCACCAAGGTGCTGCTCCCCTCTCTCGCGTCTTTACCCTCTGACCATTTCCGCGCACTTCCTGGCCGATCTGTGAGTCCCGGATTGGGGCTAGCATCTGCTCATCTCAATTGGGGTTGGGATTGCCTTCTGCATCGAGGAGTGTTCTCCCTAGATCTTAATGCCAGTGCTTCAGTCCTTTGTAGTTGACGAATGTTTACTGGCAGTGATAGTTGTGCCTTCATATGGTTGGAACTTCGCAGCGTAATTCATCATGCAAGCAAGTGACTTGGTAGGAACCGTAATTGCCAGTGATCTGTCATCTGTGTGGCTTTGCCATCTTTGTGGATGCAAGGATTAGTGTGTCGGCCAAAGCTTCAGAAGTCACTGACTTCTGGACAGTAATGGCATCTGGAGTAAATGTGTTTAGCAGTCGAGTGCTCCTTTTGCCCCAATGCTGGTGCTCACAGAGGCATCCATGTCAGGGTGAATCTAATTCAAGAACTAGCTTATCCTCGAGTCTGGTTTCGCCTGATAAGGGAATAGCTCACTACATCGCTTCTTTTTTCCTTCTAACAAAAGGATGTTTTCTTTTATATATCTGTTAAAAGTGTTACACCGGGCATCTAAAAAAGGGTTATGCTGGAATTGGCTTTGTTTACAAATTAGCATCTGGTTTGTTAGTGTAAGATCTACAGAAATCGCACTACTTGTACTTCCAAACATCCATTTCCTGTTAATGCTTTATAACAGTGTCTGTATACAGGTGGGCTGCAAATGTGAGGCACATTTGGAGCCTGCACATGATCATGGGAATGTTTTTTTGTTACTATTTATTGTTTTTGTTTTGATTGTGGTGTTGTGCTCTGACCAGTGGCATGATTTACACACTACGGCAATTTTAGGTTTAGGGAAATATGTACTGTTGCTCCTGATCAAACCAATTGGCCACTGTCCAGTTATCCTGCTATGTGTATGGATGTGTTTATGTGGATTTGGTCTAATCTGTCTCCTCCTATTGATCAACTGGTCCATGCTCTAGTTCTAATTCATGCCTATGAACTGGGTACTGTGGATTTGGTGCTGCTTTAGATTCTTTGTCCACTTATGGTTATGCTGTTGCACTGTATAGCTTCTAGTTTGGGCTTGTGGTTATTGTTCTAATCATTTGCTACTGTTTAAGTTCATATACTACCTTGTGCTGTTGCTAATGGTTTTAGTAACACTGCTAGGGTCACTGCCATGAGCTATTGGTTAATTCGGTTTCCTATTATGTCTAGGTCAACCTCCACATCAAGCGCGATGACCTGCAACCGGTAATCCATTAATTAATCGCCACCTTGGATAGATATAGACACGTTCCTCAGTGGTGGCGCAGGCAACGCAGTGGCCACAGGCGAAGGCGAAATGGTGAGCGGCTTCGAAGGAACCCTCCTCCCTTTGTCGTGCTCCTTCTCGTCTAGATAGATCTGGGGTTCTGACTGTTCCTTTGCTCTTCTTGCGCAGATGAAGGGAACCGGCAGCTTCGGCAAGCGCCAAAACAAGACCCACACGCTGTGCATCCGCTGCGGCCGCCGCAGCTTCCACCTGCAGAAGAGCACCTGCTCCTCGTGCGGCTACTCCACCACCCGCATCCTTCGACCTAGCTGGCTTGGCTAGATGTGGTGCTTGGTTCTGGTATGTGTTTCCTGTGTGAGATCGTGATTGCTTAGGTTTTAGATGCTGTTGACTTAAGCCGCTAGCTGCTACTTGGGCAATCAGCAGTCACATTGGTATACTACTCTTTTTTCCTTCGGCCCTTTTTCCACCAAGGTGTGCTCCTGAAGCCTTGCTTTAATTGTGCTGTTTTCGTTGCTGTTATGCGCCAGAAAAAGTGAAAAACAATGCTGCATTGGGTGTTAGCATTTAAGATTTCTAAGTAGCCAATAGCTCATCATGTGACATGTCCTACCATATGTCTTAGCAAGGAATTCAGTATAGATTTAGGTGTACTTCAAGGGGTTGTCGTATGTCCAACGCCAATTGCTGAAATGAATGCGGGCATTTCAATTCCCTATCTTAGTACTCCGGGTTTTAGTCAATTGCCTGTTTACAGTGTTGTTTTTTTTGTTGAGATGTTACCCTGCTGCAGAAAATTGAGAGAAAGAAAGTTAAAATTCAGAGTAGAACTTCATGAATGTACTGCTCTCATAAATTCACTTTAAGATTGGTGTTCTAGGCCAAGTTATTTAGCCAATTTGATGTTGTTCAGAATTTCTGAATGTACTCCGAGCATGCAAGCTAATGTACCTCGAGCATATTGTTTTCATCAGAGTAGTGTACCTTGAGCATGCAAAGTAAACACATGCTATTCCACTTGTCTATTTGTACAGAAACTTTTGTTTAAATAAACCGAGCAAATAAACCAAACTGTGCGAATACATTCAGTTCTGAAACTTGTCTACTCCACTTGTCTGATTGTACTGAAACCTTTGTTTGCATGTTTCTAAAATACAGAGAAGAACACCCTGTGTTCTGGTAAAATATTTGTTGGCTATGATATGAAATTCCATGATGTGTGTGTTGTTTCAGTTTCTGTAGCTACAACAAAGTCCCAGTTTACTCTGTACTTGCTGTTGATGATTGATGGCTAAATTTACAGTTGAAATAATAGTAGCCAAGGAGTAGATACAAGACCTATTTTCCGTATTTTGCATGGAATGTTCAAAATCAGTTTTGTTGTGGTTTCTTGTTCTGTGAGTCAAATTGCATAAGATGAGAGTATCACAACATGCATATACTGAAGATGGGAGTATCACAACCTGAATGTGCTGCTTATGTAGTTTCTGTATTTTTGTTAAAGCATGGAGTAGCTTCTATTGTTTTGTTAAAAATTATCTTGGTCTTGGGCTGATTTGAGTACTACCAAGGGATGGATATTGAACTTTCCTTGCGGATGTAGAGCCTATAGGAGAATTCTACTGTGACAACAAATTAACTTGTCTTGAATTACTTCTTTTTACTGGATGTTCAGAATGTTCAATTAACTGATTTGCACATGTTTATGTTTATTTTGTCAACTTCTTATGTTAACTTGTCTTGAATTACCCCTGTATAGTGTAGCAAGTCTGTACTCTTGAATCAAATCATTCCATGCTTAAATGATAAAAATGTCGCATTTATAGGATTGTAAACCTGATGTGGTTGGAGTAGTTTTTACTTGCTGCTGATAGTTACTAGTATTCATTGATTTTGCCGCATTTTGCTTGTTTTACTCTTATTTATGCACACAGACTGCCTACAAGTTAACGTGCTGTTAGATTTGCCTTTATTTTGTTCCTAACAATTTTGTTTGATAACTTGCAGATGTTGTCCTTCATTCATGTTTCATTGCTCCAGGACGAAGAAGTCGGGAGAAACATGTTCTAGATCATTGGAGCTAGTTATACTTCGATAGCTAGTTATTTTTTTGATTTTTTAGTTGTGTTACCTGATGTGAACTAGTTCTGATGTGAACCATGTTTGACTGCAATGTGCCAAGTTTGGCTCTGTTTGATTGTATTCATGATGCGAACTATGTTTTCATGATATTTTGTTGTGCTTTGTTTGAAGCATTGTGTAAATATTGGTTATTTATTTATTGGATCGTTGAAATATGAGGAATATAACCCTGACAACTGGGACCTACTTATTAGAACCTGACAGTTGGGACCCATTAGACTAGTGGATCCTTCTCTTGAAAAAAAAATCTGAAACTCTAGAGCCCAAAAGCCCATGTCTTATAGCAAAATAAAAGGCTGAATTGTTGGGCTTGGCTCATGTGGCTGACCAAAATTATCAAGAAAACAATATTGGGCTCGGCCAAATAATAAATGGGCTGAATTAATGGGCTCGGCCCATGTAAAGCAGCAAAATGGACCGGGCTAATTCTTATCAACGACCTTTTCATTTGGTCGCAATTTTGCCACGTCAGCTAGCCACGTCGGATCCGACGTGGCCTGGGCAGACAGCTAGTGACCAAAACAGAAGGTCGTAGGATTAATGACCTTTTGTTTTGGTCGTTGCTTTCAATGACCTTATCACAAAGAAGGTCGTTAATTTCCATTAAAGACGGTCAGCTTTTGACCATCTGTTTTTGGTCACAAAAAGGTCACAAATGAAAAACAATGACCATTCAGCGACCAATAGTGATGGTCGCAAGTTGACATATTTCTTGTAGTGTAGAAGGTATACCCAACCATCTCTTTTGGGTATCTTATGAAGACGCATTTGTCCGCTTTGGGTCGAGCTTTCCCAGCTGAAGCCTTTTGACATAAGCATCGCAGCCCCAAACCTTAATAAACGACAACTTAGGTTTCTTGCCAAACCACAGTTCATACAGTGTCATCTCCACGGACTTAGATGGTGCCCTATTTAAAGTGAATGTAGTTGTCTCTAATGCATAACCCCAAAACAATAGTGGTAGATCAGCAAGAGGCATCATAGAACGCACCATATCCAATAAGGTACGATTACGACGTTCGAACACACCATTACGCTATGGTGTTCCAGGTGACGTCAACTATGAAACAATTCCACATTGTCTTAAGTGATTGCCAAACTCATAACTCAGATATCCCCCCCCCCCCCTCGATCGGATCGTAGGAATTTAATCTTCTTGTTACGATGATTCTCAACTTCACTCTGAAATTGCTTGAACTTTTCAAATGTTTCAGACTTATGCTTTATTAAGTAAATATACCCATATCTACTCAAATCATCGGTGAAGGTGAGGAAATAACGATATCCAATGCACGCGTCAACACTCATTGGACTGCACACATCAGCATGTATGATTTCTAACAGGTCACTTGCCCGTTCCATTGTTCCAGAAAATGGGGTTTTAGTCATCTTGCCAATGAGGCATGGTTCACATGTGTCAAGTGATTCAAAATCAAGTGACTCCAAAATTCCATCAACATGGAGTTTCTTCATGCGCTTTAGACCAATATGACTTAAGCAGCAGTGCCACAAGTATGTGGTACTATCATTATTAACTTCGCATCGTTTGGCATCAATATTATGGACATGTGTATCACTACGATCGAGATTCAATAAACCATTCACATTGGGTGCATGACCATAGAAGGTATTATTCATGTAAACAGAATAACCATTATTCTCTGACTTCAATGAATAACCGCATTACAATAAACATGATCTCATCATGTTCATGCTCAACGCAGACACCAAATAACATTTATCTAGTTTTAACACTAATCCCGAAGGTAGAGGGAGCGTGCGATGGTGATCACATCAACCTTGGAAACACTTCCAACACACATCGTCACCTCGCCCTTAGCTAGTCTCCGTTTATTCCGCAGCTTTTGTTTCGAGTTACCAATATTAGCAACTGAACCGGTATCTAATACCTAGGTGCTACTAGGAGTACTAGTAAGGTACACATCAATAACACGTATATCAAATATACTTTTGTTGAAGTTGCCAGCTAGCCTTCTTATCTACCAAGTATTTGAGGCAGTTCCGCTACCAGTGACCGTTCCCCTTACAATAGAAGCACTTAGTCTCGGGTTTGGGTTCTTGGGTTTCTACACTGGAGAGGCAACTGGCTTGCCATTCATGAAGTTTCCCTTCTTGCCCTTGCCCTTCTTGAAACCAGTGGTCTTGTTAGCCATCAACACTTGATGCTCCTTCTTGATTTCTACCTTCGCGGCCTTAAGCACCGCAAACAGCTCCGGGATCATCTCCATCCCTTGCATGTTATAGTTCATCACGAAGCTCTAGTAGCTTGGTGATAGTGACTGGAGAACTCTGTTAATCACTATCTTATTTAAAAGATTAACTCCCACTTGATTCAAGTGATTATAGCACCCAGACATTCTGAGCACATGCTCACTGGCTGAGCTATTCTCCTCCATCTTGTAGGCAAAGAACTTGTCGGAGGTCTCATACCTCTCAACACGGGAATGAGCCTAAAATACCAATTTCAACTCTTGGAACATCTCATATGTTCCATGGCATTCAAAACGCCTTTGGAGCCCCGATTCTAAGCCGTAAAGCATGGCGCACTAAACTATCAAGTAGTCATCAGAACGTGTCTGCCAGATGTTCACAACATCCATAGACGACTCTAGAGGGGTTGGCACACCGAGCGGTGCATCAAGGACATAAGCCTTCTGTGCAGCAGTGAGGACAATCCTCAGACTATGGCCCTAGTCCGCATAATTGCTTATAATATCTTTCAACTTCGTCTTTCTCTAGGAACGTATTAAAACAGGGAGCAATAACGCAAGCTATTGATCTACAACATAATTTGCACAGACAACTTAGACTATTGTTGATGATAATGAGTTCAATTAATCATATTACTTAAGAACTCCCACTCGAATCAACGTCCCTCTAGTTGTCCGAGTGTAACATGATCCAAATTTACCAACCCAAGTCCGATCATCATGTGAGATGAGGTGGTTTCAATGGTGAACATCTCCATGTTGATCATATCTACTATATGACTCATGTTCGACCTTTCGGTCTCTTGTGTTCCGAGGCCATGTCTGTACATGCTAGGCTCGTCAAGTTTAACCCAAGTGTTCCGCATGTGCAAAACTGGCTTGCACCCGTTGTATGTGAACGTAGAGTCTATCACACCCGATCATCACGTGGTGCTTCGAAACGACGAACTTTCGCAACGGTGCACACTTGGGGAGAACACAATTTTATCTTGAAATTTTAGTGAGGGATCACCTTATAATACTATCGTCGTCCTAAGCAAAATAAGATGCATAAAAGGAATAACATCACATGCAAATCATAAGTGACATGATATGGCCATCAACTTGTGCTTTTGATCTCCATCTCCAAAGCACCGGCATCATCTCCATCGTCACCGGCATGACATCATGATCTCCATCATCGTGCCACCATCGGGGTTGTCACGCCAACCATGCTTCTACTATTATTGCTACCGCTTAGTGATAAAGTAAAGCATTACATAGCGCTTAATGATTGACACGCAGGTCATACAATAATTAAAGACAACCCTATGGCTCCTGCCAATTGCCGTATGCATCGACATGCAAGTTGATATAAACTATTACAAACATGATCATCTCATACATCAAATATATTTCATCATGTCCTTGGCCATATCATATCACAACATACCCTGCAAAAACAAGTTAGACGTCCTCTAATTGTTGTTGCATGTTTTACGTGGCTGCCATGGGTATCTAGCAAGAACGATTCTTACCTACGCAAAGCCACAACGGTGATATGCAAGTTGATATTTAACCTTCTTCAAGGACCGCCTTTGTCGAATCCGATTCAACTAAGGTGGAAGAGACAGACACCCGCCAGCCATCTTTATGCAACAAAGTCACATGTCTGTCGATGGAACCAGTCTCATGTAAGTGGACATGTAAGGTTGGTCCGGGCGGCTTCATCCCACAATACCACTGAATCAAGAAAAGACCAAGGAAGGAAGCAATCTTAATATCAACGCCCACAAACTCCTTTGTGTTCTACTCGTGATGTCATCTACACATAGACCTAGCTCTGATGCCACTATTGGGGAACGTTGCATGGGAAACAAAAAAAATTCCTACGCTCACCAAGATCCAATCTAAGAGATGACCATCTACGAGAGGAGAGATTGGATCTACATACCCTTGTAGATCGCTAAGCGGAAGCGTTAAGAAACGTGGTTGATGTAATCGAACGTCTTCGCAATCCAATCACGATCCGTCCCACGAACTCCGATCCAAGTGCCGAATGGATGGCACCTCCGCGTTCAACACACGTACGGCTTGATGACGCTTTCACCTCCTCGATCCAGCGAGCGATGGTGAAGTAGTAGCTCGAGTCCTCTGGCAGCACGATGGCGTGGTGGCGGAATCTCAGCAGAGCTTCGCTAAGCGGTACAGAGAGGAAGAAGGCTACGAGGGAGAGGAAGGGCAGCGCCGTGGCGTATGAGGGTGCGGCTGCCCTCCCTCTCCTCATCTATATATAGGGGGAAGGGAGGAGGAGGGGCGCCCAAGGGTTCCCTAGGGGGGCGGCGGCCGCCAGGGGGAAACCCTAGATGGGTTTTGGTGCGCCTCCCCCCCGGGAGCCTTGGCCTCCAAGGCAAAGGGGGTGGCTGCCCTAGGGGGGCGCCCCCACCCCTTTTGGTTACGTGGGATGGGGTGAGGGGGTGCGCACAGCCCCTTAGTGGGCTGGTGTGCCCCCTCCCCTAGGCCCATGAGGCCCCCCAACACTTGCCGGGGCCCCCTGAAACCCCTTTCGGTCATGCTGGTCATCACCCGGTACCCCAAGAACAATTCTGGACTCCAATACCCTTCGTCCAATATATCAATCTTAACCTCCGAACCATTCCGGAGTTCCTCGTCACGTCCGGGATCTCATCCGGGACTCCAAACAACCTTCGGTAACCACCATAATGACTCAGCTATACTTATATCGTTCCCAAAGGTTAAGTGTGTAGACCCCTGCGGGTTCGAGAACTATGCAGACATGACCGAGACACCTCTATGGTCAATAACCAATAGCGGGACCTGGATGCCCATATTGGTTCCCACATATTCTATGAAGATCTTATCGGTCGAACCTCGATGTCAAGGATTCAGCTAATCTCGTATGTAGTTCCCTTTGTCTATCGGTATGTTCTTGCCCCAGATTCAATTGTCGGTATCTCCATACCTAGTTCAATCTCGTCACCGGCAAGTCTCTTTACTTGTTCCGTAATACAAGATCATGTGGCTAACTCATTAGTCACATTGCTTGCAAGCTTCTTGTGATGTTGTATTACCGAGTGGGCCCTGAGATACCTCTCCATCATACGGAGTGACAAATCCCAGTCTTGATCCATGCCAACTCAACACACACCCTCGAAGATACCTATAGAGCACCTTTATAGTCACCCAGTTATGATGCAATGTTTGGTACACACAAGGTACTCCTCCGGTGTCAGTGAGTTGCGTGATCTCATGGTCATAGGAACATATACTTGACATGCAGAAAACGATAGCAATAAACTTGACACGATCATATGCTACATTCATAGTTTGGGTCTTGTCCATCACATCATTCTCCTAATGATGTGATCCCATTACCAAATGACAACTCATGTCCATGACTAGGAAACCATAACCATCTTTGGTCAACGAGCTAGTCCGGTAGAGGCTCACTAGGGACACGTTGTTGTCTATGTATCCACACATGTATCTGAGTTTCCGATCAATACAATTCAAGCATGGATAATAAACAATTATCATGAACAGGGAAATATGATAATAACCAATTTATTATTGCCTCTAGGGCATATTTCCAACAGACAAAGAATCACTAAAGTTCTTATCTAGCAGAAAACATAAGACGAAATTGTTTGTAAGGTATGAAACCACCTCAAAGTTATCCTTTCCGATCAATCTATTGAGCTATTCCTATAAGTGTCACAAACAGCTCTAGAGTTCGTATTAAAATAACACCATATGATACACATCAACCGACTCTAATGTCACCTAGATACTCCAATGTCACCACAAGTATCCGTGAGTTGATTATTCGATATGCATCAAACAATTTCAGATTCATAATATTCAATCCAACACAAAGAACTTCAAAGAGTGCCCCAAGATTTCTACCGGAGAAAGTAGGACAAAAACGTGCATCAACCCCTATGTATAGATTACCCCAATGTCACCTCGGGAATCCGCGAGTTGAGTGCCAAAACATACATCAAGTGAATCAATAGAGCACCCCATTACCACCATGGGTATCCATATACAAGACATACATCAAGTGTTAACAAATGCATAAAAGTATTTAATCCAATAATAGTGAAACCTCAAAGGTAAGACCTCAATTCATCACAACAAGATAGAGAGGGGGAAAAGACCATATGATCCAACTATATTAACAAAGCTCGCGGTACATCAAGATCGTGCCAAATCAAGAACACGAGAGAGAGCGAGAGAGATCAAACACGTAGCTACTAGTACATACCCTCAGCCCCGAGGGTGAACTACTCCCTCCTCGTCATGGAGACCGCCGGGATGATGAAGATGGCCTCCAGTGATGATTTCCCCCTCGTGTAGGGTGCCGGAACAGGGCTCCAGATGGGATCTCTTTGGTACAGAGGCTTGCAGCGGCGGAGTCGAAGTTCTAGGGTTATTTCTGGGGGTTTCTCTATTTATAGGATTTTTTGGCATCGGTCTCACATCAAGATGGGCTACGAGGGGCCCACGAGGCACCAGGGCGCGCCCTGGTGGCTTGTGGGGCCCTCGTGGCTCTTCTGGTCCTCCCACGAAGATTCTAGTGTCTCTTTTATTCCAAAAAAACCGTCAAAAAGTTACATTACCTTTGGAGAACTTTTATTTCTGCACAAAAAACAACATCACAATAGTTCTCTTGAAAACAGCGTCAGTCCGGGTTAGTTCCATTCAAATCAAGCCAAAACCATATAAAATTGTTATAGACATGGCATGAATACTTCATAAATTATATATACGTTGGAGACGTATCAGTGATAACCCACAAGTATAGGGGATCAATTGTAGCCTTCTCGATAAGTAAGAGTGTCAAACCCAACGAGGAGCTAAAGGTAGAACAAATATTCACTCAAGTTCTATCGACCATCGATACAACTCTACGCACACTTTACGTTTGCTTTACCTAGAACAAGTATGAAGCTAGAAGTACTTTGTAGGTGTAAAGAGATAGGTTTGCAAGAGAATAAAGAGCACGTAAATAAAAGTTAGGGGCTGTTAGATAAAGAAACAATTAAGTTGCTTTTAGTAGCGAGCTTTTTGTCACAAGAAAGTTATTTGTCCCTAGGCAATCGATAACTAGACAGGTAATCATTATTGCAATTTATATGAGGGAGAGGCATAAGCTTATACTTTCTCTACTTGGATCATATGCACTTATGATTGGAACTCTAGCAAGCATCTGCAACTACTAAAGATCATTAAGGTACAACCCAACCATAGCATTAAAGTATCAAGTCCTCTTTACTCCCATACGCAAACAACCTACTTACTCGGGTCTGTGCTTCTGTCACTCACGCCACCCACCATAAGCGAATCATGAACATATTGCAAACCCTACAGCGGGGATCCCTCACGCTTGCGTGACACGGAGAGCACCATAGGATAGCACCAATAATAAAACATACAACTCAAACCAATCATGATCACCAATCAACCCATAGGACAAAACGGATCTACTCAAACATCGTAGGATAGCCACATATCATTGGATAATAATACGTAGTGTTGAGCACCATGTTTAAGTAGAGATTACAACGGGTAAAAGAGAGGTTACACCACTGCATAGAGGGGAGAGAGTTGATGATGACGGTGGCGAAGTTGTTGGTGTAGATCGCACGATGATGGCCTCAGCGGCGTTCCGGCGCCACCGGGAGAGAGGGGGAGAGAGCCCCCCTCCTCCTCCTTCTTCATTGCCCTCCCCCTAGATGGGAGGAGGGTTTCCCCTATGGTCCATGGCCTCCATGGCGGCGGAGGGGCGGGAGACCCTCCGATATTGGATCTCTCTCTCTCTCTGTTTCCTTCTATTTCTGCGTTCCTGTTTTCTGGCCTTTCACCATTTCTTAAATTCCTGGAGATCTGTAACTCCGATTGGGCTGAAATTTTAACACAATTTTTATCTGGATATTATCTTTCTTGCGGCCGAAGAAGGGCACCAACCGCCTTACGGGGTGGCCACAAGCCTCCCAGGTGCGCCCAGGGTAGGGGGCGTGCCCCTAGGGCTTGTGGGCCCCTCGGGCATCGTCTCACAATGATTCTTTTTCCCAAAAATCACATATATTCCAAAAAATCTCCATAAGTTTTTATCGTGTTTGGACTCCGTTTGATATGGATATTCCGTGAAACAAAAAACATGCAACAAACAGGAACTAGCACTGCGCACTGGATCAATATGTTAGTCCCAAAAATAATATAAAAGTTGCCAAAAGTATATGAAAGTTGTAGAATATTGGCATGAAACAATTAAAAATTATAGATACGATGGAGACCTATCAGCATCCCCAAGCTTAATTCCTGCTTGTCCTCGAGTAGGTAAATGATAAAAAAGATAATTTTTGATGTGGAATGCTACCTAGCATAATCTTGATCATATAATCTAATCATGACATCAATATAAAGACATGAGTGATTCAAAGCAATAGTCTATAATTTGACATAAAGACAATAATACTTCAAGCATACTAATCAAGAAATCATGTCTTCTCAAAATACCATAGCTAAAAGAAAGTTATCCCTACAAAATCATATAGTCTGGCTATGCTCCATCTTCATCACACAAAGTATCTCATCATGCACAACCCCGATGACAAGCCACGCAATTGTTTCATACTTTTAATGTTCTCAAGCCTTTTCAACTTTCACGCAATACATGAGCATGAGCCATGGATATAGCACTATAGGTGGAATAGAATATGGTGGTTGTGAGGAGAAGACAAAAAGGGAGAAAGTCTCACATCAACTAGGAAAATTGATGGGCTATGGAGATGCCCATCAATCGATATCGATGCAAGTGATTAGGGATTGCCATGCAACGGATGCACTAAAACTATAAGTGTATGAAAGCTCAAAAGAAAAGTAAGTGGGTGTGCATCCAACTTGCTTGCTCATGAAGACCTAGGGCAATTTGAGGAAGCCCATCATTGGAATATACAAGCCAAGTTCTATAATGAAAAAATCCCACTAGTACATGAAAGTGATAAAAATAGGAGACTCTCTATCATGAAGAACATGGTGCTATTTTTGAAGCACAAGTGTGGAAAAGGATAGTAACAATGTCCCTTCTCTCTTTTTCTCTCATTTTTTTATTTTGGGCTCTTTGGGCTCTTTTTTTTTATTTGGGCTTCTTTGGCCTCTTTTTTTAAGTCCGGAGACTCATCCCAACTTGTGAGGGAATCATAGCTTCCATCATCCTTTTCTCACATGGAACAATGCCCTAATAATGATGATCATCACACTTTTATTTACTTACAACTCAAGAATTACAACTCGATACTACAACAAAGATATGACTCTATATGAATGCCTCCGGAAGTGTACCGGGATGTTCAATGATCTAGCGTAGCAATGACATCAAAAAACAGACAAGCCATGAAAACATCATGCTAGCTATCTTACGATCATGCAAAGCAATATGACAATGATGGTGCGTGTCATAATAAACGAAACGGTGGAAGTTGCATGGCAATATATCTCGGAATGGCTATGGAAATGCCATAATAGGTAGGTATGGTGGCTGTTTTGAGGAAGGGAATATGGTGGGTTTAATGCACCGGCGAAAGTTGCGCGGTACTAGAGAGTCTAGCAATGGTGGAAGGGTGAGAGTGTGTATAATCCATGGACTCAACATTAGTCAGAAAGAACTCACATACTTATTGCAAAAATTTATTAGCCATCAAAGCAAAGTACTAATACGCATGCCCCTAGGGGATAGATTGGTAGGAAAAGACCATCGCTCGTCCCCGACCGCCACTCATAAGGAAGATAATCAAAAAATAAATCATGCTCCGACTTCATCACATAACGGTTCACCATACGTGCATGCTTCGGGAATCACAAACCTTAACAAAAGTATTTCTACCAATACACAATTACTCACTAGCATGACTCTAATATCACCATCTTTATATCGCAAAACTATTGCAAGGAATCAAACACATCATATTCAGTGATCTACAGGTTTTTATGTAGGATTTTATGACTAACCATGTGAATGACCAATTCATGTCGACTCTCTAAATAGATATAAGTGAAGCATGGGAGTTTAATTCTTTCTACAAAATATATGCCCACGCTCTAACAAATATAAGTGAAGCAAAAGATCATTCTAGAAATGGCGGTTTTCTATGTGTAGAGAAACAGGCAATCCAAACTTCAACTGATATAAGTGAAGCACATGAAGCATTCTATAAAGTCATACTCAAAAGATATAAGTGAAGTGCATGAAGCATTATATAAATCAACCAAGGACTATCTCATACCAGCATGGTGCATTACAAAAATAAAAATAAAAGGCACACGACGCTCCAAGAATTTACGCATATCATGTGACGAATAAAAATATAGCTCCAAGTAAAATTACCAATGGTCGTTAGAAGAAAGAGGGGATGCCTTCCGGGGCATCCCCAAGATTAGTTACTTGGGAGTCCTTGAATATTACCTTGGGGTGCCTCGGGCATCCCCAAGCTTAGTCTCTTTCCACTCCTTATTCCTTCATCCGTCGTGATCTCACCCAAAACTTGAAAACTTCAATCACACAAAACTTAACAAAACCCTCGTGAGATCCGTTAGTATAACAAAACAAATCATTACTTTTAGTACTGTTGAAAACTCATTCATATTTTATTTTTTCATTATAGCTACTGTACTCTAACTTCACCAAGGCTTATATCACCGATACAATCCATAGATTCATCAAAACACGCAAAACAATGTATCAAAAACAGAATCTGTCAAAAACAGAACAGTCTGTAGTAATCTGAACATTAACCATACTTGTGTAACTCCAAAAAATTTGAAAAATTAGGAAAAAATAAAAAAATTGCATATAAGTACTGTGTAAAAATTTCAGAAACTTTTGACATTCCAGTAAAAAATGTCAATTTGCGCACTACAGCCAAAGTTTCTGTTTTTGCAATGCACATACCAAACAAGCAATCTAATCATCCTAAAGGCAAATCTTGGCACATTATTTTTATAATACAATGGATTCGTAAAAGGGGATAATTATTTTTGTGAGAAACTTCCATTAAAAATTCTACATTGTTTCCATGAGCATGAACACAAGTGTTCAAGGTCGACCCTCACTTCTCCAATGCATAACCTTCCAATCGCTTCTCTTTTTGAAAAAGTTTTTTAAGTTCCCCTCTATGTTTTTTGTTTTAAAACTTTTTTAAAAGCACACAACAGAATAAAATGACTCTCTAAAACTTCCAGGTTGTCTCCCTGGCAGCACTTTCTTTAAAGCATTAAGCTAGGCATATAGTGCTCAAGTAATGGATCCACCAGGATCCCAAGGTATATCAAAGCCAATTTTAATTAGCAATGATTTGTAATTTAGTACTGAGCACAAATTAACATATATCACGCAACAACGAAGTCTAACTCTCTTCCTATGCATCGGCGTGTCATAGAAGAACAATTCATGCACACAAAGTAAAGGCCGATACATAGCATAAATAGTTTCTTGCAATTTTATTGTATTGGAAACATAGAGAGATGGAGATGGAGTTCCTCTCTCATAATAATTGCAAGTAGGAGCAGCAAGCACATGCATATTATATTCATCAAAATCATCATGTGTAGTAGTAAAACACAACCCATCAATATAATCCTTAATAAGCGCAAACTTCTCCAATATAGTGTAGTTGGGAGAATTCGGAAAGATAATAGGACTATCATGTGTGGGTGCAATAGCAACAATTTCTTTCATAACATAAGGAACTATAGCAAGTTCATCTCCATAAGCATAATTCATATTGGCATCTTGGCCACATGCATAGCAAGCATCAAGTTCATCAAAAAGGGATATTTCAAACGAATCCAAGGGGTCATAGCAATCATCATAGCATTCATCCTTCGATAAGCACGAAGGGAAATTAAACAATGTATGAGTTGAAGAGTTACTCTCATCAGAAGGTGGGCACGGGTAGCTAATCTGCTCTTCCTCCTTTTGTTCTTCGCTCTCCTCGTCATCTTTTTCATCTAATGAGCTCACAGTGTCATCAATTTCTTCTTCCATAGATTCCTGCAAAATATTAGTCTCTTCTTGGACAGCGGAGACTTTCTCAATAAACTCATTAATATCAACATTATATTCACAATTCTCATAGCAATATTTAAGTATATATAGCATAATTTTTTGGTCTGTAAACAGCATCATCATAATCTTCATACTTTTCAAACAGAGATTCAATTTCATAAGCACCTTTAAAAGCAACAAATTCTTCTATTCGTTCCACATCATAGTAATCATATCTACCATTAGCATAAGAAGCCAAGGTTTCATTATCATTAAATTTACATGAAAAGGGAAGGTGTGGAGCCTTCATCCTAGAGCAGCAAGTATAACCATATCTCAAGCATAGATCCCGAGCATACCAATGCAACATATGAATTTGATCCCATAAGAGTTTCCCTTTTTTAGTCAAGCGATAATCCCTAAAGTATTCACGTTGATCCAACGTGTCTCCCATTATCAAGTTGAATGGGGTTTTCTCAGGATTATCAAAGTAGTGTTTTATATTTCCGACATAACGAGCATTGAGGGTTTTAGGAGGTTCCCCGTCTCCATGAGTAGCAAGTACACCTAATTTTTTTGGTATTTCATGTTCCATATCCACAACTAAAGATAGAGAACAATTTAGAACAGTAAATAAAATCTACTTAGTGACAAAGCAAACAAGCACACACGAGAATATTCACCCCACGCTATTGCTCCCCGGCAACGGCGCCAGAAAAAGGTCTTGATAACCCACAAGTATAGGGGGTCAATTGTAGCCTTTCTTGATAAGTAAGAGTGTCGAACAAAATGTGGAGCTAAAGGTAGAACAAATATTCCCTCAAGTTCTATCGACCACCGATACAACTCTACGCACACTTTATGTTTGCTTTACCTAGAACAAGTATGAAACTAGAAGTACTTTGTAGGTGTAAATGGATAGGTTTGCAAGATAATAAATAGCACGTAAATAAAAGTTAGGGGCTGTTTAGATAAAGAAACAATTAAGTTAGTTTTAGTAGCGAGCTTTTTCTCACAAGAAAGTTATTTGTCCTAGGCAATCGATAACTAGACCGGTAATCATTATTGCAATTTTATATGAGGGAGAGGCATAAGCTAACATACTTTCTCTACTTGGATCATATGCACTTATGATTGGAACTCTAGCAAGCAACCGCAACTACTAAAGATCATTAAGGTAAAACCCAACCATAGCATTAAAGTATCAAGTCCTCTTTACTCCCATACGCAAACAACCTACTTACTCGGGTCTGTGCTTCTGTCACTCACGCCACCCACCATAAGCAAATCATGAACATATTGCAAACCCTACAGCGGGGATCCATCATGCTTGCACGACACGGAGAGCACCATAGGACAGCGCCAATAATAAAACATACAACTCAAACCAATCATGATCATCAATCAACCCATAGGACAAAACGGATCTACTCAAACATCATAGGATAGCAACATATCATTGGATAATAATACATAGTGTTGAGCACTATGTTTAAGTAGAGATTACAGCGGGTAAAAGATAGGTTACACCACTGCATAGAGGGGGAGAGAGTTGGTGATGACGGCGGCGAAGTTGTTGGTGTAGATCACCGTCACGATGATGGCCCCGGTGGCGTTCCGGCACCACCGGGAGAGAGGGGGAGAGAGCCCCCTCCTCCTTCTTCTTCCTTGGCCTCCCCCCTAGATGGGAGGAGGGTTTCCCCTCTGGCCCATGGCCTCCATGGTGGCGGAGGGGCGGGAGCCCCTCCGAGATTGGATCTCTCTCTTTGTTTCCTTCTGTTTCTGCGTTCCTGTTTTCTGGCCTTTCACCGTTTCTTTAAATTTCTGGAGATCCGTAAATCCGATTGGGCTGAAATTTTAACACGATTTTTATCCCGATATTATCTTTCTTGCGGCCGAAGAAGGGCACCAACCGCCTTACAGGGTGGCCACAAGCCTCCCAGGTGCGCCCACACTGGTACAACGAGGTGCTATACAAACGGTTTTTAACCCCTTTCCGCGGCGGCGTTTTGAACCGTCGCCTAGTGAGTGACCGTGATAGGGGGGTCCTTCCCACACGACCCAAAAACCGTCGGGGATAGGCCCTCTGGTCACACACGCTGGGCAAAATGAGCTCGTGTGTGATGGGCGAGCGATCAAATACGGTTATACATACAGTTGTGCTAAAAAATACAATTATACAGGCCACATTGTTTCCGGTCGTAAGTACATCCCACACAGTCAGTCCTGGCTAAATGTTTCCATTTGTATGTACATTCCACACAGTCAATCCAAGGAATACGTTTCCGTTAGTATGTACATCCCACACAGTTAATCCAAAAAGTACGTTTCCGTTCGTATATACATCCCACACAGTCACTCCAAGGAAAACGTTTCCGTTCGTAGGTACATCACACACAATTTTCCCCATTAAATCGTTTGTGATAGCGTTGCCATTGCAGACGATATTAATAATTTTATCATTTGCGTTATTGAATGCATCACACACTGTGCGTAGAAGAAACTGTGTGGCAAAGGTTGTCCATCACACACACTATTTATGTGGTAAACGTTTGCGCAAGGTGGCCTATCACAAACAGTTTTCAAGAGGATGTCATGTGTGATTGTTCATTGATCCAACACAGTTTATTCCTAGAAACTGTGTGTGTTGCCTGAGGTCATCGCCCACGGTGTTTTCTCAATAACCGTTTGCAATAGAAAAACCCAATTAGCAGGCTAATTGTCCTATTATTAATAATCCATTTATTAATCTAATTGGTATTTCATATTAAGCACACAATATATTTCATTTTCATATTAAGGAAGAAGGATTTCATAATTGAAATACATCATAGTACAACATCATAAAGCTTCAGCACTCAGCTACCCCATTACACAACTACACCAGCACCAAGTTTCACATGCAACATCTATAACCTTTCGAAATTAGCATCATAGATGGTACATAGACAGATGAATCTCATCTGGAAAACTGCTGAAGCGGAAGGCGAATATTGAGCCTTCATTGATGTTGAAGGTCTTTGCAACTTTAGGCCAGTGCCTGTGGATGATTGACCGTCCATCCTTCGTCCTCTTTAGGAACACTTCAATATTGAACCGTGGTTGTTGTATGAATACCTTCCTCGCCTCCTGACCATACAGGTGGTTTGAGAGGTAATCATCAGTGAACTGCTTTGGAAAGGCCTGAAAACAAGGATGTGCATAAATATCTTCTCTATATTGGAAATGGGGCAAAGGAATAAAAAAGTCAAGGTATAATAGTTAGTACCATCCTGTAGTGAACTGATGTCTTCTTCATTGTGCAGACAAAGATCTTGTTGTTTTTTGTCGCTAATTTCTTTATCCTAACAATATTTCTGAGTTTCTTGACTTGACTGATATTCATGGACAACTCATTTCCCCATATGCAAAAAGGGTCCAACAGTGGGTCAAAACCTCTGACAGCAGTACCTACATGTGCAAGACCAAATTGTTAAAAACCTAAATATTAGAATGGTTCCTGCAATTGCACAATAATGTGCTATTAGACAAAGGACCATGCATGTGCAAACCTTGATTGTAAACCTCAGTGCTTCCCATTGTTTCCCTGCAACACATATAAGGTAGTTAGTGATCAGGTTAAGTGAGGGTTCGCATGCTATCAGTAAAATATGTTGATGAAAAATAAGCACATTACAGATTCATCAGATTAATTCAAGCCACATGGAAAACTCATTTATCCAAACCAAGCATGATTAAGAACTAGGAAATATAGCAATTGTATATGTTTCTCATGTATTAAGTGCAGCCAAATTCGATTTATTCCTCACATGCACAACAATACAAAATTCTACCCATGACAATTGGACATCGCATTGCAGAATTGAACCAAGCAGTTAACTAAACACCACAACAAATGAACCAAACATTAACTGAGCACCACATTGCATAATATAACATACTCCTAATAGAAGATCAGACAGTTAACCAAACCAAGCATGCTTAACAACTTGGAAATATAGCAATTGTATTTGTTTCTCATGTATTTAGTACAACCAAACTCGATTTATTTCTCAAATGGTATACAATAACAGAATGCACCCACAACAATTGAACATCACATTACAGAATTGAACCAAACAATTAACTAAACACCACAACAAATGAACTAAACATTAACTGAGCACCACATTGCACAATGTATAACATACTAGAAGACCAGACAGTTAACCAAACCAAACATGCTTGACAACTTGGAAATATAGCAATTGTATTTGTTTCTCATGTATTTTGTAAAGATAAATTTGATTTATTTCTCACATGGAAGACAATACAAAATTGCAGCCTGAAGAATTGAACATCACATTTGTAGAATTTAACCAAACAATTAACTAAAGATGACAACTAATTAACCAAACAGTTAATAAGTGAGCACCACATTGCACGACATATAGAACATATATACTAGAGCAACAGATTGCATGGTAAAAGTAGATAGGACAATTCACTAGAATTTGTTAAGGAAAGGCAGGAGCAGCACATGCAATGGGTAAACCGAGCATGCTTAACCGGCGTAGCTAGCAAACTAAACATAGGTCCTTATAGTGAGCTAATAAGACAAGCTACTCCTCATCGTCGGAGATATCGATGATGACTAGCTCCTTGGACATGGAAGAGGGCGAGGCCTCCACATCGTGGGTGCCCTCGTCGTAGTGGTGAGTTGCCTGAGCCGCTCCGGGCACCAACCTGTTGCCTCTCGAGTTGAGGTAACAACGGGCACGCTGAGAAAACACCTCGCAGTCTTCGTCAAAGGCACTGACGGTGGCCTCGAGGAAACGCCACGAACTGTCGTTTAAAGTAGCCAACCGCATCGCGGCGTCGGCGCGCGAGGTGTCGACGGTGGACTCGACGGCGAGGTGCTCCTCCAAGATCTGGGGGTCGGCACGAATGGCAGCCATCGCGACCTCATCCGTGCGTGTGGCCGCGATTTGCTTCTCCGCTGCCAAATGCTCCTTGAGCTCCTGGCTATACTGCGTGCACCATGGCTTAGGGCGGCACTTATTTGAGGAAGGTGTCAGTGATTTGGGTGGAAGGTGTCGCACCGGCGGTCGGGGCATGTGGGATGTGGAAGGAGGAGGAGGATGGGGCCCGGGTGTGGATTACCTGCCTGGATCGATGAGGCCGAGCAGCGTGAAGGAGGGTCGCCGGCGAGGAGGCGGCGCTGCAAGCAAGGAGTAAAGGTTTCAACTTGGAAAGGAAGATGGAAACAGGGGAAATGTGGCTTTTGGTAAGGGGGAGGGGGCGGGAGGTAGATATTTCCGCGGAAGCCAAAATTTTTGGATCGGTGCAGCGAAAAAACTGGCACTCAAAGTGTCATCAGACACGGTCCCTTATTCAGCACTGTGTACGATATGTGAACATCACAAACGATTCATATAGCTTAACCCGTGTGTGATGAGTTTGAACGTCAAATATTTTGGTTCGAATTTCCCTGGTTACAGTGGTCATCCACGTCATTGCATAATTTGGGTACACAAAGGAGACTACAGCACACCCACACTTCTTAATCGAGCAAGTTCAGCAATTAAACAGAGCTAGCTGACCTAAACATTACTCTAACAAATTAAAGACCGATGCTCTTAATTAAACAAAACAAAGAGTACTACTACGGCTGGTGCTCGTCGATTTCCGCCGCATACTCCATGTCCAGCTCGCGCCCGACGATCTCCTGGGGAAGGGGCTCCATGGCATCCATCGCACCACACTCGGCAAGCATCTCGCCATCTGCGTCCGCCATCTCTTTAGAAAAGGCCGCCATGAGCTGGGCGTGGGCGGCCCTGATCTGGGCTTGGACGGGCTCCGTCATGGCAAGGTATGCCGCGGAGGAACGGATGGCTGCTCGAACGCTCTTGGCGATTGCCAACTCTTCGGCCGTGGGTTGCCGACCGTTGTCGGAGAAGCTTCGTTCGATTTGTTCGGTGACCGCCACGAGCTGGGCGTGGGTGGCCTCGACATGGTCGTGGGCGGCCTCCATCAGGGCTAAGGCTGCCGATGTGGAATGGACAGCTGCTGTGCTGCTCTCGCCAGTTGCTATCCCCGAGGCAGATGTTGCTGCCGCCACCTGAGTAGCAACAATGGCCGTTTGGGCTGCCTTGGCCGCCCGGTCGCAGATTGCGGCCGCGCTTATGCAGCTTGTTAGCACGCACATGGCGGCTGCGGCCGCGCTCTCGACAGAGTGGGCCGCCGAAGTTGCCCTCATGACACGGGTCCATGTCCCCATCTTTCACTGGCGACGATTGAACATTGAAATGATATTTGGGGAGCGAGCTAGTGTGCTTGACACGCCGGCTGTGGACTGTAGCCGACGCACCTTATCGCGTAAGCCATAGGCGTACTATACTCCGATGGTGCTCCAAGATATTTTGTACTGCATCTCACACGGTTGGTTATAATAAACTTTGTGCGATCTACTTGATTTTTCATCTTGATTTGAATTACATAATGGGGTCACAGCAGCAAAGGAGGGTGTTTGAATTGCTAGAACTTTTATCTGCAGTGAACATGCAACTATAGGTGTGTCGTCAAAAAATTGGAATTATTCAGGGTTCGCTTGGACATTTTTATACATTAACTTGGTTTTCTAGCCATTTCAGGTGCACAATTCAAAATTAAAATACATGCACATGCTCCGGTGCACCAAAATGGGTTGTAAAATCATATATGTGCCCATGGGTTTATGCTTATGTCCCATGCAAGAAATGGGGATGAATTTTGAACACCACGACACCGTGGCTCTCCGGCAAACGTTGAGGTACTTGCTTTTGTAATTCTAGTAAATCCAAAACCCGTATGAAATTCATGAACCTTGGCATGCTATCATGGAATGGCATCAACATGCTGGGGTTAAAAATATTATCCCATTTGGGGCAGGTTATGGTATAAGCTTCTCACAAACCAGAGCTTCTCACAAGAAGCCTCATGGTTCCGTTAGGGAAACGTGTCACCTTTGTGGTCAAAACGATATTCGTCGCCTCTTCTTGCTTTCAATTTTTTTTCTGGTGTCAACATAGAACAACAGGAGTGTCGTGTTAAATTTTGGAATTTTTCGGGGATCGTTTGGACATTTTTATACGTTAACTGAGTTTTCTAGGCATTTATGTGCATAATTCAAAATTGAACTACATGCACATGCTCCAGTGCATAAAAACGGGTTGAAAAATCAAATGTGTGTCCTTGGTTGCAAGCTTAGGTCACATGCAAGAAATGAGAATGAATGTCAAACACCTTGACATTGTCGCTCGACTGCTAACATTGAGATACATGGTTTTAAAATTCTAGTAAATCGAAAACTCGTCTAAAATTCATGAAACTTGACATGATATCATGGAACGGCATCGACATGTCGTGGTAAAAATATTGTCCCAATTGGGGCAGGCTTGGGTATAAGCTTCTCGCAAACCAGAGCTTCTCACAACAAGCCTGATGGTTTCAGTAGGTAATGTGCCACCTTGGAGGACGAAACGATATCCGTTACCTCTTCTTACTTTCAAAAATTTTCTCGTGTCAACATAGAACAACAGGAGTGTTGTGTCAATTTTTGGGGTTCGCTTGGACATTTTTATACATTAACTGAGTTTTCTATGCATTTATGTGCATAATTCAATTTTGAACTACATGCACATGCTCCAGTGCATATAAATGGGTTCAAAATTGAAATGTGTGTCCTTGGTTGCATGCTTAAGTCCCATGCAAGAAATAAGAATGAATGTCAAACACCTTGCCACCGTCGCTTGGCCACTAACATTGAGATACATGGTTTTTAAATTCTAGAAAATCGAAAACGCGTCTGAAATTTATGAAACTTGACATGCTAGCATGGAACGGCATCAACATGCCGTGGTAAAAATATTGTCCCATTTGGGGTAGGTTGGGGTATAAGCTTCTCACAAACCAGAGCTTCCCACAACAAGCCTCATAGTTACGGTAGGGAACGTTTCACCTTTCTGGACGAAACGATATCCGTTGCCTCTTCTTGATTTCAATTTTTTTCTAATGTTAACATAGAACAACAGGAGTGTTGTGTTAAATTTAGGAATTTTTTGGGGTTCGTTTGGACATTTTTATACATTAACTGAGTTTTCTATGCATTTATGTGCATAATTCAAATTTGAACTACAGGCACATGCTCCAGTGCATGTAAATTGGTTGAAAAAACAAATTTGTGTCCTTGGTTGCATGCTTAGGTCCCATGCAAGAAATGGGAATGAATGTCAAACACCTTGCCACCGTCGCTCGGCTGCAAACATTGAGATACATGGTTTTTAAATTCTAGTAAATCCAAAACTCGTCTATAGTTCATGAAACTTGACATACTATCATTAAACGGCATCAACATGTTGTAGTAAAATTTTTGTCCCATTTGGGGTAGGTTTGGGTATAAGCTTCTCGCAAACCAGAGCTTCTCACAACAAGCCTGATGGTTTCGGTAGGGAACGTGCCACCTTTGGGGACGAAACGATATCCGTTGCCTCTTCTTGCTTTCAAAATTTTTCTAGTGTCAACGTAGAACAACAGGAGTGTTGTGTCAATTTTTGGGATTTTTCGGGGTTCGCTTGGACATTTTTATACATTAACTGGGTTTTCTAGGCATTTTATGTGCATAATTCAAATTTGAACCACATGCACAAGCTCCAGTGCAGAAAAATGTGTTGACATATCAAATGTGTGTCGTTGGGTGCATGCTTAGGTCCCATGCAAGAAATGGGAATGAATTTCAAACACCAGGGCACTGTTGATTGCCGGCAAAATGTTGAGATACTTTGTTTTTAAATTCTAGTAAATCCAAAACTCGTCTGAAATTCATGAAATTTGGCATGCTATCATGGAATGGCACCCGACATGCTGTGGTATTTTTTGTGTCCATTTTGAGAGAAGGCGCACTTGAATAACAGCCAACAAAGGCATTTTGAAACAAATAGCTACCACTTTAACATCTCAAATGTTTGTATAATTTAAATCGTGTGCGTTCTATTAAACATTCACGTGACGCCACATGTCTCTCTTTTAATGGTTATAGGAGGTGCCGTGCGGACAGCTGCTTGACTGAACGGGAGGCATGCGAGCGCAGTCGGGTGCGCAGGCTGACCGAAAGGCGTGCAAGCTATCCTCCAATGCGCAGGCTCATCGGGAAGCGTGTGAGCTGTACGCTGCGCAGGCTCACTGGGAAGCGAGCCCTTTGACTTCCATGGCCGCCCGCCTTGCTCGCATCCTCTCCATTAATGGAGCCCGAGCCGCTGTTTAATACGGGCGGCCTCACTGTTCGCCTCCCATTCCCCTCCCTCCCGCGGAACTCCACCAACGCCATGGCGCAGAAGGATCATCTGCCACTAGTCTTCCAGTTCGGTGAAGTCGACTCCGAGCCGGAGGAGATAAAAAATAAGGAGGAACGGGGCCTTATGGACATGGCCCTGAACGAGCTGGCTGCGGCGGTTGATGCCCCCGCGCCCGTCCCAGCTCCCATCCCCACGCCCACGCCAGCGACCATCCCCATAGCATTGACGGGCTGGTCGTCGAGCACTATCGCAGAGCTGGAAGCCGCTGGCATCAGCGAGGTCTCCGCGGACCCGCGCGAGCTCATGTACATGCCAGCGCCAGCACCCGTGCCCGTGCCCGTGCGCGCCATGCACCCACCGCGGCGCCGGTCCCCGTGCGTTTGCCTGCACCCGCCGCGCCCGTGCCAGTGTGCGCGCCCCCCTCAGCGGCATGGGACGCCGCCGTCGATTGCGCGACGACATGATGTTTGATTTCCAAGTGAAGAACATTATGTGCTGCCTTGAAGACTTCAACAACGGCGTCCCGGAGGCGACAACGCCGGCGCGGTACGCCGCCTCCGCCGCCGCCGGAATTAGTTTTTATTTTGGGGGGTTTAATACTGTATCAGTGTATCTCGATCATATGAATATAAATTCGCAGTGTGACTGAATGAAAGATATGGTTTGAACGAACTTGCGTTTTTCTCTCTGAATGTCAGACTTATCAAACAATTTTCTTTAAAAACAACGTAAATGATTTTTAAATATAAAACACTCATCGCAAACGTTTTAGATAGAACACCCGTATGCAAACCGACAGCCTCCCCACGAAGCCAAGGGAAAATGTGCCGAGCAGGATTTGTGCAGCTCTTGATCGCAAATAGTTCAACTTGACAGCTGAACCGACCAAACTTTTCCCCAATTGTTGCCAACCACGTACTGAAATAGCTAGTTCAACTATATATACTAGCTAATTTTAAGTACGTTGTACAGTTCCACCACATCTATAGTCAGATGAACTGAATAAAATAGCCCCTAAATACTACTACTACGGAGGGGCTTTGTACTACTTCCGGCAGCCTCTCCTCTGACGAGCGCGCTCAGTAAGAGGCAGAGGAGGAGGAGCCTACCGACAAGCTGGACAACTGCAATACGGTGCCTGCCGCTGCTGCACCTTCAGCGACGCTCACCTCGAACGCCCTCTACCGCTCCAGACGACCCCTCTCAAAGTGGGGGTTCTCCTCGTAGATCTCCTGATTCCTCGCCTCTGCGGTGGCGTGTGCTACGGCCATGGTGGCGGTAAGGCTCCTTACGTGCTCGACGAGGCGCTCCTCCTCCTCCCGCAGGAACTCGATGTAGCGCGCAAGGTCGCTGACGCACGTGCGGGCCTCCACCTCCGCCTCCCGCCTTCGGGCGGTGGTGGCGGAGCGGGTGATGACCCCGGCGGTCGACGGTGGGCTGGCGGCCGACGATGGGGTGGCGGCCACGACCACCACCTCCCGCCTTCGGGCCGTGGTGGCGGAGCGGGTGATGGCCACGATGGCCGCCAGTGGGGTAGCGGCCACGACGGCCACCTCCCACCTTCGGGCCGCGGCGGCAGAGCAGGCGATGGCCCTGGCTTTCGACGGTGGTGTGGAGGCCATGGCGGCCGGCAACAGCTGCCGACGGGCAGCGGCGGCAGAGCGTGTGGTGGGTGTTTCGCGAACACCCAACAGGGACGCCACATGCACTACTCTACGACGGGGACTGCGCCGCCACCGCGGTGTAGCCTCCTAGCTGGAGCTGTCGTCTGATGATGGCAGAGTGGCTGAGCGACGACGACGGACCGGTGCCATTGGCGATTGTGGGAGAAGTAGACGAGATAAGGTACAGGGAGGGAGGGGAAAATGCGATGCAGGACTCGCCGGCCGTGAAGGTTTATATAGCAGGCCGGTAAGCATTGGGATTTTGGGGGATTTCACTGAGTCGGGCGGGAAGCTTGCGCGGGAACCTGCGAGGTTGCGCAAGAACGGGCTCACCGGCGATTCATTGGCGCCACTTCAAGCCACTGTTTGGCCAAAAGAACGCTCCCGTGCGCTGCGCAAGCTTGCGCTGTAAGCCGTCTGAGGCAGCGGGGTGACAAGACGTGTGACAGGAGGACGAAAGGACACGTACACATACGGTTAATAAAAAAACATTTGCGATTTAATTACCTACTATCCCCGTCCTGATTTATAAGTTGTCTATGTATTTTTGTGCCAAATTTTGACTAGAGATTTAACTAATAAAATGCGAATGCATGTCAGTCAAAGATTATATCATTGGATTTGTATTTGAATATAGTTTCTAATTATATAATTTTTATAACATGCATCAACATTTTGTTGGTTAAATTTAAGGTCAAAATATGGCACATAATATAAAGGGGACTAATAGACGAAGACGGATGTAGTAGCACACGGCCGCTCTCTATGCAGCGTCGCAACTGCCGGCCGGCTTGTAGACGACCATTCCCTGCGTGTTCAACTGCTCTATGCGTGTGGTTGCTCGCGGTTGAGGCGGCCGCGGCGCGCTCTGCTCGCGTCCCGCCGCACGCGCTGTGCTCTCGCGTCCCTCCGGGCGCTCTGCCCTCATCCCTCCACGCGCGCTGCCAGTGTTTGGGGCTGGCGCATGATCACGTACGTTCGTGCTTCCATTATGCGTGCGGTTGCGCCGGGCGCGGCGCCACGATGCAGTTACCTGCTGCAAAAACTGCCATGCGGATGCGCCGAGAATCCAGGCCGCCCGGCCCCCATTTATTCCTGCGGCCATTTACCTTCATCTCTCGCGCCACACGACACAATAAGCACACCCACGACGACACATACAGAGATGATATCCAGCGGTTCCAATGGCGCTCCCCGTGGCTCCAATGGCGCTCCCAGCGGCCGACGACGACAACGGGGGGCAGTTCATCACGCATCACGTAGTGGACACCCACGTGAGGGGGAAGGCCCTCTCGGTGGTGTACACGAATGAGCTGGTCTCGGTGGAGAGCTCCATCCAAATTATGGAGCAGTTGCTTGCTGAGGACAAGTACCAAGTGGTCGGCTTCGACCTCGAGCACACCATCGGTCGTGCCGGGCACAATCAGAAGGTTGCCGTCGCCCAGTTGTGCGTGCGACATGATGTCCTCGTCTACCACTACCACCTGGCCACAAGGCCTTGCGAGCGTTTCTCCAGGTTTATCAACAGCTCCGACTACAGTTTTGCTACGGTGGACACCACCAACGATCTAAAAGCGCTCAAGGTTTCGGTCTTGAAATGCCAGAATCTTGTCAACATCCAGGACCACTACAAGGTCTGGGGCAGCGACAACAACAAACAGAACTCCCTGGTTGACCTCGCCTCAGCCATCATCGACCCCTACTACATGAAGATGAAGGATGAGAGCAAGAAGGACAAGAACGCCTGGCACAGTGTCTGGCATGAGAGACTGGATGGTACGCGGCCAAGGACGCGTACACAATCTACGAGATGTACAGGAAGATCGTTGACATGAGGAAGTGTCTTCTTCCTGCCCCAGACAAGGGATCGAGCCACAGAGCAGTGGCGGGAGCGTCACAAGAAGTAGATGACTAGACGATCGTTTCTCCTAGTTTAGAATACATGCAATTGTTTATTGAGGTGTGTGCCAATGATCTGTATAGTCACTTATGTAATTGGATGTTTATTTCAGTTACATATATATATATATAACATATATATATGTGTGTGTGTGTGTGTGTGTGTATGTTATTCTTCTGTAGACAGAGCAAATCACACGGCTCATTAGCAGCAATCGTCTGTGTTATTATTGGTCTTCGCACACATTTCTGATTATGGACCCGTTTGCCGCGTATCACACACATCTTGTTCAGTCGAACTGTTTCTGTTGTCTTGGCTCATCGCAAACAGTTCATCTGAGTGAACTGTATGCCCTCCATCGCACACACCTTGATCTGGCTGACCATTTCTATTGTGTCGCACACAGTTCATCCTAGTGAACTGTATGCCGTATATCGCACACACCCTCATCTGGCTACCCGTTTCTGTTGTTCTGCCTCATCGCAAACGGTTCTGCTGGATTAACCGTATGCCACACATCGCACACGCAACTTTAATCTGAACCGTGTTTGATGTCACCGCCATCACAAACGTTTTGTATCTTTTTTACAGTTTTATTACATCACCGTTTGTGATTAATGCATCGCACATAGTTTCCTCGAAGGGTCTCTGATTGGACTGTCGCGTTTGGACCAACCTGCAGTAGTGCCAGGGTAGGGGGCGCGCCCCTAGGGCTTGTGGCCCCCTCGGGCATCGCCTCGCGTTGATTCTTTTTCCCAAAAATCACATATATTCCAAAAAAATCTCCATAAGTTTTTATCGCGTTTGGACTCCGTTTGATATGGATATTCTACGAAACAAAAAACATGCAACAAACAGGAACTAGCACTGGGTACTAGATCAATATGTTAGTCCCAAAAATAATATAAAAAGTTGCCAAAAGTATATGAAAATTGTAGAATATTGGCATGAAACAATCAAAAATTATAGATATGACGGAGACATATCAATCAGCATCCCCAAGCTTAATTCCTGCTCGTTCTCGAGTAGGTAAATGATAAAAGAAATAATTTATGAAGTGTGAATGCTAGCATAGTGTATAAGTTTGATCAATGATAATTTCAATCACTTTTTCTAACATCATAACAGCAACTCTTTCTCGTAAAACTCATCATGATAAACTAGCAATCAATTCACATGTTATGCTTCAAATAATGCATTCTCTTGAAACTTAACAACCTATGTTCTTAGTCCCAAACAATTGCAATTCAACTTATTCAACAAAGTCTAAGTAAGAGCTCCACATACTCAATTATCATATAGTCTTCTATGATTGCTAGTACTTGATGACCCACAAGTATAGGGGATCAATCGTAGTCCTTTCAATAAGTAAGAGTGTCGAACCCAACGAGGGGCAGAAGAAAATGACAAGTGGTTTTCAGCAAGGTAATTTCTGCAAGCACTGGAATTGTCGTTAACAGGTAGTTTGATAGCAAGATAATTTGTAACAAGTAACAAGTAACAATAGTAACAATAAGTGCAGCAAGGTAGCCCAATTCTTTGGATGGCAAAGGACAGGCCGAAACGGTCTCAGCTATTAAGTAAAGCATTCTTGAGGGCACACAGGAATTTCATCTAGTCACTTTCATCATGTTGGTTTGATTTGCGTTCACTACTTTGATAATTTGATATGTGGGTGGACCGGTGCTTGGTTGCTGTTCTTACTTGAACAAGCCTCCCACTAATGATTAACTCCCTCGCAAGCATCCGTAACTACGAAAGAAGTATTAAGATAAAATCTAACCATAGCATTAAACATATGGATCCAAATCAGCCCCTTGCGGAATAGCGCATAAACTAGGGTTTAAGCTTCTGCCACTCTAGCAACCCATCATCTAATAACTACTCCACAATGCATTCCCTTAGGCCCAAAGATGATGAAGTGTCATGTAGTCGATGTTCACATAACACCACTAAGGGAATCACAACATACATATCATCAAAATATCGAACACATATCAAATTCACATGATTACTTGCAACATGACTTCTCTCGTGGCCCTACCCCCATAAAGTACTTTTTATTCATTTCGGGACATATGAAAAATTAGGAAAATAATAAACAGTCCAAAAAGTGCATGAGGGAGCGACAAGCTAGGGGGGCACGACCTAACCCCTGGGTGCGCCTACCAGGCTTGTGGCTCCCTCGTGGACTTTCCTGTCTCCGTTTTTCTTCCATATTACTTGTCCTGCACGAAAAAATTCATGACATATACTCCCTAATGTTTTGACCACCGTATTGCAAGATTCTCCTCTGTTTTTGTGTCGAGCTATTTTTCTGACAGATCTAGACCATCATGGCTCCTCGAAGACTCCGCACCAAGCACCGAATCATGCAACCTTGGCCGGACAAATGCCCCCATAGGGAGGTTTATTACGAGTGGTCATCAGGGGAGGAGGATGCCGGCAAGCAGGAGGAAGCTGAGAAGATCGTGGGAAGCCAGGTCCAAGAGGGAGATCAAGCCATGCCTATGGGAGAGACTACAGAAAAGGGAGATTTACCGCAACCCCTTTATGATCATCTCTCTCCATCTGAAATTGATACCTTGAGGGTCTTTGAAAAAATTTGTGCTCAGAATACATCTCTTACTCGTGAAGTTATCCTATTGGAAGAGCAAAATCGTGCCCTTCGGAATATTAATAGAAGTATGGAGTACTTATTGAAGCTGAAGGACAAGCCTATTACTTCATCATCACCATCATCACCGAAGAAGGAGACTTGAGTACATGGGTATGGGCACCACCCTTGGCTTGTGCCAAGCTTGGGGGAGCCCCAGTATCGTATCACCATCACTTTTACCATCATTATCTATTTTAGTTCAATCCTTGGTTATTTCGTGCTTTAGAAGGATAAATTTTTTAGTTTGATCTACTTTTGAGTTTTTGCTTAGTGATCTACCCATCTATGTAATCGAGTGTGAGAGTTATATAATAAAGAGTAGTTTAATTTGAGTTGTTTTACTTTCTTGTTTCAATCGAAAAGAATAAAAAGATCATACGCTAATCCCATGGGGAGTGATGACTTCACATAAAAGAAGTATAATTGATAAAATTTGTTGGAAGTTAACAAACATAGCAATGGTCATTGTTGCAATTCATGAAAAGTAATAAAGAAATAGAGGTCTCACGTATAGATATACTATCTTGGACATCTTTTATGATTGTGAACCCCCATTAAATATTCTATGTCAACCAATTGACGTTGGATAAGGAAGACAACGTAATGAGTTATGGTTGCTTATATTCACATAGAAGTTATATTGTCATGGATCCTCTAAGATGTGGTGCTTGCTTACTATCTATTGCTAGCCAAAATTCTGCAGTAAGTAGAGATACTACTTGCGCATCCAAAAACACTTAAACCCAGTTTCATGTCATGAGAGTCCACCATATCTACCTATGGATTGAATAAGATTCTTCAAGTAAGTTGTCATCGGTGCAAAAGCAATAAAAATTGCTCCAAAACATGTATGATATTTTATTGTAAGGGAAAGTAAGCTTTGTATGATCTTGTGATGGTGAAGAAATAAAAGCGACAGACTGCATAATAAAGGTTGCTATCACAAGGGGCAATATAAAGTGATGTTCCTTTACATGAAGAGCCTGCACATCCAAAAACAAAAAGTGCATGGCAACCTCTGCTTCCCTCTGCGAAGGGCCTATCTTTTACTTTCATGTATTTATTTTTATGCAAGAATCAATAGTGTTCACCCCTATTCCTCTTTTTGTACTCTTTAGTGGCAAGCGTTATGTGGTGGATAGATCCAGATATGTATATCCAGTTGAATATAGGTGATCATGAGTTATTATTGTTGACATTACCCTTGAGGTAAATGAGTTGGGAGGTGAAACTATAAGCCCCTATCCTTATATGTGTCTGACTGAAACTTTTGCTCGATAAATATGTCGTGAGTGTCAGCAATAATAGAAGACCAAATGATAGTTGAGTATGTGAACTTGCCAAACAAAGCTCTTACATAGACTCTTTCTGATAATATGATAAAGTGCAATTGCTTCGATGACCAACATCATAGTTTGTTAGTTTTCAATAAAGTTTATGGTTCATACTTTATCTTGTGAATGAATTGTCACTTAGTTATGAGAAGTTTTTATGATGATATATTGTTGTTATAATAATGATCATGATGCTCTCATGTCCGTATTTTGTTTTTATCGACACCTTTCTCTCTAAATATGTGGTCATGATTATCGATTTTGGCTTAAGCTTGAGGACAAGGGAGGTCTAAGCTTGGGGGAGTTGATACGTCCATTTTGCATCATGTTTACCTACTGTTATTTATCGTATTTTATATTGTTATTTCACGTTATGATACAATTCTTATGCCTTTTCTCTCTTATTTTTCAAGTTTCACATGAAAAGGGAGATTGCCGGCAGCTGGAATTCTGGACCGGAAAGGGCTATATCAGATATACCTATTCTGCACAACTCCAAATGAGATGAAAATTTACGATGAATTATTTTGGAATATATAAAAAATACTAGCGAAGGAATTACCAGAGGACCCACCAAGCAGCCACAAGCCTAGGGGCACGCCCTACTCCCCAGGGCGCGCCCCCTGGACTTGTGGGCCCCCTAGCAGTCCTCCGAAGCCCCTCTTCTGCTATAAGGTGTCTTTTGACCTAGAAAAAAAATCAGAGAGAAGGTTTCGGGATAAAGCGCCGCCATCTCGGGGCGGGGCTTGGGCAGGAGCACTTTTGCTTAGGAGCAATTCTGCCAGGGAAACTTCCCTCCGCGAGGGGAAAATCGAAGTCATCGTCATCACCAACGATCCTCTCATCGAGGAAGGACTAATCTTCATCAACATCTTCATCAGCATCATCTCATCTCAAATCCTAGTTCATCTCTTGTATTCAATCTTTGTCTCAAAACCTCAGATTAGTACCTGTGGGTTTCTAGTAGTGTTGATTACATCTTGTAGTTGATGCTAGTTGGTTTATTTGGTGGAAGACTATATGTTTAGATCCTTAATGATATTCAATACCCCTGTGATCTTGAACATGAATATGATTTGTGTGTAGTTACTTTTGTTCTTGAGGACATGGGAGAAGTCTTGTTATAAGTAATCATGTGAATTTGGTATTCGTTTGATATTTTGATGATATGTATGTTGTGATTCCCTTAGTGATGTTATGTGAACGTCGACTACATGACACTTCATCATATTTGAGCCTAAGGGGAGATATTGTGGAGTAGTAATTAGATGATGGGTTGCTAGAGTGACAGAAACTTAAAAACCCTAGTTTATGCGCTATTACATAAGGGACTGATTTGGATCTATATGTTTCATGCTATGGTTAGATTTATCTTAATTCTTCTTTTGTAGTTGCGGATGCTTGCGAGAGGGGTTAATCATAAGTGGGAGGCTTGTTCAAGTAAGAACATCACCAAAGCACCGCTCCACCCATATATCAAATTATCAAAGTACCGAACACAAATCAAATAAACATGATGAAACTGACTAGATGAATTCTCATGTGTCCCCGAGAACACGTTGCTTACTATAAGAGAAAGTTCCGGCCTGTCCTTTGTTATAAAAAAGATTGAGCTACCTTGCTGCACCTTTGTTACTATTGCTACTTGTTGCTCGTTACAAATTATCTTGCTATCAAACTATCTGTAACCGATAATTTCAGTGCTTGCAGAAAATACCTTGCTGAAAACCGCTTGTCATTTTCTTCTGCTCCTCGTTGGGTTCGACACCCTTACTTATCGAAAGGACTATGATTGATCCCCTATACTTGTGGCTCATCACCCGACTCGTTCGTTCGCCCGCGTCTGCTTGCGTCCCCGCGGATAAAAAACTCGACACAACGCGCCGACGCAAATGGACGGATGTTCATTTTCCAGACGTTTAGACCCATTTTCGGTCCAAATTTAGACCGGGTTTGTGTTCGCGCGGACGCGCGTCGGATGCCCGCGGCGTCATCCCATGTCCTCCCCTTGGCCCGCCCGGCTGCGACACACCAAGGCAGCATTCCCTCTACTCTCTCCCAAAACCCTCCCGCTTTCAGCCCTCCTGCCATGGCCGACGCGCCCAACCCCGACATCGTCCCCTTCCCAGCCACCACTATCCACGATGTGGCCAACCGCGCCTTGCGCCCAAAGAAGCCGAAGAATGCACCACCTTGGAGGAGACAGCAAGCGAGGCGGCAAAGAGGGATTCCCAGAGGAAGATGGAGGCGGAGAAAAAGGAAGCCGCCCGGGTCGCCGCCCTAGCTAGAGCCGCTAAGCACCAGGGCACCGTTGCGGATAGCAATGCCCTTGTCGTCAAGGCCACGCAACAGGCCCTCCTCATGCTAGGGTTCGCGGTGAGCCGACCATTCTCGTCGCGGCCACTACGGCCGCGGGCAGCACGGGCTCGTCGGCATGCCCGCAGACCGCGTTCGGAGTCGCCGCGCACCTCGACAATGCCACCAACGTACTGGTTCCTTCCTCAACACGACCCGGTCGTGACCCGCTTCTCTATGTCATCTCGGGATGGCTCGTTGGAAATGGGTGAATTCGTGTCGGCAGTGCCCGTGGTGGCGGCGCTTGACCTCAACGCCACACCTGTGGCCGACCAGTCCACCGGGACGCAAAGGAAGCGGCCGCAGGAGATCCCCACGGACAACTTTCCCAATGCTCGCAAGGCCGTGTCGGGATGTTCCTTGCATCTCATCTTGACGCGTTGAGTAAACCGGCCGGTTTGTTGTTTAACCCGTCGTCAGGCTGTCAGTCTTACACGACCGGTTCTGACGCCGAGCTGGGCGAAATGGGGTGCACGACGCACGACGACCATTTGGTAGCGCCCTACAACTACAACCCACCTGGCACGAGAGTACAGCGACGCCAAGGTTAGACACGAGCAAACGATTCAGGCCAGCTCATTTTTGCTACCTAGTATACTCACTAAAATAAAATACCGCATGATGTAACCGTAGATCAACTACATGGAAGATACTGTACCTGTACGATACGATGCACCAAGTAATCGAGCAGGCGCCAGATGCGAGCGATCTCCTGGCCAGCGGCGGGACACGATCCGCCCTTTGCTGCCGCCGAGCAAAGCGACCTACCCATCCCATCATCGTCATTAATCAATTTAACACTTTACGCGGTACAGTAGCTTCCCTCCCAAGCGCCGAGCCGTGCCTAATGATACAATGAACAACTTTTAATAAGCCAGTGGATTTAGTAGTACAAATCTCCGATGCAGCCCGCCATCATTCGCCTCTATTTTTTTCCTTGCTCCTGCTGCAGCACATTGGACGACAGGAATCTTCTTTTTCTCTCACACATGGCCAGAAGGTTAGAATAGGGCTGAAAAAGTTGTATATGAAAACAAATTAGACAGACCGTATTCCTCTGCCCCGGCCGGCGGTCAGGTCAGGCCACTGCGATTGGCTCCTGAGAGTAGTCATCCGTGAAAAGCAAGCAAGCCTTTTCGTCTTGTGTTTGTGAGATCTTCTTGTCTTGGCTCGTAGTGAGTCAAACGTGGTTGTGTTTCACGCCACCGAATGCCCGTTACGTCGAGTGACAAAACCGCCAGAGTAGGCTGTGCTGCTGTTTTCACGCCCAGTCCACTGACGCGCCAGATCTGAGCAGGCCGGCATGGAGAACAAATCCCACTGTACTCCCCTGCAGGCTGTCTTGTCCTATCTGTCCAAAATTCCAGGTACTAACACGAAGACAGCACGGGCCATGGATTTGTCGGCATAGCCGTGTGGGTACGGCGTCGATCGATATGTGCAATCTGTCTTCACGGACGGAACACTGGTAAGATCTGAGGTCTGAGGCGCACCCAACGTCTGAATCCAGCTGGTGGTACGTTTCCGTCTCCCTCTGTATCTGTAGCCGTGTTAGCCGTGACCCCCCTGCCGGTCCTACCTTGGGGGAGGCGGGCTCCACTCCACAGCGACGGCCGACGGGAGTCGGCGACGGCGACAGTGCCGGGGGTCAGCATCGAGTGCTCAGCTCGGTCCCCCACGTACACACCGGAGCGGCGACCCCGAGACAACGGTGGATAGACGATGAATGGATCTGTCTCCAAGCGTGGTGTGCTTAATTTGGCGGCAGAGCAAACAGGCGTGCCGCCACAAACACCACGCACAATGGTTAGCAGTTTGCCAAATTTCAGCAACTTTTTGAGAGTACCAAAACAAACATCTGCGACATGGCTATTTGGGGCTGCAAGCCCAACTCCCAGTCCTTTCGGGTCTGCTCGGCAGTCCAGATGAACTGTAGATCATGGATCATGTTTGGTGAGAGGGAAGAGGATTTGGGCACTCTGGCGCTCCACCCACCCTTCTGTAGGAGTATTAATTTCAAAAAGTAAGCCTGAGCAATTAAAAAAAAACCAGAATTTTGGGATATCAAACCGAGGTGGCCAATGTACTTCCATGTGAAGTTTCGTGTAAAAATATCAGGAAAGGTATTGCCAATGAAAAAGACAAAAACTTCTTATGTATAGAAAACTACTTGGCTGGTTTTTTGTTCGAACTGTACTTTCTTCGTCACAGATACATTTCCTGGTATTTTCTCATGAAACTTCACCCGGGAGTAGATTGGGCACCCAGGTTTAATGTTCCCAAATTTCAGATTTTTTTTGAATTTTCCTCGTATTTTTCAAATTTCATATTCATATAGGTGTGTGGAGCACCCAGGAGCTCCTGTGTATATACATTGTTTTTTTAGCCAATTGTATTTCCCTTGGAGAGAGCTCCTATTTAGCGTGTGACGCGTTGGTGAACGAACCAGTGTGCACATATTGGGCCGGCCCAGGTGCTCCACTTTTTTTTCTTCTATTAAATAATTTGGGATTTCAAAAAGTTCCAAATTTTAAAAAACAACATTTTAGAAAAAATGTTCCAGAAATCATAAAAATATTCGCGGATTAAAAAATGTCATAATTTTGCAAAATGTTCGCATATTGAAAAAATGTTCGTAAATTTGAACAAAAAATTTCCTAGTTCAAAAAATGTTCGCAAATTCTAAAACAATGTTTAAAAAATGATCATATAATTAAATGGTTTTTGTTCTGAAGATAGTCTCGCATGAAGCTTTTTGTTCCCCGCTTATTACTGGGCCAACCCATTTACAACGACCATTCATGCTCCCTCGCTCGATTGTTCCCGCTAGCTCGCTTGTGCCTTTTTTTCATTTCTTTTGTCATTTTTTCTTCCGCTTTTTTTCTTCATGGATTATTTGCTTTTTTCCTTTGTTTTTTCACTACTTTCTTAATTATTATTGTTATTTTTAATGGCTTTGTCTTTGCTTTTATTTTATTCTGTCCTCCATTTTTATTGTGTTTCCCTATTTTCTTTGTTTTGTTCAGGTTTTTTCTTGCTTTCTTAATTTTCTTCCATTTTCTTTAGTTTTTCTTGGTTTCCTTTCCTTCATTGGGTATCACGGTTTTCTTCGGGTTTCCGGTTTCCTTTATTTTTGAGCTATTTCTTTAGTTTCTTTCGTCGGTTTTCATTGCTTTTCTTATTTTTGCTTTTTTCTTTTTTCTTCAACACATGTCTTCATTTTTCTTACACATTTGTACATATTATGTATACATCAGGAACATTTTAAACATTTTTCAAATACATGCACTTTTTTCATACACAATGTACATTTTTGGTATATATCAGATTTTTAATAAATGTTTAACATTTTTAAAATATATGATTAATTTTATTTATAAATGATCATTATATTTTCAAAATATATGTTCAAAATTTTTAATGCACAATCTACCTATTTTTGTATATGAGATCGCTTCCTACTGGGCTGGCTCATGTCGGCGTTTTTCATTGGTTTCATCTCTTTTGTGCTTTTTTCTTGGGGATGTTTTTGTTTTGTTTTCTCAGGATCGATTTTGTTTGGTTTTTCCTTTTTCTAATCTGCAAACATTTATCAACTTTGGGAGCATTTTAAAATTTTGTGAACCCTGTTTTTTCAAATAAATGAACTTTTTTCAAAATCACGAATATTTTGGATATCCACAAACTTTTATGAAATTGATTGAATTTTTTCAAATTGGAAAAAAAAATTAACCCACGCACTTTTTTGGATTTATGGATTTTTTTTCAAATTTGGGAACATTTTATTAAATATGTGACCTTTTTTCAAATCAACAAACTCTTTTCCAATTCATGAAGATTTTTAAAATATGTGAATATTTTTAAAATTCGTGATATTTTTTCACATTCATTAACTTTTTCGTATTCATGAACATTTTTCAAATTATTTTTATGTTTCACCAATTTTTTCACAATGTAATGAAACAACAGTCGGTGTTTTAGACAGCAAAACAATAAGAAATGGTGAGAAAAATAACTTCACTGAGTAATGAACGTGTGAGAGAGCACCACTACTGGGCCAGCCCATGCAAATACGCACATGAGAGATGGAGCGCCAAGGCGCTTGGCGCCTGAAGCGCTGAATAGGACCTACCAAGATGCGCGTCACATTTGTTTTCCTTTTTTCACCATAAAAAATGTTTTACTTTTTTGCCCGTTCACGTGTCTCTAAAAGCATGCACGCAAATAGGTGAAATGTGAAATTTTCAGCGACCGTCAAACAAGCAAAACGTGAAGGCCATGCGGCGGCAAAATACAACATTGTCGTGCCTTTGCCATGATATGTGATTACCAAAATTTAGTTCACGGATGGAAGTTGCAGCTACAAGTCCACCCCCTCCCTCGCACACACATAAACATCTCCCCTGATTTTCATTGAGTTGAGAATGTGCATCTAGCATAGTGGTAAAGGCATCATGGAGTGGTCTACCGACTGAGGCTTTAATCCTAGCTCTCACACACAAAAAACCTTGCTACATATACTTGTGTTGTGTCGGCATGTTCGATGTGTATACTTGCATTGCGCAAGGTGGTGCTTTTCTCGACTTTCCAATGCAATGCCTTTGGGTTGTCTCTACCCTTGGGCCGAGTTCTCATTTCACTGAGTTGCAGGTTTAGAAGTTACGGGGAAATACATAACTGAGAAAGTGACATGTTTATTTTCGTTCCTTAATTCATTGTAATCCTTTTTTAATTATAATACGTATGAACTGGTGGTTATATACATTCACAACCTTCGCTTGCTCAATGTAGCATTGAGGGGTGTGCTGGTCTTGGCTATTGAGAACCGATAAGGGGAGGCCTTCGCAGGGGTTGCAAGTGCACATTGTGTGTGATGCAACAGCCATGGTTGCTGCCTCGGCTATATGTTCAATTGCTAATGGGCGGGCTACGGCACTACTGGAATTTTCGTACCCGCTGGGTGTGGGCGTCTTCGCCGAGAGCCAAAACGCAGGCACTCGGCAAACTAAACAACGCCGAGAGCGGCACTCGGCAAACCTGGCCTCACGGCAACTGCTTACTTTGCCGTCACTGGCTCACGGCGAACAAGCACCGAACGGCAAACGGCGCAGACGCTGAGAGCCGCGCACGGCAAAGAGGAGCCACGTGGCATGTCCGTTCACACCAGACGGCTCCGTCAGTTAGTTCCAATATTACCGAGAGTCGTTTCTCAACGCTCGGCAAAGTGTATGCCACATCATCCTATTTTCCTTTTTTTTGTGTGTTCTTTTGCCCTCTATGTTTTCGTCTGATATTTCATATCTTTTAATGACTAAAGTTTCAAACTGCCATGACTTGTCTTTTGTGTTAGATTTTTTCAAATCTCAACTTCTAAGCACTACTACCTACGTTCCTTTAAATAAGGCATACTATTTTTGCCACGGTGCCCAAGGCACAAAATTATAGCATATTTAGGACGAAGTTATCCTTGGCTAATTTGTTCGTTAGTGGCAAGTAAATAAATTAGGTCAGGAAAGGAAAAGAGATACTTGCAATAGGGAGAGAAATTCTTACCGAACACGGCTACAAACGGTCAAGACCCCTAGACCTAGGGTTACGACCTGTACCGAGAGGGCTCTCGGTACATGCAGGTATTATCGTAAACGGTTATCGACCCTCGGTACTGAGTAAGCCACATCATATTTACCTTTTTATTTTTGTGTGTATCTTTGCCACTCTCATTTGGTGTCTGATATTTGATGTCTTTTAATGACTCAAGTTTCAAAATGACGTGACTTTTGATGACTTGTGTTTTGGGCTAGATTATTACAAATCTAAACTTCTAAGCACTATAAAGTAAAAGAATGAAAACAGAGACATGTCGTAACACGGAGAAGCAGGTATTCATCAACCCCTACCCCCTCTCGGTGCATGTCAATGTTGTAGACTGTCCGGGCCTCCGTAAGGGCGCACGGCCGGAAAACCCCATCTCGATAAGGTGCTTTGCGAAGCATGTAAGAAAATAAAAGAAGATGTAAACAATAACAAAAGGAATAACACATATTTACCGAGAACGACTACGTATGGAGAGGATGTGCAGACCTAGGGTTAGAACCTTTACCGAGAGCCGTTTATCGACTCTCGGTAAAGGCCACATCATATTTTCCTCCCATTTGTCTGTGTTTCTTTGCCACTCTTTTTTTCTGATATTTCATGACTTTTAATGACTAAAGATCCAAAATGCCATGAGTTTTGATGACTTCTGTTTTCGGTTAGATTTTTTCAAATCTCAACTTTTAATTAAGCACTACATATATAAAGTAAAAGAATGAAAACAGTCACCTGCCGTAACACCGAGAAGCAGGTATTCACCAACCCCTATCCCCTCTCGGTGCCGGTCAACGCCATAGACCGCCGGGGCCACCGGTTGGGTGCTCGATCGGGAAGCCACCCCAGGGGGGGTCCGGCAACTGTCCCTACATGCATGCGTGTGGCCAAGGCATATGTATGAAAGGGTGGTGTGGTGTACGAATACCCAATGCACATCCTTGACGTGGCAGATGCCTCACAAACCGGACACATGCACTGGCACGAACGTCGAGGACTAGCTGCGTTCGTCACCCAGATCGAGCCGGCGGTGGGCAATCCTGTGAGGGAATAATGGACTAAAACTGGCTTCACGGCGAACGGGGCATTCACTGAGAGCCACGCACAGCAAAGGGAGGCCACATGGCATACCCTTTCGGGAGTGATGGCGTCGTCACTTGGTTCACCCTATACCTAGAGTTGCGACGTCACCCTCGGTAAGAACACGTCACACAAACATTTTTCTAACTTACATGTGGTTCCACTGGTCACATTTATCAGTAAAAGTTTCAAATTATTTGCTAAATATTTTTACAAAAAAAATAACGATGTCTTTGCCGAGAGCAGCGCTCGGAAATGCTCGTGACCAGTGGGACCAGGTGTCCCACATGGCAGCTGACTGTTTGCCGAGTGTCGCCCCGACCATCTTACTAGGCGGGCAGTCGAGCCCACAACACTAGTGGGCCGGCCCGTCGCGGCCGCCTCGACCGCCAACTCGCGGCGCACTACGCGTACAAGTCTTTAGTCCCACCTCGCCGAGCGAGGGAGGCGTCGACCGGTTTATAAACCCGTCGCCCCCGACTGCTTCGAACTCCTCTAAACACTGCCGTTGCTTGCTCACTCGACCGCCGTGTGGGGCCATGTTGCCGCTGGCCCAGAGACCTGAAACGCCGCCACAGTCGCCTGAATTGGCTGGATAGTGACTGGCCAAGTAAGGCTCGGCCGGTGGCCTGGGCGGGCACTTTTTTTTTTTTTTTTTAAACTTATGGCGGGCACTTTTTTCAGACACCCCCTTTACCGAGAGTTACTCTCGGTAGTCTACAGTTTTCCGACACGTGCACGTCACAACAATAGTGTCTATTCTCAGGCGACCCCTTTACCGAGAGTTACTCTCGGAAGTCTGTAATTTTCCGAGTGTGGCTCTCGGAAATGTTTCCCATTCCTTCTGCTGTTAAGCTGTTTCTTTTCTGATCCCTGCAGATGAAAACAGCCACAGTGCAATTTGGAGTAGTCCACATATATAGGCATAATTTGATCATATATAGGCATAACTAGCACATATATAGGCATAATTTGATCATATATAGGCATAACTAGCACATATATAGGCACAATTTGATCATATATAGGCATAACTAGCACACACAAGTTCACAAATTCATACACAACACACACAAGTTCACAAATTCATACATATATGTGGAGTAGCAAAACATGTGCACTTCACATAGAAGTTCTAGCAAAACACGTGCACGTCACATAGAAGTTCACAAGTTCATAGATCATCTTGAGGAGTAGGAGGGGCCATCAGGTTAAGATTCCGGAGGAGGAGGAGGAGGGGCATCACTTCCACTGCTTCGAGATTGCATAAGAACCTATAAGAGTAGAGTCACGTGAGGGTGGTTCGTCGCTATATAATGAATGTTCTACTCTAGTTTATAGAATTTTCTACCTGTAGTTGATCCTCGAGCAGCTTCAACCTTCCGTTCATGTCAGCTTGTTCCTTCTTTCTGTTCTCCTGCTCAACCAGCCGCCTTTGCTCCTCTTCAGCAGCCCGCTGCTCAATGATATCCTGTAATACAGCGTTAGGCTCATATAGGTTGGAACGGTGCTATTTCAAGGCATGGACATAAATGAAAGGTTAGGATGCTAACCTTGAGATGCTTTATCTCACGTGACGTGGCGGTTGGGCGACTCCGTATGGACGGAGTTGAGCTGGTGCTCGACGCGCGTATCTCGTGCAGCTTGCGATGCGAGGAGGCGGCGATCGCCCCGTTGCAAAGGAGGTGGTGGCCATGGCCCTTCCCCTGGCCAGCAATGACGAGAAGCTCAGGATCAAGGGGCTTGGACGTAGGTTCGGCGTCCTGCCCATGCACCTCCTGGAAGACCTCTTTGAAGGTCTCGTACTTCTCCTGCGCCGACAAGCTACAGAACTCGGCGCCATCCTTTCCCTTGTGGCCTTCTTTCCAGGCATCCAGGGTGTGGACCGGGTGACCAACCGTCGCCTCCTGCAAAATTAACCATCAAGTTTAATGAACCAAGATGCACCATGCGAAAAAGTTAACATCTTAGTCCACATACCGTGTGTTGCTTGAGAGCGGTTAGGTTCCGGCTCCCCTGGACATGAGCCGGGCCTGGCATTTTTGCGCGATCGTTTCCCTTCTCCACATGCTGCGCCTGCCATGCCGGGTCACACCACATGTCAACTAGGGCCTCCCAACAATCGGCCTTCATCCAGGGTTCCCTCACCTAGTCAGACAAAATCGAATCATTGAGGAACAAGAGGCGGATGAATCAAAGTACTAGCAACGGATGTAGTCACTTACCACTGACAAGTATTCTTCTCGCGACAAGTTGGTCTGGCAAGCAGTCTTCCTTGTCATCTTCTCTCCCTTGTCATCGAGCGGCCGACACTGCATGACGGCTTTGTACCGCAGCGTGTGCTTGGTGTCGGAGAGTATCTTCCGGGCAGATTTCATGATGCCTTTGATCGCCTTCTGCTTCTCACCATCCACACAAGCAAATGTTTGCTACAAGAAAGCATATGGAAGTTAATACAAGGATTTGGATATGAAAAAATGCAGTGGCCGGGGCGAAGATACTTACAAAAAAAGCGGTGATGACCCGGGTGGCCATGGTGACATTGTGCTCGTCCTTGCTGTGTTGGTAATGCTCCCAGGTTAAACCTGGCGACGGCGGCTCGTCATCACCCGGCTTGGACAACCCGGGGAAGTGCTTCCTCAAGAGGGATCCGATGACGTGGTTCGGCGGGCGCGCCCCCTTAGGCTGTGTCGGGATAAATTCCCAGTGACTGCATGATGAAAAAGACAAGCATATGTGAGTGTCAAAGCTGTGGCATCCAAAATATGTTGCAAATGAAATGCTTGCTTACCCCTCTCCTGTCGGGGAAATGACAGGACGGGCACCGGCAGCCGTTGGTTCCGGGACATTCCCCGGACCACGCCCGGATTTCTTCCTCTTGGAAGTGTTGCTCGAGGTAGACCCCGAGCCGTCTAAGGCCTCCATGTCACCCGTATCGGTAGCGAGCGGAACCGGTCCATCTAAGTCCACTCCGACATCGCCATCCGATGACGACTCGTTGTCGGTAGCGGCCTGACAGGAGCTGGACGACTCAGTCGTGCTGGAGTTGTTGACGTGGGTCGCCGGATGGCTCGCGACTCTCCGGTACTTACTACTGGCCCCATCAGAATCTGAAAACAAAATAAAATGTATTAGTAACTAAAACGGAATTGTTGCCAATTTGACATGGGTTGCCAAATGAATTAGTATACCTAATCAGAAGTTACTTAATAACTTCAATTTGCAGTACACATCGTAGTGACAAGGCATTTGCTACTTGCCAATTTCATTGCCCGCAGATTTAAAAATAATATTATGAGAGAAGTATCTGGAGCATAGCACTACTTTAGCTGTTGAGTGTTGACAGAGGATGAGAGGAACATAGCACTACTTTTTTTGTTCATCATTCTATATATATATATAATTAGAATAACACACTCAATATTAACTGTGGCAGTTGATTTGTTTTCCCCCCTTTGTAGGCAAATGTATATCATGCAACAAAGACAGATGGCAGTGAGTTAGCAATCAAAGTCTATAAAACTTCAGTGCTTGTTTTAATTAAGATATGGATTTTATACTTGCTTTTTCTATATTAAGCATGAATTTGGAGGCATAAGCTGTTGCTATCCTATATTTTGTTCTATCTCTCTCTAAATTTAATTCCCACCCTATATAATTTTTGAAATTTAACCTAAGCAAAATTGACCTACTCTAAAATTAACCTAAGCAAAATTGACCTACTCTAAAATTAACCTAAGCAAAATCACCAAACCAGAGGGAGAGGGAGCAAGAGGGGAGATGGATAGGGAGCCAGAGGGGAGAGGCAGCCGGAGGGGAGAGGGATGCGGTTGAGAGGTGGGGTCGTGGGGGGCAGTGGGGTGGGAGGTGAGAGGGGGTGGGAGGGGAGGGGAGAGGAGTACCTGATTCCGTGAACACGAGCTGTCGCCGCAACCGGTTGGCCCTCGACGTGGCCGCAGGTGTTGGGGCCCCAAAGAAGAACCACCGCGGCCTGGAGGGGCCCCATGAAGAACAGTACATCGCGAGGGTGACCTGGATGGTGGCAGGTTGTGGGGGAACGGGTCGCTAGGCGGCGACTGGCTGCATCCGGGAGGTAGTGAGCGGCAGCGGCAGTTTGCGGGGGGTGGGGGGGGGCCCGGTGTAGGCCTGGCGCTGGCGGATTCGCGGCGGGCGGGCGAGAAGAAGAAAGCTAAGAGGACCGAACTGATAGAATAGAGAGAAAAGGGGATCGAATAAGAACTAGGTTTAGGTGCTTTGCCGAGAGCAACTCTCGGTAAAGGTGGGCAATGCCCCGAGAGCCGCAAGTTGAACCCTCGGTAACTACTGTCTAGTTCTTTATTTTCCTTCTATTTTGTGGTTTTGTTGTGGCACTCTCTTTTGTATCTGATATTTACACAACGTTTTTATGACTAACGTTGATGAAAATGCCATGATTTTGATGAACTTTTCTATGAAAGGACTTTTGTGGATGACATATATATCTGTTTTGGGCTAGATTTGTTCAAAACTCAACTTTAAAGACTGTAAAGTAAAAAACATGAAAACATGAGAACACCGTAACCGAAAGAAGCAGGTACACCGTGGGCTACCCTCTTTCGGTGCCCGGGGTCAAGGCCCTATACCGCGGGCCACGGATGGGTGCTCGTTGTAGAACCGCCCGAGGGGGGGAGGGGGGACCACAATCATGCGCAAGGCCCATGCATCTGCAGTGCAAAGTGTGTGGGTGTGGTGTTGGAATAACCTACGCACATCCTTGATGTCGACACATGCTCACGAACCACACAGCATGGCGGGAACGTCGAGGAACGGCTGCGTTCGTCCGCGAGATCGAGCTTTGGTGGGCGATCCTGTGGACGAACGGGCTTGATGGTCTGTCATCTCGCGAACGACCTGCCATAACACGAAGAAGCAGGTTGTTCACCGTGGCTACCCCCTCGGTGCCGGTCAACCCTAGACCACCGGGGCCACCGGATGGGTGCGTAGGTCTGTAGAACCGCCGATGGGGGAGGGGGACCACACCGCATGCGCAAGGCCCCCTGCATATGCATGCAAATGGTGGTGTGTGTGTGGAATAACCTACGCACGCCCTTGACGTGACACACACCTCACGAACCACACAGACGGGCGGGAGGGAACGTGGGACCGGCTGCATTCGTCCGCGAGACTGAGTCTTCGGTGCGCATCCTAGACAGAACGGGCTTAGACTGGTCTGTCATCTCGTGACGACTGCCGTAACATGAAGAAGAGATTGTTCACCGTGGCCTAACCCCCTCTCAGTGCCCGGTCAACGCCCTAGACCACCCGGGACACCAGATGGGTGCTCGGTCTCTAGAAACCGCCCGAGGGGGGGAAGGGGGACCACACCTGCAGAGCAAGGCCCCATGCAAAGCAGCAAATGGGTGGTGTGCTGTTGGGAATAACTACGCGCCTCGACGTGACACATGCCTACGAACCACACAGGACGGGCGGAAATCAGGACCGGCTGTCGTTCATCCGGAGACCGAGGTCTCGGTGGGCCCGTCGTATGACAGAACGGGCTTAGACTTGGTTGTCATCTCGCGATGACCTGGCCGTAACACGAAGAAGCACGTTGTTCACCGTGGCCTACCCACTCTCGGTGCGGTCAAGCCCTAGACGTCGGCCGGCCACCGGATGGGTGCTCGTTTGTAGAACCACCGAAGGGGGGGGGGAGAGGGGACCAACCTGCATGCGCAAGGCCCCATGCATATGCATGCAAAGTGGGTGGTTTGGTGTATGGAATAACCTACGCACGTCCCTTGACTGTGACACATGCTCACGAACCCACACAGACGGGCGGGGGAACGTGAGAGGACCGGCTGCGTTCGTCCAGCGAGACCGAAGTCTTCGGTGGCGATCCTGTGACTGAACGGGCTTAGACTTGGTCTGTCATCTCGCGACGACCTGCCGTAACACGGAAGAAGCAGTTGTTACATCGTGGCCTACCCCGCTGGTGACGGCTCACGCCCCTAGACCGCGAGGGCAACCGGATGGGTGCTCGGTCTGTAGAACCGCCCGAGGGGGGGAGGGGGGGACCACACCTGCATGCGCAAGGCCCCATGCATATGCATGCAAATGGGTGGTGTGCTGTTGGAATAACCTACGCACGCCCTTGACGTGACACATACCTCACGAACCACACAGACGGGCAGGAACGTCGAGGACCGGCTGCGTTCGTCTGCGAGATCGAGTCTTTGGTGGGCGATCCTGTGACAGAACGGGCTTAGACTTGGTTTGTCATCTCGCGACGACCTGCCGTAACACGAAGAAGCAGTTGTTCACCGTGGCCTACCCCCTCTCGGTGCCGGTGAACGCCCTAGACCGCCGGGGCCACCGGATGGGTGCTCGGTCTCTAGAACCGCCCGAGGGCCATCTGAAAAGCAGGAAACAAGATGGTAACTATAATGTGGTAACGTGGTTTGCCAAGCATGGAAGAAAACAACAAAAAAAGTATAAGACATATTATCGAGAATGCACACAAAGGGAGAAGAGAAAGATCTAGGTTTGGCACTCTCTGTACCGAGAGCCACTCTCGGTAAAGGTGGGCATTACCGAGAGCCGAAAGTTGACCCTCGGTAACTGCTGCTCTAGTTCTTTATTTTCCTTCTATTTGTGTTTTTGTTTGGCACTCTCTTTTTGTATCTGATATTTCAAATGTTTTTATGACTAGACTTTGAAAATGCCATGACTTTTGATGAACTTTTTCTATGAAAAGGACTTTTTGATGACATATAAATATGTTTTGGGCTAGATTTGTTCAAAACTCAACTTTAAAGACTGTAAAGTAAAAAACATGAAAACATGAGAACGCCGTAACACAAAGAAGCAGGTATTCACCGTGGGCTACCCTCTCTCGGTGCCGGTCAACGCCCTAGACCGCCAGGGCCACCGGATGGGTGCTCGGTCTGTAGAACCGCCCGAGGGGGGAGGGGGGACCACACCTACATGCGCAAGGCCCCATGCATATGCATGCAAACGGGTGGTTTGGTGTTGGAATAACCTACGCACGTTCTTGACGTGACACATGCCTCATGAACCACACAGATGGGCGGGAACATCGAGGACCGGCTGTGTTCGTCCGCGAGACCGAGTCTTCGGTGGGCGATCCTGTGACTGAACGGGCTTAGACTTGGTCTGTCATCTCGCGAGGACCTGCCGTAACACGAAGAAGCAGTTGTTCACCGCGCGGGGCTACGGATGGGTGCTCGGTCTCTAAATTGCCTAGGGGGGGAGGGGGGACAAACCGCATGCGCAAGGCCCCATGTACATGCATGCAAATGTGGGTGTGGTGTTGGGAAAACCTACGCAACAGTCCTGACGTGTGAAACATGCCCACGACACACATGATGGGTGCGGGAGACGTCGGGAACCGGCTGTTCGTCCGCGCAGATCGAGTCGTTGGTGTGCATCTGTGACAAACGGGCTTAGAATGGTTCGCCTTCATATCGCGACGGGACCTGCCGATAAACGAAGAAGCAGTGTTCACCGTGGCCTAACCCCCTACGTGCCGGTGCAACGCCCTAGACGCCACTTGGGCCCAAGATGGTGCGAGTCTTGTAGAACCGCCGAAGGGGGAGGGGACCACACTGCATACCGCAAGGCCCCATGCATATGCATCGCAAATGGGGTGTTTGCTGTTGGTAGATAACCAAGCAGTCCTGACGTGACACCATGCCTCACGACCACACAGACGGTGGGGAACGTCGAGGACCGCGCCCCCTTGCTTCTGTCCGCGAGACCTTGTCTTCGGTGGGCCGATCTAGTGCAGAACGGGCTAGTACTTGGTCTGTCATCTCGACGACGACCTCTGTAACAACTGAAGAAGCAGCTTGTTCACAGTTGCCTAACCACCTCGCCAGTGCCGGTCAATGCCCTAGACCACCGGGGACCGACGATGGGTCTGGGTCCTCTGAGAACACCGCCGGGGGGGATGGGGGACTCACACCTGGGCGTGCGAAAGGCCCCATGAATGCATGCAAATGGGTGGTGTGCTGTGGAAACTACCACGTCTTGACTGACACATGCCTCAGAACCAACAGACGGGTGATGGGGCAACATCGAGACCGGCGTCGTTCGATCCCGCGAGACCACTAGTCTCGGTGGGCGATCCGTGAGCGAACAGGATTAGACTTGGTCTGTCATTCGTCTACGCCTTGCCGTAACACGAAGAACGCTTGTTTCACCCGTGGTCTACCCACTCTCGGAGCGTCAGCACTAACGTCGGGGCCACCGGAGGGGTGCTCGTGATGTAGAACCACGCAGGGGGGGGGGGAGGGGGGACACACCTGGCATGCGCTCCGTCGGAGACCAAGTTTCGGTGGCGATACGGACAGAAGGGCTTAGACTTGGTCTCATCATCTCGCGATGGACCGCCGTGAAACACGAAGAAGGGTTGTTCATCGTGGCCTACCCCCTGCTCGTGCCGGGAGCAGATGCAATAGGACCGCGGGGCCACCGGATGGGTGCTCCGTCTATAGACCGCCCGAGGGGGGGGGTGGGGGGACCACATCTGCATGCGCAAGGCCCCATGCAGATGCATGCAAGGGTGTGCTGCTGTTGGAATAACCTAGGCACGCCCGGACGTGACACATGCCGCAAGAACCACCACAGAGGGCGGGACGTCGAGGACGCTGCACTCCGCCGGAAGATCGATAGAGTCTAGGGGCGATCCCGTGACGCAGAACGGGCGTTAGACTTGGGCGGTCATCTCGGACGAAATGCCGTACACGAAGAAGAGTGTTCGCCGTGGCCTACCCTCCTCTCGGTGCGGTCAACGCCGCCAGGACCGCCGGGGCCACCGAGGGGGCTCGATCTATAGACCGCACGAGGGGGGGGACCCACACCTGCATGAGCACAGGACCCCATTCAGATGGGGGCAATGCAAGATGGGTGTTTGCTGTGGGAATAACCACGCCACGGCATTGACATGCACACATGCCTCACGAACCACACCGAGGGCGGGAACGTCTAGGACAGGCTGCGTTCGTGAGAGACCGAGTCCTGGTGGGCGATCCTGTGATAAGAACGGGCTTAGGACTTGGTCTGTCATCTCGCGAGACCTGCAGTACCAGGAAGAAGCACGTTGTGTTTACCGTGGCATACACCATTCGGTGCCAGTCTAACACCCTACACACCGGGGCCACCGGATGGGTGTCGGTTGTAGAACGCCCGAGGGGTGGGGGGACACACCTGTATGCGCAAGGCTCCAGCATATGCATGCAAATGGGTGTTGTGGTGTTGGATTAAACACGCACGCCATTGACTGTACAGAAACGCCTTCACGAAACAATAGCAGAGCGGGAACTTCGAGGTGGCTGCGTTCGTCCCGACACTGAGTATTCAGGTGGTCGATCCTGCGAAGAAGGGCTTAGACTTGGTCTGTCATCTGCGCGATGACTGTTGTCAAACACAAAGAAGCAGTTGTTCACCGTGGCCTACCCCCTCTCGGTGCCTTGTCAAGCCCTAGAATGACGGGCTACCGGATGGGGGCTCGGTCTATAGAACTGCCCGAGGGGAGGGGGGACCACCACCCAGGCCGTGCGCAAGGCCCACTGCAATGCATTTGCAAATGGGTGGTGTGTTGTTGGAATAAACTACGCACGTCCCTGTCACGGGAACATGCCTCACGAACCACACAGACGGGGGGAGGGGGACAGTCGAGAACCGGCTGCATTCGTTCCGCGAGACCGAGTCGCGGTGGGCGATCCTGTGAAGAAAGGGATAGACTTGGTCAGTCATCTCGCGACGACCTGCCGTAACAGAAAGAAGCAGTTGTCCATCGTGGCCTACCGCACTCTCGGTGCCGGTAAACACCCTAGACCGCCGGGGGCAACAGGATGGTGCTCGGTTGTAGAACTGCCCGAGGGGGGAGGGGGGACAACCTGCTGCCGCAAGGCCCCATGCTATGCATGCAAAGCGGGGTGGTTGTGGTGTTGTGGAAAACTACGCACGTCATTGACGTGACACATGCCTCAAAAACCACACAGAGTGCGGGAACGGCGAGGACCGGCTGCGTTCGTCCGCGAGACCGAGTCTTCGGTGGGCGATCCTGTGTTAAGCCCGGGCTGAGACTGTCTGGCATCTCGAGATGACCTGCCGTAACACGAAGAAGCAGTTGTTCACCGCCTACCCCCTCTCGATGCCGGCAACGCCTAGACCACAGGGGTACCGGATGGGTGCTTGGTCTATAGAAATACCGAGGGGGGAGGGGGACCCACACTGTGTGCGCAAGGCCCCCGCATATGGTCATGCAAAGGGGTGGTGCTATTGGAATAATACGCATGTCCTTGACTGAAACATGCCTCCGAACCACACAGACGGGGGAGGGGACGTCGCGACCCGGCTGCGTTCGTACGCGGACAGAGTCTTCGATGGGCGACTGTGACTAGTACGGGCTTGACTTGGTCTGTCTTCTCGCGACGACATGCGTAACACGATGAAGCAGGTGTACGTGGCCTACCCCCTCTCAGTGCCGGTCAAACGCCCTAGAATGCCGGGGCCACCGGATGGGTGCTCGGTTGGTTGAACCGCCGAGGGGGGGAGGGGGACACACATGCATGGCAAGGCCAATGGCATATGCATGCAAAATGGGTGGTGGTGGTGTGGAATAAACTTACGCAGTCCTTGATGTGCACAGCCTCAAACCACACAGACGGGCGAACGTCGGGACTGGCTGCGTTCGTACGCGAGACCGAGTCTTCGGTGGGTGATCCTGTGACAGAAAGGGCTGAAACTTGGTCTGTCATCTCCGAGACCTGCCGTTACACGAAGCAGACAGGTTAACCGTGGCCTACCCCCTCCGGTGCCGTCAATGCCCTAGACCGCCGGGGTACCGGATGGGTGCTCGGTCTCTAGAAATGCCGAGGGGGGAGGGGGGAACACACCTGCTGAGAAGGGACCCATTTACATGCATGAAAATGGATGTGTGCTCGTGGGAATAACTACGCAGTCCTGAGTGAATGCCCACGAACCACATAGATGGGTGGAGGGGAGGAGCCGTAGAACCGGTGCGTCGTCCGCGGACCGAGTCTTCGGTGGGCGATCCTGGGACATAAACGGGCTTAGATTTGGTCTGGTCATCTCGCCGACGACTGCCGTAACACGAAGAGCAGTTGTCACCGTGGCCTACCACCTCTCGGTGAAGGGTAACGCCCTAGACCGACTGGAGCCACCAGAGGGGTGCGTGGTTTTGTAGAACCGCCCGAGGAGGGGAGGTGGACCCACACTGCATGCGCAAGGCCCCATGCATATGCCTGCAAATTGGTGGTGTGGTGTGGAATAACCATACGCATGTCTGTGACGTGGCACATGCACACGAACCACACAGACGGGTGAGGAACGTCGAGGACCGGTGCGCGTCCGCGAGACCGAGTTTCGGTGGGCCATCTAGTGAAGAACGGGCTTAGAATTGGTCTGTCATCTCTCGACGACCTGTTAACCGAGAAGCAGTGGTTTACCGTGGCCTACCCCCCCTCGTGCCGGTCAATGCCCTAGGACCGCCGGGGCACCGGAGGGTGTTCGGTACTATAGAACTACCTGAGGGGGGGAGGGGGGATACCACCTTGAATGTCGCAAGGCCCCATGAATATGCATGCAAATGGGTGGTGTGATGTTGGATAACCACACAAGTCCTTGAGTGACACCTCACTTGAACCACACCGAAGGGGGGAGGGGGCACGGCGAGAACGCTGCGTCGTCCCGCGAGACAAGCTTCGGTGGGCGGATCCAGTGACAGAACAGGCTTAGACTGGGTTGTCATCTCGCGACGACCTGCCAGTAAACACGAAGAAGAAGTGTTCACATGGTCTACCAACCTCTCGGAGCCGGTCATATGCAATAGAAAAGTCGGGGCCACAGGATGGGTGCTCGGTTTGTAGAACGCGAGGGGGGGAGGGGGGACCACACATGCATGCGTCGTCCGCGAGACAAGTCTTCGGTGGGCGATACTGTGACAGAAACGGGACTAGCGGGTCTATCATCTCGCGAGACGCCGAACACGAAGAAGGAGGTGTTCGTCGGGCCTACCCCTCTCGGTGACGGGCAAGCCCTAGACCGCCGGGGCCACGGATGGGTGCTTCGTGTCTGTAGAACCGCCGAGGGGGGGGGTGGGGGACCACATATGCTGCCGCAGGCCCAGGAAGATGCTGCAAATGGGTGGTGGCGTAGGGAAATCACCTAGGCACGCCCTTGAGTGACGCATGCATCACGAACCACACAGGACGGGCGGGAACGTGAGGGACCGGCACGCATTCGTCCGCGAGAGGTCGAGTCTTCGGTGGGCGATGGGATACCGGGCTTAGAATGGTCTTCATCTCGGACGACCGTCCGTAACACGAAGAACAGTTGTTCGCGTGCCTACCCCCTCTCGGTTGCCGGTCAACGCCCTAGACGCTGGGGCCACCGGGAGGTGCTCGATCTATAGAACGCCCGAGGGGGGGGGACCACAACATGCATGGCCAGGACCAATTCATATGCATGCAAATGGGTGGTTTGTGGTTTAGACTAACCAACGCACGGCCTTGACCATGACCATGCCTCACGAACCACACAGACGGGTCGGGAACGTCTAGGACAGGCTGCGGGTCCGAGAGGACGAGTCCTCGGTGGGCGATCTTTGGATAGAACGGTCTTAGTACTGGTCGTCATCTAGCGATGACCGCCGTACCAGGAAGAAGCAGGGGTTAGTTTACGTGGCCTACCCCCTCTCGGTGCCAGTCAAACCCTAAACCGCGGGGCCACCGGATGGGGGCTAGGTTTGTAGAACCGCCCGAGGGTGGGGGACCACACCTGTATGCGCAAGGCTCCAGGCACTGCAGCAAATGGGTGGTGTGGTGTGGATTAACCTACGCACGCCCTTGACGTGACAACATGCCTAAAGAACAAACAGTAGACGAGCGGAACTTACGAGGATGGCTGCGTTCGTCCCCGAGCTGAGTCTTTCGTGTTGGTCCGATCCTGTGAAGAAACGGGCTAGACTGGTCTGTCATCTCGCGATGAACTGTGGTAACACAAAGGAAGCAGTGTCACCGGGGCCTACCCTCTCGGTGCCTGTCAACGCCCCAGAATGGCCGGGGCTACCGGAGGGTGCCGGTCTCTAGAAATGCAGAGGGCGGAGGGGGGACCCACACTGCGTGTGCAAGGCACCAGCATAGCATGCAAAGGGGTGGTGTGTTGTTGGGAATGACCTACGCACGTCCTTCGGTCGCACATGCCTCACGAACAACCAGGACGGGGGAGGGGGGACGCGAGAACCGGCTGAATTCGTCCGCGAGACCGAGTCTTCGGTGGGCGATCCGGTGACAGAAGGGCCATAGACTTGGTCAGTCATCCGCGACGGGACCTGCCGTAACACGAAGAAGCAGTTGTTCACCGTGGCCTACCTCTATCGGTGACGGTCAAAACACCTAGGACCGCCGGGCCACCGGATGGGTGCCGGTTTGTAAGAAACTGCCGAGGGGGAGGGGGGACCACACCTGCATTGCGCAAGGCCCCATGCATATGCATGCAAATGGGTGGTGTGTGTTGGACTAACTCGCACGTCCTTGCGTGACACATCCTCACAAACAAAAGACGGGCGGGAACGTCGAGGACCGGCTGCGTCGTCGCGAGACCGATCTTCGTGGGCGATGAGTGTGACAGAACGGGCTTAGACTGGTCTTTGGGGGTCATATCGCGATGACCTGCTGTAACACTGAAGAAGCGTTGTTCACCGTGGCCTACCCCTCCGGGCGGCAATTGCCCTGACCGCCGGGGCTACGGGATGGGTGCTCGGTCTCTAAAACAGCCAGAGGGGGGAGGGGGGAACAAAACCTGCATGCGAAAGCCCCCATGATATGCATGCAATGGATGGGTGTGCAGGTGGAAGAACCTAGCACGTCCGTGACGTGGACACATGCTCACGAACCAACAGATGGGGAGGGAGGGACATCGAGAAACGGCTGCGTCGTTCAGCGAGGACCGAGTCTTCGGTGGGCGATCCTGTGACATAACGGGCTAAGATTTGGTCAGCATATCGCGATAGACCTGCCGTAACACGAGAAGCAGTTGTTCACCGTGGCCTCAACACCCCTCGGTGTCGGTCAACGCCCTAGACCGCCGGGCCACTGTATGGGTGCTCGGTTGGAGAAACCGCCGAGGAGGGGAGGGGGGACCACACCTGCATGAGCACAGCCCCCATGCAATACGCATGCAAATGGGTGGTGTGTGCTGGAGATAAAACCTAAGCATGCCCTTGACGGTCACATGCCTCACGAACCACACAGACGGGCGGGAAACCGTCGAGGACCGGCTGCGGTTCATCCGCGATCCTGTGACAGAACAGGCCTTAGACTTGGTCTGTCATCTTCGCGAAGACTGCAGTAAAACGAAGAAGCAATGTTCACCGCGGCCTACCCCTCTGGTGCCGGTCAAGCCCTAAGAACTGCGGGCTAACGGATGGATTGCCAGTCTCTAGAACTGCCCGAGGGGGGAAGGGGGGGAGCAACACATGCGTGGCAAGCGCCTCGCGCAATGCATGCAAATGGGTGGAGTGCCATTGGGAAAACTACGCACGTCCTGACGGACACATGAGTCACGAACCACACAGACGGGGGATGGGGGGGAGGGGGACGCGAGAAACCGGCTGAGTCGTCCGCGAGAACGAGGTCTTCGGTGGGCGTACGTGACAGGAAACAGGTAGACTGGTCTGTATCTCGCGACGACCCTGCGTAACAAGAACAAGCTGTTGTTTCACCAGGTCTGCCCCTCTCGGGACGGTCAAAGCCCTAGAAGCCGGCGGCCACCGGATGGGTGCCGGTTTGTAGAACGCCGAGGGGGGAGGGGGGGACCCACACCTGCATGCGCAAGGGCCCCATGATATGCATGCAAAGGGGTGGTGTCGTGTTGGAAGAACCTACGCATGTCATTGAAGGAAACAGCCTCACGAACCACACAGAAGAGCGGGAAAGTCGAGACCGGTGGTTCGTCCACGAGACGAGTCTTACGATGGCGACTTCCTCTGTCCTAGACATAACGGGCTTACACTTGGGTCTGTCAGCTCGCGAGACCGCGTAACGCGAAGAAAGCAGTTGTCATTGTGGCATACCCACTTCTCAGTGCGGTTCAAAACCCTAGACCGCCGGGGCCACGGATGGGTGCTCGCGTTATAACCGGCCCAAGGGGGGGAGGGGGGACCAAACCTAAATGCGCAAGGACCCAGCATATGCATGCCAAGGTGCTGTGTGTTGGAAAAAACTACACATGCCCTTGACGTGACACATGCCTCACGAACCACACAGACGTGCAGAGACCGAGGACCGGCTGCGTTCGTCCGCAAGATCGAGTCTTCGGTGGGCGATCCTGTGACAGAACGGGCTTAGACTTGGTCGGTCATCTCGCGACGACTTGGACGTAACACGAAGAAGCAGTTGTGTCCACCGTGGCCTACCCCCTCTCGGTGCCGGTCAATGCACTTATACCACCGGGGCCCACCGGATGGGTGCGCGATCGGTAGAAACCGCCGAGGGGGGGGGGGATAACTGCTGCGCAAGGCCATTCATATGCATGCAATGGGGGTTTGATGTTGGAATAAAGAACCTACGCACGCCCTTGACATGACCATGCCTCACGAACCACACAGACGGGCGGGGTCCGTCTGGATAGGGGCGGCTGCCGTTCGTCCGCGAGAACGAGTTCTCGGGGGTGTCCTGTGACACAACGGGCTAGACGAGTCGATTATCTCGGGAGATGCCGTAAACACAAGAAGCCAGTGTTACAAGGGGCCTAACCCCTATCGGTCGCCGGTCAACACCATCAACCGCCGGGGTCCACCGGGAGGGTACCGTTTTTAGAACCGCCTGAGGGTGTGGGGCGGACCACACCTGCATGCGAAAGGCCGAATGCATATGCATGCAAATGGGTGGGTGGTGTTGAATAACACTACACAGTCCTGGACATGACACATGCTCATGAACCACACAGACGGGTGGAACGGAGAAAAAAAATACCGGCTGCGTTCGTTCGCGAGACCGAGACTTCGGTGGGACAAATCGTGACAGAACGGCTTAGACTTGGTAGTTATCTCGGACGGGCCTGCCGAACATGAAGAAGCAGTGTGCACGTGGCCCAAACCCTCTCTGTGCCGGTCAACGCCTAGACCGCCGGGCTACGGAGGGTGCTGCGGTCTCTAGAAACTACCGAGGGGAGGGGGGGGGGGACAACACCTGCATGCGCAAGGCCCCAGCATTTTAAATTGCATGCAAATGGGGGTGTGCTGTTGGAATGACCTACGCTCGCCTTGACGTGACACATGCCATGAAACCACACAGACGGGAGGGATACATCGAGGACTGGATGCGTCGTCGCGAGATCCGCGTCTTCGGTTGGCATCCTGTGAGCAGGAACGGGCTTAGACTTGGTCTGTCATCTCGTGGAAGACCTGTTGTAACCCGAAGAAGCAGTTGTTCACCGTGGCTACCCTCGGTGCCGGCAAATGCCCTGACCGTAGGGGGCTACGGATGGGGCTCGGTTCTAGAAACTGCCCGAGGGAGGGAGGGGGGACCACACCTGCGCGGGCCCCATGCATATGAATGCAAATGCTGTGGTGTTACTGTTGGAATAACATACGCACGTCCTTGAGTGACACAGGTACCTCACGAAACCACACAGACGGGGGGGATGGGAGTGCGGATGTCTGAGAACCTGCTGCAGTGTCGGTGGCGAACGAGTCTAGGTGGGCGATCCAGTGACAGAACGGCTTAGACTTGGTCTGTCATCTCGCGAAGGGACCGCCTTAAAACGAAGAGTAGTTGTACCGTGGGCAACCCCTCTCGGTGCCGGTCAATGCCCGAGACCGCCGGGGCCACCGGATAGTTAGTCTGTTTGTAGAACCGCCCGCGGGGGATGGGGGACCACACCTGCCTGCGCAAGGCTCCATGCAATGCATGCAAGTGGGTGGGTTGGTGCGGATAATAACTACGACGTCCTTGACGCTGGCACATGTGCTCAACAACCACCAGACGGTGGGAACGTCGAGGACACGGCTGCGTTCTCCTGCGAGACGAGTCTAAGGTGGGCCGATACGTGAAGGAACGGGCTTAGACTGGGCTGTCATCCTCCGATGACCTGCTTAACACGAAGAAGAAGCAGTGTTCCGTGGCCTACCCCCTCTCGGTGCCGGTCAATGCCCTAGACCGCCGGGGCTACCGGATGGGTGCTCGGTCTCTAGAACTGCCCTAGGGGGGAGGGGGGACCACACCTGCATGCGCAAGGCCCCATGCATATGCATGCAAATGGATGGTGTGCTATTGGAATAACCTACGCACGTCCTTGACGTGACACATGCCACATGAACCACACATATGGGGGGAGGGGGGACGTCGAGAACCGGCTGCGTTCGTCCGCGAGACCGAATCTTCAGTGGGCGATCCTGTGACATAACGGGCTTAGATTTGGTCTGTCATCTCGAGACGACCAGCCATAACAAGAAGAAGCAGTTGTTCACTGTGGCCTACCCCCTCTCGGTGCCGGTCAACGCCCTAGACCGCTGGGGCCACCGGATGGGTGCTCGGTCTGTAGAACCGCCCGAGGGCCATCTGAAAAGCAGAAAACAAGACGGTAACTATAATGTGGTAAGGTGGTTTGCCAAGCATGGAAGAAAACAACAAAAAAAGTATAAGACATATTATCGAGAATGCACACAAAGGGAGAAGAGAAAGTTCTAGGTTTGTTACGCTCTGTGCCGAGAGCAACCCTCGGTAAAGGTGGGCATTACCGAGAGCCTGGAGTCGACCCTCGGTAACCACTGCTCTAATTCTTTATTTTCCTTCTATTTGTGTTTTCGTTGGCACTCTCTTTTTTATCTGATATTTCAAATGTTTTTATGACTAGACTTTGAAAATGACATGAATTTTGATGAACTTTTTCTATGAAAAGGACTTTTTGATGGCTTATGTATATGTTTTGGGCTAGATTTGTTCAAAACTCAACTTTAAAGACTGTAAAGTAAAAAATAGGAGAACGGTGACCTGCCTTAACATGAAGAAGCAGGTATTCACCATGGGCTACCCTCTCTCGGTGCCGGTCAATGCCCTAGATCGCCGGGGCCACCGGATGGGTGCTCGGTCTGTTGAACCGCCCGAGGGGGGAGGGGGGACCACACTTGCATGCGCAAGGCCCCATGCATATGCATGCAAATGGGTGGTGTGGTGTTGGAATAACCTACGCATGTTCTTGACGTGACACATGCCTCATGAACCACACAGACGGGCGGGAACGTTGAGGACCGGCTGCGTTCGTCCGCGAGACTGAGTCTTCGGTGGCGATCCTATGACAGAACGGGCTTAGACTTGGTCTATCATCTCGCGACGATCTGCCGTAACACGAAGAGGCAGTTGTTCATCGTGGCCTACCCCCTCTCAGTGCCGGTCAACGCCCTAGACCGCCGGGGCCACCGGATGGGTGCTCGGTCTGTAGAACCGCCAGAGGAGGGGAGGGGGACCACGCCTGCATGCGCAAGGCCCCATGCATATGCATGCAAATGGGTGGTGTGCTGTTGGAATAACCTACGCACGCCCTTGACGTGACACATGCCTCGCGAACCACACAGACGGGCGGGAACGTCGAGGACCGGCTGCGTTCATCCGCGAGACCGAGTCTTCGGTGGGCAATCCTGTGACAGAACGGGCTTAGACTTGGTCTGTCATCTCGCGATGACCCGCCGTAACACGAAGAAGCAGTTGTTCACCGTGGCCTACCCCCCCTCGGTGCCGGTCAATGCCCTAGACTGCCCGGGCCACCGTATGGGTGCTCGGTCTCTAGAACTGCCCGAGGGGGGAGGGGGGGACCCCACCTGCATGTGCAAGGCCCCATGCATTTGCATGCAAATGGGTGGTGTGCTGTTGGAATAACCTACGTACGTCCTTTACGTGACACCTACCTCACGAACCACACAGACGGGGGGGGGGGGGGGGGCGGGGACGTCGAGGACCGGCTGCGTTCGTCCGCGAGACCGAGTCTTCGGTGGGCGATGCTGTGACTGAACGGGCTTAGATTTGGTCTGTCATCTCGCGACGACCTGCCGTAACGTGAAGAAGTAGTTGTTCACCGTGGCCTACACCCTCTCGGTGCCGGTCAGCGCCCTAGACCGCCGGGGCCACCGGATGGGTGCTCGGTCTATAGAACCGGCCGAGGGCCATCTGAAAAGCAGAAAACAAGACAGTAACTATAATGTGGTTAGGTTGTTTCCAAGCATGGAAGAAAACAACAACAAAAAAGTATAAGACATATTATCGATAATGCACACAAAGGGAGAAGAGAAAGTTCTAGGTTTGACACTCTCTTTGCCGAGAGCCACTGTCGGTAAAGGTGGGCATTGCCGAGAGCCATGTTTCGACGCTCGGTAACCACTGCTCTAATTCTTTATTTTCCTTGTATTTCTTTATTGCTGAGAGCCCTGTACGAGCCCGCGCCGGCTCGTGTACTATTGTACGCCGGGCGTGTATGTATACGTGTGGCGTTTGCGTTTCCCCGCGGTCGTGCGCGTGCACGTGTGTGCGTGGATAACTTCCAAAAAAAGGCCGACTATAAGAGGAGGGGAACCGGCACCGGTCGCATCGCCCCACCCCATTTCCCCCAAATCGCCTCCCTCTCCCCCTCCTCTCTCCTCTGCCGCATCGTCTCCCTCACCGGCCACACCCCCACCTGCCCGCTCACCCCCACCGCCTCCCTCTCTCCTCCTGCTTGCTTGTGGCTCTCCGATGGAGCAAGGCCGTGGCAAAGCCGCCGTCGCGGACGGAGATGTGAAGAAGATGGGCGCGGAGACCGCGGCAGATGACGTGCAGGCCTGCGTCGGCGGTGCGGGTGCGGGAGGTGTTGCATCCCCATGAGTTGGATCGGTCGCTGCGGTGGCGGATCTGGAGGAGAAGAAGGTGGCCATGTCGGACTCCGCCGTGCCGGAGCTGGGCGTGACGGCGTCGAGCGGCACATCTCATGGATCTGCGAAGGCCGCCGGCGAGCACGTGGACCTGCAGGTAATCCTTGCCAGTCCCCTCCGTTGTTAGTTAGTTCTGTTAATTAAGCAGTAGATGTACTGATGTAGGTGTTAATTAGAGGTTTTTTTATGTTGCTAGTTGCTGATAATTGGGGTTTTTTGATGGATTGATTTATAGTCAATCACAAATTTGGATAGATTTTGTGATTGAATGATCCAGTAAGCTAGATGTAGGAGTTAGGGTTTTTTAAATAGATGTTTAGTTAGGTTTTTTTTGTATTGGATTCATTTATATGTAGCCAATGATATATGTAATTAAAATTTCTGATTTGAATGATCCAGTACAAGTAGGAGTTAGGTTTTTTAATTAGATGTATGAGTTAGTTTTTTTTGTACTGGATTCATTTATAGACAATGATCCAATATAATGATATACTATCTTTTTTCATTAAGTAGTGTGGGGGAAATTCCCTGAAAAGAAAAGTGTTGGGTTAATCCAGGGAATGTCAAGAATCCAGCTTGGATTTTCATTAGCATTTATATATGAAGGAAATCATTTATTTGTTGATTTTGATTGCTTAGATTCTGTGTATTTATAAGGAAAGCATTTATTTGTATATATATATATATGTACACATATCAATGAACTTGTATATATATATGTTGATAACCCTACTATTTAATATCTAGATATATAGCTTAATTAATATATAGTCTATCAATTAGTTGTTGAAATGTACATACCATATGTCTAACCAGTGCACTTTTTCAATATATATAGTTTGGAGCTTTCCTTCATTATGCAAAACCAAATTGTTTAGGTAGCTTTATTTGTTTATCTCTGTAGGTTTCATATGTGATTATAAAGTTAACCATATGTATGTTTGCTAGACATGCAAATGTGCCACATGAGCAACTCATGCATGGAAGTGATCATATTAAATTGTTTTTGCATTGGAAAATATATTGACAATATTGGTCACTTGCAACATACCTTTGTAGTTCACATGCATTCACAATTTTGTTTTGTAATGACTCTTTGAACTGCAATTCATTTCCTTCTAATTGATGTGCTTAATTACTTGACTATATAGAAGGAGGATCTTGTGGGAAACAAGAGGAAGTTGGACATGACTGGGTTCGACCCATATGATAGTGATGATGAGCCGTACGAGGTAAGGCCTACTTGAAATGTTATTTGTGCATTGAGTTAGTCTTACATGTTTATAGTATTTGAATGCATAATATATTAATGTCATTCATTCATGTGTGCAGTATGATTCTGGAGATGATGTGGACGAGGGGAACGTCAAGTCCTTCGAAGAAAAGCTGGTGCAGAAGATCAGGGCCCAGGGATATGGTACTTACTACAACCCGAAGACGGACAAGTACTGCTGCCCCTACTGCAGCAAGCCCGAGCCCAAGGATGGGATAATGGAGCACCTTATGGTTCATTGTCGGGCTACAGCGGTGAGCGGTGAGGACTACAAGGTCAGGGCGTAGCATGCTGCCCTCCTGAAGGTCCTGAGAACCCCTCACATGTAGTTGCCCCTACATCTTGCTTGTCATCAGAAGGAGGAGCCTTAATTAGTGCTTTTGCTAAACTAAATGTGGTTGTGGTTGCAAACTTTATGTGTTAATGCTGAAGTACTTAATGTAAGTGTAGTGTGATCTGAACTTCGTGGTGATCTGAACTTGGTGGTGACTGCATCAGCATGTGTGTTCTGTAGTTGATGCTATATATCTATGGTAGTAATCTATATTGCTATATATCAATATTTGTGTGTGTGCCTTAAATTTGCCAATGTTGTGCGGTATGATTTGTTTGAGTGTGCATTTTCTGAATCTACTTGCTGCAATTAATGATCACAGATATGCTGCTTCAGTGTTGCTTCATCGGTATAAGACATATTATTGAGAATGCACACAAAGGGAGAAGATAAAAGTTCCAGGATTAGGTGCTTTGCCGAGAGTGACTCTCGGTAAATGTGGGTATTGCCGAGAGTAACTCTCGCTAAATGTGGGTATTGCCGAGAGTCGGATAACGACCCTCGGTAACCACTGCTCTAATTCTTTATTTTCCTTCTATTTTGTGTTTTTGTTTGGCACTCTCTTTTTGTATCTGATATTTCAAATATTTTTATGACTAGACTTTAAAAATGCCATGACTTTTGAAGAACTTTTTCTATGAAAAGGACTTTTTGATGACTTATATATATGTTTTGGCTAGATTTGTTCAAAACTCAACTTTAAAGACTATAAAGTAAAAAACATGAGAACGATGACCTGCCGTAACACGAAGAAGCAAGTATTCACCGTGGGCTACCCTCTCTCGGTGCCGGTCAACGCCCTAGACCGCCGGGGCCACCGGATAGGTCCTCGATCTGGAAACCGTCCGAGGGGGGCGGGGGGACCACACCTGCATGCGCAAGGCCCCATGCATATGCATGCAAATGGGTGGTGTGTTGTTGGAATAACCTACGCACGTCCTTGACATGACACATGCCTCATGAACCACACAGAAGGGCGGGAACGTCGAGGACCGGCTGCATTCGTCCGCGAGACCGAGTCTTCGGTGGACGATCATGTGACAGAACGGGCTTAGACTTGGTCTGTCATCTCGCAACGACCTGCCGTAACACGAAGAAGCCGTTGTTCACCGTGTCTGGCCTACCCCCTCTCGTGCCAGTCAAGCCCTAGACCGCCGGGCCAACGGATGGGTGCTCATTCTGTAGAACCGCCCGAGGGGCGAGGGGACACACCGCATGCGCAAGGCCCCTGCATATGCAGACAATGGGTGGTGTTTGTTGGAATAACCTACGCACGTCCTTGATGTGACACATGCCTCACAAACCACACAGACAGGCGGGAAGTCGGACCGGCGCTTCGTCCGCGAGACCGAGTCTTCGGTGGGCGTCATGTGACAGAAGGGCTTAGACTTGGTCTGTCATCTCGCGACGACCTGCCTAACACAAGAAGCAGTTTTTCCTGGCCTACCCCTCTCGTTGCCGGTCATGCCCTAGACAGCGGGGCCACCGGATGGTGCTCGTCTATAGAACCGCTCCGAGGGGGGAGGGGGGACCACACCTGCATGCGCAAGGCACCAGCATATGCATCAAATGGGTTGGTTGTTTTGGAATAACCTACGCACATCCTTGACGTGACTCCATGCCTCACAAACAATCACAGACAGCGGGAACGTCGAGGACCGGCTGCGTTCGTCTGCGAGCCGAGTCTTCGGTGGGCGATCATTGACAGAACGGGTAGACTTGGTCTGTCATCTCGCGACGACCTGCCGTAACTCAAGAAGTCAGTGTTCAACCGTGGCCTACCCCCTCGGTGCCGTCAACGCCCTTAGACCGTCGGGGCCACCGGATGGGTGCTCGTCTGTAGAACCACCCGAGGGGGGGGGTAGGGGTGGACCACCACACCTGCATGCGCAAGGCCCCATGCATATGCATGCAAATGGGTGGTTTGTTGTTGGAATAACCTACGGACGTCCTTGATGTGACACATGCCTCACAAACCACACAGACGGGCGGGAACGTCGAGGACCGGCTGCGTTCATCCGCGAGACCGAGTCTTCGGTAGTCGATCATGTGACAGAATGGTTGTAGACTTGGTCTGTCATCTCGCGACGACCTGCCGTAACACGACGAAGCAGTTGTTCACCGTGGCCTACCCCCTCTCAGTGCCGGTCAACGCCCTACACTGCCGGGGCCACTGGATGGGTGCTCGGTCTGTAGAACCTCCCGAGGGCCATCTAATAAGTAGAAAACAAGACGGTAATTATAATGTGGTAAGGTGGTTTGCCAAGCATGGAAGAAAACAAAAAAAAAGTATAAGACATATTATCGAGAATGCACACAAAGGGAGGGGAGAAACGGTTTGACACTCTCTTTCCCGAGAGCCACTCTTTGTAAAGGTGGGCATTGCCGAGAGCCGATAGTCGACCCTCAGTAACCACTGCTCTAATTCTTTATTTTCCTTCTATTTTGTGTTTTTGTTTGGCACTCTCTTTTTGTATCTGATATTTCAAATGTTTTCATGACTAGACTTTGAAAATGCCATGACTTTTGATGAACTTTTTCTATGAAAAGGACTTTTTGATGACTTGTATATATGTTTTGGCTAGATTTGTTCAAAACTCAACTTTAAAGACTATAAAGTAAAAAACATGAGAACAGTGACCTGCCGTAACACGAAGAAGCAAGTATTAACCATGGGCTACCCTGTCTAGGTGCCGGTCAACGCCCTACAACGCCGGGGCCACCAGATGGGTCCTCGATCTGGAAACCTTCCGAGGGGGAAGGGGGGACCACACCTGCATGCGCAAGGCCCCATGCATATGCATTCAAATGGGTGGTGTGTTGCTGGAATAACCTACGCACGTCCTTGACGTGACACATGCCTCATGAACCACACAGACGGGCGGGAACGTCGAGGATCGGCTATGTTCATCCGTGAGACCGAGTCTTCGGTGGGCGATCATGTGACAGAACTGGCTTAGACTTGGTCTGTCATCTCGCGATGACCTGCCGTTACACGAAGAAGCAGTTGTTCACCGTGGCCTACCCCCTCTCGGTGCCGGTGAGCGCCCTAGACCGCCGGGGCCACCGGATGGGTGCTCGGTCTGTAGAACCGCCCGAGGGGGGAGGGGAGACCACACCGGCATGCGCAAGGCCCCATGCATATGCATGCAAATGGGTGGTGTGTTGTTGGAATAACCTAGGCACGTCCTTGACGTGACACATGCCTCACGAACCACACAGACGGGCGGGAACGTCGAGGACCTGTTCCGTTCGTCCGCGAGACCGAGTCTTCGGTGGGTGATCATGGTTGTCATTTTATATGTAGCCAATATATATGTACTTAAAATTTCTGATTTTGGAATGATCCAGTACACGTAGGAGGAGTTTATGGTTTTTTAATTAGATGTATGAGTTAGTTTTTTTGTACTGGATTCTTATACAATGATCCAATAAATGATATACCTATCTTTTTTCATTAAGTATTGTTGGGGAAATTCCCTGCAAATAAAAGTGTTTGGGGTTTAATCCAGGATGTCAAGAATCCAGCTTGGATTGTCATTAGCATTTATATATGACAAATCATTTTTTGTTGATTTTGATGCTTTAGATTCTGTGTATTTAGAGGAAAGCTTAATTTGTAATATATATTATGTACACCTATCAGACTTGTCTATATATATGTTATTAACCCTCCTATTAATATCTAGTATAACTGTTGTATATATGTCTACAATTAGTTGTTGAAATTACATACCATATGTCTAACCAGTGCCCTTTTTCATATATATAGGTGGGAGCTTTCCTTCAGTATGCAAAAACCAATTGTTTAGGTAGCTTTTATTTGTTTATCTCTGTAGGTTTTCAGATGTGATTATAAAGTTAACAATGTTCTTTTGCGAGACCTGACAACTGTGCCACATGATCAAACTCAGGCATGGAAGTGATCATAATACTTGTTTTTTTGCATGGGAAAATATATTGAACAATATTCGTCACTGCAACATACACCTTTGTAGTTCCTGCATTAACAATTTTGTTTGTAAATACTCTTTGAACTGTCAATTCATTTCATCTAATTGATGTGCGAATTAGCAGATAATAGTAAGGAGGATCTTGTGGGAAAACCAAGAGGAATTGGGACATGGAACAAGGTTGACACATGATAGTGAGATGAGCCGTCGAGGAAGTCTTTAAAATGTAGTTGGTGGCATTGAGTTAGTTCTTACATGTTATAGTATTGAATGCAAATATATTTAATGTGCATTCAGTTCATGTGTGCAGTATGTTCTGGAGATGGATGTGGACGAGGGGAACGTCAACTTCTGTCTTACGAAAAGCTGGTTGCAGAAGATCAGGCCAGGGATAATGGTACTTACTACAACCCGAAGACGGACAAGTACTGTGCCCCTACTGCCAGCAGCCCGAGCCCAAGGATGGATAATGGAGCACCTTATGGTTCATGTCGGCTACAAGCGGTGAGCGGTGAGGACTACAAGGTCAGGGCGTGCCATGTGCCCTCCTGAAGGTCCTGAGAACCCCTCACCCATGTGTTGCCCTACATCTGCGTCATCAGAAGGAGACCTCATTAGTGCTTTTGCTAAACTAAAGTGGTTGTGGTTGGCAACTTTATGTTTGGGGGTTAATGATGAAGTTAGCTGAATGTAAGTGTAGTGTGATCTGAACTTGCTGGTGATTGAACTTGGTGGTGAATCATCAGCAGTGTTTCGTAGTTGATAGCTTATATACTATGGTATAATCTATATGACTAATAGTAATATTTGTGGTGTGTGCCTTAAAATTTGCAAATGTTGTGCGGTAGGATTGTTTGAGTGTGCATTTTCTGAATCTACTTGCTGCAATTAATGATCAACAGATATGCTGCTTCAGTGTTGCTTCATCGGTATAAGAACATATTATTGAAATGCACACAAGGGAGAAGATAAAAGTTCCAGGATTGGTGCTTGCCGAGAGTGACTCTCGGTAAATGTGGGTATTGCCGAGAGTAACTCTCGCTATGTGGTATTGCCGAGAGCGGAGAACGACCCTCGGTAACCACGCTCATCTTATTTCCTTATTTTGTGGTTTTGTTTGGCACTCTCTTTGGGTGTATCTGATATTTCAATATTTTATGAGGACGAGACTTTAAAAATGCCATGACTTTGAAGAACTTTTTCTATGAAAAGGACTTTTTGAGACTTATATATGAGGTTGGCAGATTGTTCAAAACTCAACTTTAAAGACTATAAAGAAAACATGAGAACGATGACCTGCCGTAACACGAAGAAGCAAGTATTCACCGTGGGCTACCCTTCTCGGTGCCGGTCAACGCCCTAACCGCCGGGGCACCGGATAGGTCCTCGATCTGGAAACCTCCGAGGGGGGCGGGGGGACCACACCTGCATGCGCAGGCCCCATGCATATGCATGCAATGGGTGGTTGTGTTGTGGGAATAACCACGCACGTCCTTGACAGACACATGCCTCATAACCCAACAGAGGGCGGAACCGAGAAACCGGCTGCATTCGTCCGCGAGACCGAGTCTTCGGTGGACGATCATGTGACAGAACGGGCTTAGACTTGGTCTGTCATCGCGCAACGACCTTGCCGTAACACGAAGAAGCACGTGGTCATCGTGGCGCTACCCCCTCTCGGTGCCAGTTCAATGCCCTAGACCGCCGGGGCCAACGGATGGGTGCTCCATCTGTAGAACCGCCGAGGCGGAGGGGGACACACCTGCATGCGCAAGGCCCCTGCATATGCAGACAATGGGTGTGGTGTTTGTTGGAATACCTACGCACGTCCTTGATGTGACACATGCCTCACAACCACACAGACAGGCGGGAAGTCGGACCGCGCTTCGTCCGCGAGACCGAGGTCTTCGGTGGGCGTCATGTGACAGAAGCGGCTTAGACTTGGTCTGTCATCTCGCGACGACCTGCCTAACACGAAGAAGCAGTTTCTTCTGTGCCTACCCCCTTCTCGGTGCCGGTTCATGCCCTAGACGCGGGGCCACCGGATGGGTGCTCGTCTGTAGAACCGCCCGAGGGGGGAGGGGACCACACCTGCATGCGCAAGGCACCATGCATATGCATGCAAATGGGTTGTTGTTTTTGGAATAACCTACGCACATCCTTGAGTGATCTCATGCCTCACGAACAATCACAGACAGGCGGGAACGTCGAGGACCGGCTGCGTTCGTCTGCGAGCCGAGTCTTCGGTGGCGATCAGTGACAGAACGGGTTAGACTTGGTCTGTCATCTCGCGAGACCTGCCGTAACTCAAGAACAGTTGTTCAACCGTGGCCTACCCCCTCGGTGCCGTCCAACCCCTAGACCGTCGGGGCCACCGGATGGGTGCTCGTTCTGTAGAACACCCTAGGGGGGGGGAGGGGTGACCACCACACCTGCATGCGCAAGGCCCCACTGCATATGCATGCAAATGGGTGGTTTGTTGTTGGAATAACCTACGGACGTCCTTGATGTGACACATGCCTCACAAACCACAGAGACGGCCGGGAAGGTCGAGGACCGGCTGCGTCATATCCGCGAGACCGAGTCTTCGGTATCGATCATGTGACGAATGGTTGTAGACTTGGTCGTCATCTCGCGACGACCTGCCGTAACACGACGAAGCAGTTGTTCACCGTGGCCTACCCCCTCTCAGTGCCGGTCAACGCCCTACACTGGCGGGGCCGGATGGGTGCTCGGTCTGTAGAACCTCCCGAGGGCCAGCTTAATAAGTAAGAAACAAGACGTAATTATAATGTGGTAAGGTGGTTTGCCAAGCATGAAGAAAACAAAAAAAAAAGTAAAGACATATTATCGAGAATGCACACAAAGGGAGGGGAGAAAGGTTTTGACACTCTCTTCCCGAGAGCCACTTCTTTGTAAAGGTGGGCATTGCCGAGAGCCATAGTCGACCCTCAGTAACCACTGCTCTAAATCTTATTTTCCTTCTATTGTGTTTTTGTTTGGCACTCTCTTTTTTTATCTATATTTCAAATGTTTTCATGACTAGACTTTGAAAAGCCATGACTTTTGATGAACTTTTCTATGAAAGGACTTTTTGATGACTTGTATATATGTGTGGCTAATGTTCAAAACTCAACTTTAAAGACTATAAAGTAAAAACATGAGAACAGTGACCTGCCTAACACGAAGAAGCAAGTATTAACCATGGGCTACCGTGTCTAGGTGCCGGTCACAGCCCTACAACGCGGGGCCCACAGATGGGTCTCGATCTGGAAACCTTCGAGGGGGAAGGGGACCACACCTGCATGCGCAAGCAGGCCCCATGCATATGCATTCAAATGGGTGTGTGTTGCTGGAATAACCTAGCACGTCCTGACGTGACACTGCCTCATGAACCACACAACGGCGGGAACGTCGAGGATCGGCTATGTTCATCCGGAGGACCGAGTCTTCGGTGGCGATATGTGAGAACTGGCTTAGACTTGGTCTGTCATCTCGCGATGACCTGCCGTTAACAACAAGAAGCAGTTGTTCACCGTGGCCTACCCCCTCTCGGTGCCGTGAGCGCCCTAGACCGCGGGCCACGGATGGGTGCTCGTTCTGTAGAACCGCCGCGAGGGGGGAGGGGAGACCACACCGGCATGCGCAAGGCCCCATGCATATGCATGCAAATGGGTGGTGTGTTGTTGGAATAACCTAGGCACGTCCTTGACGTGACACATGCCTCACGAACCACACAGACGGGCGGGAACGTCGAGGACCTGTTCCGTTCGTCCGCGAGACCGAGTCTTCGGTGGGTGATCATGTGACAGAACGGGCTTAGAGTTGGTCTGTCATCTCGCGACGACCTGCCATAACTCGAAGAAGCAGTTGTTCACCGTGGCCTACCCCTCTCATTGCCGGTCAATGCCCTAGACCGTTGGGGCCACCGGATGGGTGCTCGGTCTATAGAACCACCTGAGGGGGGGAGGGGGGACCACACCTGCATGCGCAAGGCCCCATGCATATGCTTGCAAATGGGTGGTTTGTTGTTGGAATAACCTACGCACGTCCTTGACGTGACACATGCCTCACAAACCACACAGACGGGCGGGAACGTCGAGGACCGGCTGCGTTCGTCCACGAGACCGAGTCTTCGGTGGGCGATCATGTGACAGAACGGGCTTAGACTTGGTCTGTCATCTCGCGACGACCTGCCGTAACACGAAGAAGCTGTTGTTCACCGTGGCCTACCCCCTCTCAGTGCCAGTCAACGCCCTAGACCGCCGGGGCCACCGGATGGGTGCTCGGTCTGTAGAACCTCCCGAGGGAAATCTAATAAGCAGAAAACAAGACGGTAATTATAATGTGGTAAGGTGGTTTGCCAAGCATGGAAGTAATCTATTACAAAGGGATTTCATTTTTTGACATGTAACTGGAGTGATATTCTAGATCAAAGCCATCATAAGAATAGTTGTGGAGAATAACTATGGCTTTCAACCCAGAATCAAAGGTGCAAAATATTCGGTTATCTTCACTTTTTCTTCGCATGTGTCCCTTGCTTATTGCGCCGTAACCATGGATAATCTTCATCGTTTAACAGGATGCTTGGGTCAGCCTTCACTTTGAAGGGAGGAATTTCATGAAACTTTTCATAATCTTCAGACATGTCTGTCTTGTCCTCCACTCCCATGATCTTTCTTTTCCCTGAAAGAACTATGTGGTGCTTTGGCTCATCGTATGATGTATTCGCTTTATTATATTTTCTTTTTCTCAGTTTGGTAGACATGTCCTTCACATAGAAAACCTGTGCCACATCATTGGCTAGGACGAATGGTTCGTCTGTGTACCCAAGATTGTTGAGATCCACTGTTGTCATTCCATACTGCAGGTCTACCTGTACCCCGCCTCCTGATAGATTGACCCATTTGCACCGAAACAAAGGGACCTTAAATTCATGTCCATAGTCAAGTTCCCATATCTCCTCTATGTAACCATAATATGTGTCCTTTGTTGCCCTATTGGTGTTTGCTGCATCAAAGCAGACACCACTGTTTTGGTTGGTGCTCTTTTTATCTTGGGTGGTCGTGTAAAATGTATTCCCATTTATCCCGTACCCTTGGTAAGTCAACACTAGTAGAAAACAGGGCTTTGGTTCGGGCCAGCCCAGCCCATTAGTCCCGGTTCAGTCACGAACCGGGACTCATGGGGGGCATACGTCCCGGTTCATGTGCCCAGGGGGCTGGCCGGGGCCTCGTGGGCATTGGTCCCGGTTCGTCTGGACCCATTTATCCTGGTTCCTGGCACGAACCGGGACCAATGGGCCTCGCTCCTGGCCCACATCCATTGGTCCCGGTTCGTGGCTTGAACCGGGACAAAAGGGGGGCCTTTAGTCCCGGTTCCATGCATGAACCGGGACCAATGAGGTGGCTATATATACCCCATCGCCGGCGAGCAGAGCACTCCACACTGCTCTGTTTTTTCTGGCCGGCGAGGGGAGAGCTTTGTGGTGCTCTAGCTCACCTCCTATGCACATGAGGTGTTTGATGAAATGCCCGAGCCACACTAGTTAAGCTTTCTCCTCTCGAATCTCGACCTTCAAGCTCCATTTTCCTCAATATTTGTCCAGGTTTAGCGATCCGTCACGTCCCGTCCCCGTCTTCACCGCCGTCGATCGCCCGCGCCGATCTCGTCGCCGGCATAACCGTGGTGAGCCTCTTGTTCTTATCTTCTTTCTAAAAGAAAAAAATTCTTACTTGTATGATTTAGATAGATACTTGTCTAATTTTCTTAATTTTATTATTGTTTGTTATTATATAGTGCGATGTTTTGTAATGGTTTTTTACACACTTAATTATATATAATGCACGCAGATGAACCGGCAATGGATGTACGGTGACAGACGCACCTCCGAGTACATTAAGGGCGTGCATAATTTTCTCGAAGTGGCTGAGGCAAACAAGCAGAATGGTTTTATGTGTTGTCCATGCCCTATATGTGGGAATACGAAGTCTTACTCTGACCGGAAAATCCTTCACACCCACCTGCTTGAGAAGGGTTACATGCCACACTATAATGTTTGGACCAGGCACGGAGAAATAGGGGTTATGATGGAAGACAGCGAAGAAGAAGAGGACGATGACAACTATGTGCCCCCTGAATACGGTGATGCAGCAACGGGGGAAGCTGAAGATCAAGAGGAACCAGACGATGTGCCCGATGATGATCTCCGCCGGGTCATTGTTGATGCAAGGAGACAGTGCGAAAGTGAAAAGGAGAAGCTGAAATTCGATCGCATGTTAGTGGATCACCAAAAAGGGTTGTACCCCAATTGCGAAGATGGCAACACAAAGCTCGGTACTGTACTGGAATTGCTGCAGTGGAAGGCAGAGAATGCTGTGCCTGACAAAGGATTTGAGAAGCTACTGAAAATATTGAAGAAGAAGCTTCCAAAGGATAACGAATTGCCCGACAACACGTACGCAGCAAAGAAGGTCGTATGCCCTCTAGGATTGGAGGTGCAGAAGATACATGCATGCCCTAATGACTGCATCCTGTACCGCGGTGCGTACGAGGATTTGAACGCATGCCCGGTATGCGGTGCATTGCGGTATAAGATCAGACGAGATGACCCTGGTGATGTTGACGGCGAGACCCCAGGAAGAGGGTTCCTGCGAAGGTGATGTGGTATGCTCCTATAATACCACGGTTGAAACGTCTGTTCAGAAACAAAGAGCATGCCAAGTTGATGCGATGGCATAGAGAGGACCGTAAGAAAGACGGGAAGTTGAGAGCACCCGCTGACGGGTCGCAGTGGAGAAAAATCGAGAGAAAGTACTGGGAGGAGTTTGCAGGTGACGCAAGGAACGTATGGTTTGGTTTAAGCGCGGATGGCATTAATCCTTTCGGGGAGCAGAGCAGCAATCACAGCACCTGGCCCGTGACTATGTATCTATAACCTTCCTCCTTGGCTGTGCATGAAGAGGAAGTTCATTATGATGCCAGTACTCATCCAAGGCCCTAAGCAACCCGGCAACGACATTGATGTGTACCTAAGGCCATTAGTTGAAGAACTTTTACAGCTGTGGAATGGAAACGGTGTACGTGTGTGGGATGAGCACAGAGAGGAGGAATTTGACCTGCATGCGTTGCTGTTTGTAACCATCCATGATTGGCCTGCTCTCAGTAACCTTTCAGGATAGATAAACAAGGGATACCACGTATGCACGCACTGTTTAGCTGACACCGAAAGTATATACCTAGACAAATGCAGGAAGAATGTGTACCTGGGGCATCGTCGATTTCTTTCGACCAACCATCAATGTCGAAAGAAAGGAAAGCATTTCAAAGGCGAGGCAGATCACCGGAAGAAGCCCGCCATGCGTAACGGTGATCACGTACTTGCTATGGTCAATGATTTACACGTAATCTTTGGAAAGGGTCCCGGCGGACTATCTGTTCCGAATGACACTGAGGGACGCGCTCCCATGTGGAAGAAGAAATCTATATTTTGGGACCTACCCTACTGGAAAGACCTAGAGGTCCGCTCTTCAATTGACGTGATGCACGTGACAAAGAACCTTTGCGTGAACCTGCTAGGCTTCTTGGGCGTGTATGGAAAGACAAAAGATACACCAGAGGCACGGGAGGACCTGCAACGTTGGCACGAAAAAGACGGCATGCCTCCAAAGCAGTATGAAGGTCCTGCCAGCTACGCTCTTACCAAAGAAGAGAAGGAAATATTCTTTGAATGCCTGCTTAGTATGAAGGTCCCATCTGGCTTCTCGTCGAATATAAAGGGAATAATAAATATGGCAGAGAAAAAGTTCCAGAACCTAAAGTCTCATGACTGCCACGTGATTATGACGCAACTGCTTCCGGTTGCATTGAGGGGGCTTCTACCAGAAAACGTTCGATTAGCCATTGTGAAGCTATGTGCATTCCTCAATGCAATCTCTCAGAAGGTGATCGATCCAGAAATCATACCAAGGCTAAGGAGTGATGTGGCGCAATGTCTTGTCAGTTTCGAGCTGGTGTTCCCACCATCCTTCTTCAATATCATGACGCACGTCCTAGTTCATCTAGTCGACGAGATTGTCGTTCTGGGCCCCGTATTTCTACACAATATGTTCCCCTTTGAGAGGTTCATGGGAGTCCTAAAGAAATATGTCCGTAACCACGCTAGGCCAGAAGGAAGCATCTCCATGGGCCATCAAACAGAGGATGTCATTGGGTTTTGTGTTGACTTCATTCCTGACCTTAAGAAGATTGGTCGACCTCAATCGCTGTATGAGGGGAGACTGACTGGAAAAGGCACGCTAGGAGGGTACTCAATAATATGCAGGGACGGGCATTCTTGGTCTCAAGCACACTACACAGTTCTACAGAACTCTACCTTGGTGACCCTGTATGTCGATGAACACAAGAACAATCTGCGCTCCAAACACCCGGAGCAGTGTGACGACTGGATTACATGTGAACACATCAGGACTTTCGGCAGTTGGTTGGAAACACGTCTCAGAGGTGACAACACTGTTTCTGATGAGCTGTACTCGTTGTCCAGGGGACCATCTTCGACTGTATTGACTTACAAAGGATACGAGATAAATGGGAATACATTTTACACGATCGCCCAAGATCAAAAGAGCACCAACCAAAACAGCGGTATCCGCTTTGATGCAGCAACCAAGAGGGGAAAGGACACATATTATGGTTACATAGTGGACATATGGGAACTTGACTACGGACATGATTTTGAGGTCCCTTTGTTTAAGTGCAAATGGGTAAATCTGTCAGGAGGCGGGGTACAGGTAGAGCCACATTACGGAATGACAACAATGGATCTGAACAATCTTGGGTACACAGACGAACCATTCGTCCTAGCCAATGATGTGGCGCAGGTTTTTTTTGTGAAGGACATGTCTACCAAACCGAGAAAAATAAAAGATAAGGAAGCGAATACATCATTCGATGAGCCAAAGCGCCACATAGTTCTTTCAGGGAAAAGAGACATCATGGGAGTGGAGGGTAAGACAGACATGTCTGAAGATTATGAAAAGTTTCATGAAATTCCTCCCTTCAAAGTCAAGGCTGACCCAAGCACCCTGTTAAGCGATGAAGAATATCCATGGTTACGGCGCAATAAGCAAAGGACACAAGTGAAGAAAAAGTGAAGACAGATGAAGTCAGAAAGGGTTGAAAATTGATGATGTTGCTTTGAATGGTTCATTTTGAGCACAGAAAAAGTGTGGAGTTCAAATAAGTTCAAAAAAATGAAATCCCTTTGTAACAGATGAGTTTTCGTCCGAAACCCTGATACTTCGAAAGAGATTGTCCATTTTGTACACGAAGTGCATCGAGTTTTTGTCGTAACCCTCTCAACTTTTTAGCACATGCTATGAGGGTGAAATGATGATATCATGCCAATTTTCAACCTCTTCAGAGTTAATTTGAAGTGCTTTTCAATTTCAGGGTCATTTATCTCAAAAAAATCAGTAAATGCATGAAAAATAATAGATGAAGTCAGAAAGGGTTGAAAATTGATGATGTTGCTTTGAATGGTTCATTTTGAGTAAAACTTCAGAGTTCATTTGAAGTGCTTTTCAATTTCAGGGTCATTTAGCTCAAAAAAATCAGTAAATGCATGAAAAATAACAGATGAACTCAGAAAGGGTTGAAAATTGATGATGTTGCTTTGAATGGTTCATTTTGAGCACAGAAAAAGTGTGGAGTTCAAATAAGTTCAAAAAATGAAATCCCTTTGTAACAGACGAGTTTTCGTCCGAAACCCTGATACTTCGAAAGAGATTGTCCATTTTGTACACGAAGTGCATCCAGTTTTTGCCGTAACCCTCTCAACTTTTTAGCAGATGCTATGAGGGTGAAATGATGATATCATGCCAATTTTCAACCTCTTCAGAGTTCATTTGAAGTGCTTTTCAATTTTAGGGTCATTTAGCTCAAAAAAATCAGTAAATGCATGAAAAATAATAGATGAAGTCAGAAAGGGTTGAAAATTGATGATGTTGCTTTGAATGGTTCATTTTGAGCACAGAAAAAGTGTGGAGTTCAAATAAGGTCAAAAAGACGAAAACTCATCTGTTACAAAGGGGATTCATTTTTTGAACTTATTTGAACTCCACACTTTTTTCTGTGCTCAAAATGAACCATTCAAAGCAAACACATCAATTTTCAACCCTTCTGAGTTCATCTGTTATTTTTCATGCATTACTGATTTTTTGAGCTAATGACCCTGAAATTGAAAAGCATTTCAAATGAACTCTGAAGAGGTTGAAAATGGCATGATATCATCATTTCACCCTCATAGCATGTGATAAAAAGTTGAGAGGGTTACGGCAAAAACTGGATGCACTTCGTACACAAATGGACAATCTCTTTCGAAGATCAAGGTTCGGACGAAACTCATCTGTTACAAGGGATTCATTTTTTTTGACTTATTTGAACTCCACACTTTTTCTGTGCTCAAAATGAACCATTCAAAGCACACATCAATTTGAACCCTTTCTGACTTCATCTGTTATTTTTCATGCTTACTGATTTTTTTGAGCTAAATAACCCTGAAATTGAAAGCACTTCAAATGAACTCTGAGAGGTTGAAAATTGGCATGATATCCTCATTTCCCCCTCATAGCATGTCTAAAAAGTTGAGAGGGTTACGGCAAAAACTAGTGCACTTCGTGTACAAAATGGACATCACTCTTTCGAAGTATCAGGGTTTCGGACGAAAACTCATCTGTTACAAAGGGATTTCAGTTTTTTGAACTTATTTGAACTCCACACTTTTTTCTGTGTCAAAATGAGCCATTCAAAGCAACACATCATTTTCAACCCTTTCTGACGTTCATATGTTTTTATTTCATGCATTACTGATTTTTTTAGCTAAATGACCTTGAAATTGAAAAGCACTTCAAATGAACTCTGAAGAGGTTGAAAATTGGCATGATATCATCATTTCACCCTCATAGCATGTGATACAAAAGTTGAGAGGGTTACGGCAAAAACTGGATGCACTTGTGTACAAAATGGACAATCTCTTTCGAAGTATCAGGGTTTCGGACGAAAACTCATCTGTTACAAAGGGATTTCATTTTTTTGAAATTATTTGAACTCCAACACTTTTCTGGTGCTCAAAATGAACCATTCAAAGCAACATCATCAATTTTGACCCTTTCAACTTCATTGTTATTTTTCATGCATTTACTTATTTTTTTTGAGTAAATGACTCTTCAGAGTTCATTTGAAATGCTTTTCAATTTCAGGGTCATTTAGCTCAAAAAATCAGTAAATGCAGTGAATAACAGATGAATCAGAAAGGGTTGAAATGATGATGATGTGCTTTGGAATGGTTCATTTTGAGCACAGAAAAAGTGTGGAGTTCAAATAAGTTCAAAAAAATGAAATCCCTTTGTAACAGATGAGTTTTCGTCTGAAACCCTGATACTTCGAAAGAGATTGTCCATTTTGTACACGAAGTGCATCCAGTTTTTGCCGTAACCCTCTCAACTTTTTACACATGCTATGAGGGTGAAATGATGATATCATGCCAATTTTCAACCTCTTCAGAGTTCATTTGAAGTGCTTTTCAATTTCAG
>JAAAXO010000186.1:558288-672842 GCA_011799875.1 Thinopyrum elongatum | reverse complement strand
CTTCATCATCCTCCCCTTCTTGAAATGAAGTCGTCCTCGACGGAAGCTCATCTTCCTCACCCAATAAGGCTTCAAATCTGCAATGTTAAAAGTGGGACTAACCCCAAAATCTGCAGGCAGCTCAAGTTTATATGCGTTATCATTTATTTTCTCTAACACCTTAAAAGGACCATCAGCACGTGGCATTAGCTTTGATTTGCGCAAATCAGGAATCTATCCTTACGCAAATGTAACCAAACAAGATCTCCAGGTGCAAACACAACATGTTTTACCCTTATCCCAGCAAGTTTATATTTAGCATTCATACGCTCAATGTTCTCCTTAGTTAACTCATGCATTTTTAAGATCAATTCAGCACGTTGTTTAGCATCAAAATTAACCTTCTCCGAAGATGGAAGAGGCAACAAATCAATAGGTGCACGAGGTAGGAAACCATATACAATTTCAAAAGGGCACATCTTAGTAGTAGAATGCAACGAACGATTAAAGCAAATTCAATATGAGGCAAGCATTCTTCCCACATTCTTGTATTCTTCAAAACAGCCCTAAGCATAGTAGACAAGTTCTATTGACTACTTCAGTTTGTCCATCAGTTTGGGGGTGACAAGTAGTACTAAAAAGCAGTTAGTCCCCAACTTAGCCCATAAACATCTCCAAAAGTGGCTAAGAAATTTGGTATCACGATCTGAAACAATAGTATTTGGACACCATGCAAGCGAATAATTTCACGAAAGAACAAATCAGCAACATTAGCAGCATCATCGCTTTTATGACATGGTATAAAGTGTGCCATTTTCGAGAACCTATCCACGACAACAAATATGCTGTCCTCCCTTCTTTGTTCGAGGTAAACCAAAACAAAGTCCATAGATATATCCTCCCATGGAACACTAGTCAGGCAACGGCATAATAAACCATGAGGATTGAGTCGTGACGCTTTTTGACATGTAGTGCAGCGAGCAACAAAGCGCTCAACATCCCGTCTCATCTTTGGCCAAAAGAAATGTGTAGCAAGTACATCCTCCGTCTTCTTTACGCCAAAGTGTCCCATTAATCCTCCTCCATGCGCCTCCTGCAACAATAAAAGACGAACGGAGCTAGCTGGAATGCATAGCTTGTTAGCACGAAACACAAATCCATCGTTAACGATGAACTTGTTCCATGTTCTCCCTTCTTTACAATTCTGCAATACATCTTTAAATTCAGCATCATGCACATATTGATCTTTGATGGTCTCCAAACCAAATATTTTAAAGTCAAGTTGTGAAAGCATAGTATAACGACGAGACAATGCATCAGCAATAACATTTTCTTTACCCTTCTTGTGTTTAATGACATAAGGGAAAGTCTCATAATTCAACCCATTTAGCATGTCTACGGTTCAGTTTGGCTTGACTTTTAATATGTTTCAAAGATTCATGATCAGAATGAATAACAAATTCTTTGGGCCATAAATAATGTTGCCATGTTTCCAAAGTCCGAACACGTGATGAGGACATCAATACCATTGTTACACCCACAGCCCCTGCTGCTATACATACTGGACCAATTACTAGAGCTCGCGCACGCCAATTAAATTATCAGGTACTTTCGTTTCTTGTTAATGATTCTAATGTTCATGAGAATATGATGCTGCCTAAATTGGATACATTTGTTTTGCTTACAAATGAAGGGCCTAGCTTGGACAAGAAAGAGGAACCTTGGAGCAAGTTCAAGCATGGAGATGATGGCATGCGCAAGGGGAACAAGAACGGAGTTACAAGTGATGATTTCAGGACTTTGAAGCCACCATAAGGAGTGCAGGAAGCCTTGGACGAAATATACAAGATGCCACTTCATAAATTTCGTCCAGAGGCTATTATAGGTGCTGCGTCACCTTATTATTGGGCCAGGCCCATATAATTTCGAAATACTTGAGTATAGACTATTTTTAGAGTCCGTATGTGTGGGGAAACAAGAGATAGGGTTGGTTTCGGACCCCTCCTTCAAGGGCCACGAAATCCCCCCCTCTTCCTCCATATATACATGATAGAGGCGGGGGTGTCCCGATCTTTCGATGAGATGATAGCTATCGATTTGGTGGAGTCGACTTTGATGATCCGACTACAAACGTGCACGACGTTGCGCCTTAGCAATCGCTAAACCAATCTCCCGAGGTTACTGACGATGCTGAAAGCACGATCAGCCTGACCACGAAGGTCTATTCCTGCACGCAATCGAAGAACAAGCAAGAATATGATAATGCAATCTGAATATTGCGAATATAGATGAAGTATTGATAAAGGTGGGGATCCGAAAGCGGTCTTGGTCTAGTCGTTGGACACAAACGAAGTACACGAAGTTGCAATGGCTAACTTTTAACTAAACAAATCCCAAGCAAAAAGCTACTAGATGGATCTACTTATATAGGAGCAAGGGGTGGCGGCCAAGGAGGTGGGACGACGTCCCAAGGCAGCCTAAAACTAACCCTAGGTCGTACAAGGCCAATGGGCCCAAGTGGAGGTGATGCAACACCTTTGGACTTGTAGTTTGACTCGGATTCTGCTACAGCATCAGATTGTTTCGACGACAACTCAATGCTCCGGATGAATTTGAAGGTGAAACCAATTGGGTTAGAAAGAGCACGAAATCTACTTTCCAACAAAAAAAGAATCACCCAATTCGGAGTCCGTATGAAATAGTTCTTGGCGTTTTGAGTCAGGTATGTCTGTGCAGTCCGAATCTGAATCCAGAACGTGAGAGACATGGACTCTATCTTCTCTTGGCCCAAAAGTGACGTAAAAGGACTTTTTGAACAGCACATAAACTTCTCTTTTTCCCTTATGTTCATATGTGGATTGTACAAATGTCCCATACACCTGCAATTAGACATGGCACAAAAGTTTGTGAAGTATTTTTGTCTTGGATGACATAAATAAATTATTGCATAGTTTGCATTAGAAATCACCTCACAAATATATATGTATGCAATATTTTTGGTCGTATCCAAGGTAGTCATGTCCTCATCACCAAACTTCTGGTGCTGCTGTACCTACTGTTGATGCTTCTTTGGCTCCTGCTCCTGCTGCTGCTGGTGCCTGATGAGGACATCAATACCATTGTTACACCCACAACCCCTGCTTCTATACATACTGGACCAATTACTAGAGCTCGCGCACGCCAATTAAAATATCAGGTACTTTCGTTTCTTGGTAATGATTCTAAAGTTCATGAGAATATGATGCTGCCTAAATTGGATACATTTGTTTTGCTTACAAATGAAGGGCCTAGCTTGGACAAGAAAGAGGAACCTTGGAGCAAGTTCAAGCATGGAGATGATGGCATGCACAAGGGGAACAAGAACGGAGTTACAAGTGATGATTTCAGGACTTTGAAGCCACCATAATGAGTGCAGGAAGCCTTGGACGAAATATACAAGATGTCACTTCATAAATTTCGTCCAGAGGCTATTATAGGTGCTGCGTCACCTTATTATTGGGCCAGGCCCATGTAATTTCGAAATACTTGAGTATAGGCTGTTTTTAGAGTCCGTATGTGTGGGGAAACAAGAGATAGGGTTGGTTTCGGACCCCTCCTTCAAGGGCCACGAAATCCCCTCATCTTCCTCCATATATACAGCCCTTAGGGCACCGTTTAGACTTTGGGTTTTGTTTAGATTAAAAGTTCGCCATAGCTGCAACTTCGCGTACTTCGTTTGTGTTCAACGACCAGACCAAGACGTCACAGAACCCCACCTCGATTAATAAAGCTTTCATCTTATATTCGCAATATCCAGATTGCAAATCTTAGTTTCTTGCTTGTTCTTCGTTTGCTTGCAGGAGATAGACCCTCGGGGTCAGGTTGATTGTGCTCCGGCGTGGTCAATAACCTCTCGGAGTTGGTTTAGCGATTGCTAAGGCGCGACATCCTCGCACGTTCGTAGTCGGATCGTCAAAGTCTACTCCACCAAAAACGATAGATATCATCTCATCGAAAGATCGGGACACCCTCGCCTCTATCATGAAGATAAGGGAAAAAGAGAAGTTTAATTGCTGTTCAAAAAGTCCTCTCACGTCACTTTTGGGCCAAGAGAAGATAGAGTCCAAGTCTCTCACGTTCTGGATTCAGATTCGGACTGCACAGACATACCTGACTCAAAATGCCAAGAACTTTTTCATACGGACTCCGAATTGGGTGATTCTTTTTTTGTTGGAAAGTAGATTTCGTGCTCTTTCCAACCCAATTGGATTCACCTTAAAATTCATCCGGAGCGTTGAGTTATCAATGAAACAATCTGACGCTGCAGCAGAATCCGAGTCAAACTATAAGTCCAAAGGTGTTGCATCACCTCCACTTGGGCCCATGAGCCTTGTACGACCTAGGGTTAGTTTTAGGCTGCCTTGGGACGTCCTCCCACCTCCTTGGCCGCCACCCCTTACTCCTATATAAGTAGATCCATCTAGTAGCTTTTTCCTTGGGATTTGTTTAGTTAAAAGTTAGCCATTGCAACTTCGTGTACTTCGTTTGTGTCCAACGACCAGACCAAGACCGCTTTCGGATCCCCACCTTCATCAATACTTCATCTATATTCGCAATATTCAGATTGCATTATCATATTCTTGCTTGTTCTTCGATTGCGTGCAGGAATAGACCTTCGTGGTCAGGCTGATCGTGCTTTCAGCATCGTCAGTAACCTCGGGAGATTGGTTTAGCGATTGCTAAGGCGCAACGTCGTGCACGTTTGTAGTCGGATCATCAACGTCGTGCACGTTTGTAGTCGGATCGATAGCTAAACCAATCTCCCGAGGTTACTGACGATGCTGAAAGCATGATCAGCCTGACCACGAAGGTCTATTCCTGCACGCAATCGAAGAACAAGCAAGAATATGATAATGCAATCTGAATATTGCGAATATAGATGAAGTATTGATGAAGGTGGGGATCCGAAAGCGGTCTTGGTCTGGTCGTTGGACACAAACGAAGTACACGAAGTTGCAATGGCTAACTTTTAACTAAACAAATCCCAAGGAAAAAGCTACTAGATGGATCTACTTATATAGGAGTAAGGGGTGGCGGCCAAGGAGGTGGGAGGACGTCCCAAGGCAGCCTAAAACTAACCCTAGGTCGTACAAGGCTCATGGGCCCAAGTGGAGGTGATGCAACACCTTTGGACTTGTAGTTTGACTCGGATTCTGCTGCAGCGTCAGATTGTTTCGTCAATAACTCATAGCTCCAGATGAATTTTAAGGTGAATCCAATTGGGTTGGAAAGAGCACGAAATCTACTTTCCAACAAAAAAAGAATCACCCAATTCGGAGTCCGTATGAAAAAGTTCTTGGCGTTTTGAGTCAGGTATGTCTGTCCAGTCCGAATCTGAATCCAGAACGTGAGAGACTTGGACTCTATCTTCTCTTGGCCCAAAAGTGACGTGAGAGGACTTTTTGAACAGCACCTAAACTTCTCGTTTTCCCTTATCTTCATATGTGAATTGTACAAATGTCCCATACACCTGCAATTAGACATGGCACAAAAGTTTGTGAAGTATTTTTGTCCTGGATGACACAAATAAATTATTGCATAGTTTGCATTAGAAATCACCTCACAAATATACATGTATGCAATATTTTTGGTCGTATCCAAGGTATTCATGTCCTCATCATCCTCCACTTCTTGAAAACAAAGCCGTCCTCGGCGTTGCTTAATCTGAAATGTGGCTAACAAAAGAGACAAGGTGTACATGTTGTATATGTATATGTCATCCATTTTTACTTCCCTTGATTTTTGCACATATGACACATGTATACATGAGTAACTTTCATAGTTCATAGAATGTAAAGCCAAAATATTATCACAAGTATTAGAAGACATGAAAATATTGCAACTCAATTTGCACATATAAGTGAAGCTCTTATTCATATCAAAGGATTGACAATGTTCATCATTAAACCATCCCAACATTGGTGAATAAACCTTACTTGCATCAAATTTACATGCTACTACATGCTTAAATAAGCAAACATGCAATAAGTCTTTTGACACAAAATCATCACCAAGATTAGAGGTCATATCAAAATGATTAAACATTGGTTCTTTTGCATCAACAGTTAATTCAATTGGTGCACTCAAAATTGTTGGTATTTCAGTTGTTTGATCACATGACGCATTCATGACAGTAACACAATTCTCTAAAATAGGTGACGTGCCCAAATCAATAGGTAACTCAACACATGATGTATTCAAGTTAACTAGGCATGCATCATTCTCATGTGAAAGTGGAAAATATGTACCTTTGTCATTACCTCTTATGATCAACTCAGATGATGTAGGCACTCTCGGTGGTGATGTGTCACATGGTGGAGATGATGTAGTCATCGCAACAACGGATGTGGTTGTCATAGTACGCCTAGTAGTTAAAGAAACATCTATATCAACACTTGGAATGTGCATCGTGCACTTGTTCTCCTTGTGGGCAACACGTCGTTTTATTTCCTGTTCAGCTTTGCAAGCAAGACGAAACAAATGCTCCATAGGATAACACTCTTCATGAATTAGTATCTCTTGAATATCACGGTTTAATCCTCCCCAAAATCTATCCATAAAATCTTCTTCACTTTCTTCTAAAAATGAGTGCAACAATGTAGTTTGTAAATCATCATAATATTTTGTTACCGTGTCAGTGCCTTGTTTTAAATGTTGTAATTTTTTAATCATGCCACGAGTATAATAAACATCAACGAATCTATCTCTCATGACAAGTTTTAAATCATCCCAAGTAGTAGGTATAAGATCAGGGTTTAACCGACAATATTCACTCCACCAAACTAAAGCAAAGCTACTAAAAGTACTAACCGCAGCTTGAAATTTTCCACGCTCATCAAAATTATGGGAAGCAAATATAGCATTTATTTCGTACTCCCATTCAATATATAAATCAGGCCTAAAACGACCAGTAAATGGTGGCATGGAAACTCTAACCTGATTATGTGCATTCTGATGTAATTGCTCCTCTTGTGGCGGTTGTTGTATTTTCTTAGGTGATGGTAAATCTCCCACGATCGATGAAGCCCAAGAACTAACAACTCCGGAACCTGCCATGATTAGTAGAAACAAAAAAAAATCGAGAATAATGTTCCTATGAACTACTAGGATGTGGTGGTAAAGCGCTCGCAGTAAAGCAAATATCAATATCTTACAAGTTCTTACCATGCAGCAGGTGGTGACGGGCAACCAGCGGTGTCAAATAACTCCGAAGATTGAGTAAAGCGATTGCTAGGTGAACGTACGTATACACGGTGTAGAAATATGTGGAGCTGGGTTGGCTATATATGGTAGCAAAAGATTAGCAATAATCAATTCAGAGATGCAATGTTGAATAAATGCTCAACGACGGTACTGTGCTGGTCCTAGGCTAGACCGGACTAGAGACGCGAGCCTAGAACACTAATGAGGTCACGGCGTAGCACAACTAGCATCAATAAAGGATATGAAGTACCTCTGGACAGCAAGATATAAGTGAAGATCACAATGGCAGTAAAGATAATGATGAGAAACAACTACCAAGTAGCATATACCAACAATTCTCTCTCCAACTTTACTCTATAAAAGTTTGTGTCAATTTTATGATAATTTTTCTCAAGAAAGGCACTGACTCAAGCTTTCAAACGCAAAAAGAATCACTCAATTCCGAGTTGATATGAGGAGTCAAAAAATTCTAAAACTGGCCTGAAAAACTGGAACAAGTTGTGTTCATGAACTTCGGAGGGCAAAAAGACCTAGTTAGAAGCCGATTTTGAGGTGTCAAATATTGAACTAGCTTCTGCAACTATTTAGATGCGGCCCGTCGCTAGCTTTAATTTGAGTATTCACGGAGCCAAAACGGACTTCGGATGAGGAAGATACACCTATTTTGCTGAACAGTGCGCAAAACAGATTCGAATCCGAATTCAGGTACGAGAGTGAGTCTAGATAGATCCGAATTTTGTGCTTTTTTTTCTTCTCTCTTTTTTTTATCTCACTTTTTTTCTCTCTTTTTTTGACTTTTTTTTTCTCTCTTTCCAAAACAAACTAGATAAGATGCAGATTGGATCAAGCGAAGATATGAACGGCGTCAGCTATGATTATGACAATGAACGGTGGGTAACACGTGGTGGAATTTGATGGATGGGAGGTGGTGGACAGCGGAAGGGATAATGATGCAGCGGCGGCGTGACTAATGTGAATAGAACTCGAAACTCTAAACGAACTAGACACTAAGACCAGCAACTCGACACGACGATGCAACCGATAATTCAATTATACAAGCACTGAAAAGAAAATTGCGAAGGCTCAGACTGGCTTGGACAAAGGATGAATAGATCTAACTTTTTTTGTGGCTTTTTCTTGGACATTAGGTAAGAAAATAAATCTAATCTAGGCAAAACTGGAAATTCTCACCGAGCAACCTGAAAACTGATACACTTGATAGAGGCGGGGGTGTCCCGATCTTTCATGAGATGATAGCTATCGATTTGGTGGAGTCGACTTTGATGATCCGACTACAAACGTGCACGACGTGCGCCTTAGCAATCGCTAAACCAATCTCCCGAGGTTACTGACGATGCTGAAAGCAACGATCAGCCTGACCACGAAGGTCTATTCCTGCACGCAATCGAAGAACAAGCAAGAATATGATAATGCAATCTGAATATTGCGAATATAGATGAAGTATTGATAAGGTGGGGATCCGAAAGCGGTCTTGGTCTGGTCGTTGGACACAAACGAAGTACACGAAGTTGCAATGGCTAACTTTTAACAAACAAATCCCAAGCAAAAAGCTACTAGATGGATCTACTTATATAGGAGCAAGGGGTGGCGGCCAAGGAGGTGGGACGACGTCCCAGCAGGCAGCCTAAACTAACCCTAGGTCGTACAAGGCCAAGGGCCCAAGTGGAGGTGATGCAACACCTTGGACTTGTAGTTTGACTCGGATTCGCTACAGCATCAGATTGTTTTCGACGACAAACTCAAGCTCCGGATGAATTTGAAGGTGAAACCAATTGGGTTGAAAGAGCACAAAATCTACTTTCCAACAAAAAAAGAACACCCAATTCGGAGTCCGTATGAAATAGTTCTTGGCGTTTTGAGTCAGGTAGTTGTGCAGTCCGAATCTGAATCCAGAACGTGAGAGACAAGGACTCTATCTTCTCTTGGCCCAAAAGTGAGCGTAAAAGGACTTTTTGAACAGCACATAAACTTCTCTTTTTCCCTTATGTTCATAGTGGATTGTTACAAATGTCCCATACACCTGCAATTAGAATGGCACAAAAGTTTGTGAAGTATTTTTGTCTTGGATGACATAAATAAATATTGCATAGTTGCATTAGAAATCACCTCACAAAATATATAGTATGCAATATTTTTGGTCGTATCCAAGGTAGTCATGTCCTCATCAATACAGCCCTTAGGGCACGTTTAGACTTTGGGTTTTGTTTAGATTAAAAGTTCGCCCTAGCTGAACTTCGCGTACTTGTTTGTGTTCAAGACCAGACCAAGACGTCACAGAACCCCACCTCGATCAATAAAGCTTTCATCATATATTGCAATATCCAGATTGCAAATTAGTTTCTTGCTTGTTCTTCGTTTGCTTGCAGGAGATAGACCCTCGGGGTCAGGTTGATTGTGCTCGGCGTGGTCAATAACCTTCGGAGTGGTTTAGCGATTGCTAAGGCGCGACGTCCTCGACGTTCGTAGTCGGATCGTCAAGTCTACTCCACCAAAACGATAGATATCATCTCACGAAAGATCGGGACACCTCGCCTCTATCAGGAGGTCGGGGCGGCGCGGGGATGCGGCGACGGGAGACGGCGGCGGGTGGCGAGGCGGCGCGGAGGCGAGGTGTGTTGTGGCGCGGATGGGGGGCGCATGGCCGGGGCGGCGCGGGTGAGGCGGCGCGGAGGTGAGAGTGCGGCGGCGCGGGGGGGGGGGGTGAGGCGCAGGGGTGGAGTGCGGTGGCCGGCGAGGTGGGCGGCGGCGCGGGCCTCCCTCGGGCCCGGATCAGCCCGGTGTGGGCCCGATCTGGGCCTGGCGGGCCAAGACGGCGGCGGAGAGGGAGCTGGGGCACGTGGATCGAGGAGGAAGATTAGGGTTTGCTGAATTTTAGGGGGAGGGGGTGTTTATATAGCCAAAGGGAGCTAGGAGAGAGGTATTGGGGAGCCGTTTCCGCCCACACAATCATGATCCGACGGCGACAAAAGTAGGAGGGAGTAAGATGGGCTAGTGGGCTGGTGTGGAGAGGTGTGGGCTAAGAAGAGAGGGAAGAAAGGCAGCCCGGTTCGTTTCAGAATAGCGAAACGTCCGGCGGTTAAACTCGGTTAACCGTTGGGGTATCAAACGACCTTCGAATGGAGCGAAATTTGGTAGGCGGTCTACCGGTGATATATCGAGACCGCTCACCAACTCTCGGCCCATTTCGAGAACATTTTTCTCCCACTCATAAAACAAGAACTCGAAGGTGCCGCGGGCGCGTGTGAGGGTGTCTGGGATCAGAATGGACAACGGAGAGAACTGGGAGATCGGTCAACTATGAACGGATGCAAGTTTTGAAAAGGATGAGGCACAAGTGCCGATGCGGTGTGAATGATACGATGAAGAATGCGACAAACAACGAAACACACTGCGACAATGGGGAAAAAATGGAAGGGATCTAGAGCATCGGTCTGAGGGCGTCACAGCTGCTTCTGAAGAGCTCAAGGATCGATCCCTATCTACGGTGGAGGCTAGCCTATATTTATACTGGCCCGGTCTTCTTCCCCCAAGGCTCTAGGCGGGAAGGGATACCACAATGGCTAGATTTGAAGGGGGACAAGAGTACACCCTATCCTGAGTAAAGGTGGTCTTTGTCTGCAAAGCTTCTGATCATGACGCGCTGGTGGGCTCGGTGATGACCTCCGTCCTACCGAGCCCGTGGTCTTGATCTTGTTGCATCGGAACGGCAACCTTTGGGGCATTCCTTGGGAACCCGCGTGCTGGCTTTGTCCGTCTTGCACCAAAGAGGAAACTGTCCTTGCCTGCGCCTGCTGGCGCCTTCCTGGCTCCGGTCGTCATAGCTCACGTCACCACGGACCTTGTTAGGTGGGGTGCGAGCCTAGAAGTATCCGCTCCTCGGGAGGTCGCTCCTAGGAGGTCTCAATGTAGTTCGCCTCGTGAGGCGGGGGCCCTCGCGAGGGTCTTGTTCGCGAAGTCTTGGAGCTGGGCTGCACCGGGCCATTGACGATGCCACGCACTGGGCTGCAGACAGACGGGCCTGGGTACCCTCGGTCCCAGAACCCCGACAAGTTGTATATAGATAAGTATAAAGTTAGGAGAATATCCATATCTTCCTAACTGTTTGATTATTCAAGGGTAAAAATTGGTTGTAATGACATGGTCACAATCACATGATTTGACTACTTACAAATATAGCTGATTTACAAGGTCTCTAATACATTGCCATTGTTCTACTCAAATTCTGCTGTATCAGGGATATGCCAATCATCACAAAAGTTCAAATGGTGTTATCTCCACCGAAAGAAGGCACCAGCGGAAATATAGGCAAGTGCATGGTCGAACAAGGCAATTAGCTTGAAGTCTGCGTAATACGCAGATCGTGTGGGCACTTGGCGGATTACAATCTTCTATAAAACAAGGTTTGTCCAACTAACATAGTAATTTAAATGACTTCGGCCGCGATGGTAAAACCCTGTATGATGCAAGTGAGGAAGGGTAATCTCATGGGAGGTGTGGAAGTTCACGAGCACGAACTCATTCCAGCGTTCTTTGACGCCAGCCCTCCAGTGGGAATTCATGCCGACCCAGTAAATACCTGCCAAGAAGTTGAGGGACATGATGTGCGACGACCCACTACATACCTGTGAAGAAGTTTCGGTCGATGGAGTGAAAGTGCTAGTTATCGACTAGAGGGGAGGGGTGAATATGCGATTTTTATGAAAGTCTTCAAGACAAGCAATGTCTTCGAAGACAGGCAAGTAAAACAATAACTAAATAGGATACAACAGAAGATAACCTACACTAGCCATGCAATAGAGTCACTGTACAGTACAGAAGATGCACGAAGACAAGTAGCTGCTAGGTAGACAAATCAGAATAGGAAGACAGTATGAAGCCAAATATACAATCAGAGTGAATGTCTTCACACAATGTATTCAACCAGAGCAGGCAAGTAATGACTTCACGAAGCTAAATAGTAAGTAAGGGGTGAAGTGATAGAACCAGTTGCTCGGTGAAGACAAGGATTTGGTAGACCAGTTTCAGTTGCTGTGACAACTGTACGTCTGGTTTGGGAGCTGAGATTGAACTCAGAAGACCATGTCTTCACTTTATTCCCCTTGAGCTAAGGTCACTTAGACCTCACCCAATCACTCAGGTAAGTCTTCAAGGTAGACTTCCAAACCTTCACAGACTTCGTTCACTAGCGATCCACAATGACTCTTGGATGCTTACAACACGACTGATAAGTCCATTTTGCATCATGTTTTGCTACTGTTATTTATAATATTTTTATGCATAATAACACCTTATGGAGTAATTCTAATGCCTTTTCTCTCATAATATGCAAGGTTTACACAAAGAGGGAGAATACCGGCAGCTAGAATTCTGGACCTGAAAAAGCTACGTCAGAGATACCTATTCTGCACATCTCCAAATGAGCTGAAATTTTATGAAGAATTATTTTGTAATATTTAATAAATATTGGAGAAAAGAACTACCGGAGGGGGGCTGCTAGGTGCCCACGAGACACCAGGGCGTGCTAGGCCCCCCAGGCGCGCCCTGGTGGGTGGTGGGCAGCCCGGCCCACCTCCGGTGCCCATCTTCTAGTATATGAGGTCTTTTGACCTAGAAAAAATAAGGGGAGGACTTTTGGGATGGAGCGCCGTCGTCTTGAGCTGGAACTTGGGCAGGAGCACTTTTGCCCTCCGACGGAGTGATTCCGCCAGGGGAACTTCCCTCCCGGAGGGGGAAATCGAATTCATCGTCATCACCAACAACCCTCTCATCTTTGGGAGGACAATCTCCATCAACATCTTCAATAGCACCATCTCATCTTAAACCCTAGTTCATCTCTTGTGTTCAATCTTTGTACCGGAACCTAAGATTGTTACCTGTGGGTGACTAGTAGTGTTGATTACATCTTGTAGTTGATTGATATATGGTTTATTTGGTGGAAGATTATATGTTCAGATCCATTACGCTATTTAATACCCCTCTGATCTTGAGCATGAATATTATTTGTGAGTAGTTACCTTTGTTCTTGAGGCCACGGGAGAAGTCATATTGCAAGTAATCATGTGAATTTGATATGTGTTCGATATTTTGATGATATGTATGTTGTGATTGCCTTAGTGGTGTTATGTGAATGTCGACTACATGACACTTCACCATCTTTGGGCCTAAGGGAATGTATTGTGGAGTAGTTATTAGATGATGGGTTGCTAGAGTGACAGAAGCTTAAACCTTAGTTTATGCGCTACTTCGTAAGGGACTGATTTGGATCCATATGTTTAATGCTATGGTTAGATTTTATCTTAATACTTCTTTCATAGTTGCGGATTCTTGCGAGTGGGTTAATCATAAGTGGGAGGCTTGTTCAAGTAAGAATAGCACCCATGAACTGATCCACCCACATATCAAATTATCAAAGTAGTGAACGCGAATCAAACCAACATGATGAAAGTGACTAGATGGAATTCCCGTGTGCCCTCAAGAACGCTTTGCTTATTATAAGAGACTGTTCCAGCCTGTCCTTTGCTACAAAAGGGATTGGGCTACCTTGCTGCACTTTATTTACCATTACCATTACTTGTCCGTTACAAATTATCTTGCTATCAAACTACCTGTTACCTACAATTTCAGTCCTTGCAGAAATTACCTTGTTGAAAACCACTTGTCATTTCCTTCTGCTCCTCGTTGGGTTCGACACTCTTACTTATCGTAAGGACTACGATTGATCCCCTATATTTGTGGGTCATCAAGACTCTTTTCTGGTGCCGTTGCCGGGGAGTGAAGCGCTCTTGGTAAGTGGAAATCGGTAAGGAAAATTTTATATTACATGCTGAAATTATTGTCACTTGTTACTATGGAAAACCATCCTTTGACACTACAAAAAAAAAACCACTTCCGTGATGATACGTGTTTGTCACAGTAGGTCACATTTTCTGTCATGCATGTACATCCATGACGATTTTATGACAGAATCAAGATAGTCATACCTGTGTTGTCGTAGAAGTGTTCCATGACAATACCAAAATTATCATCACGGAAGTGTCCACTTCCATGATGATAAATGGCGCGTCATGGAAGTATTTTCGTCAAGGGTAACCAACATGTGGCATCCACCATAACGGGTCGCTGTTGAGCTATCGGGTTCCGGTTTGGATCCAATAACCCGTTAACAGCCCTGACCAATGGAGATTTTCCACGTGTAAAATTATCATTCGCAGGAGGATCCATATGTCAGATCAGTGCTGGGACAGATGTCATCCAGCGAATGGATGGGATGCGCCTATGATACATCGACACGTGGCTCGGCCCAACAGTGGACCATTCAGGTCATAAGACCGGCCTGTTTGACTTGGTCAAAAGGTAGCAACCCGGCCCACGGAAAGCCTGTTAACGGCTTGTTCGCATATAGCCCATTTACAGCCCGCTAACTCACGGCCCGTTATGGCCTATCCAAATTAGGCCCAGTAGCGTCATCTGGGCCGTTCAATATGATTTCATCCTGTTGTTGATAGAGGCGAGGGTGTCCCGATCTTTCGATGAGATGATAGCTATAGTTTTTGGTGGAGTAGACTTTGACGATCCGACTATGAACGTGCGAGGACGTCGCGCCTTAGCAATCGCTAAACCAACTCCGAGAGGTTATTGACCACGCCGGAGCACAATCAACCTGACCACGAGGGTCTATCTCCTGCAAGCAAACAAAGAACAAGCAAGAAACTAAGATTTGCAATCTGGATATTGCGAATATAAGATGAAAGCTTTATTGATCAAGGTGGGGTTCTGTGACGTCTTGGTCTGGTCGTTGAACACAAACGAAGTACGCGAAGTTGCAGCTATGGCAAACTTTTAATCTAAACAAAACCCAAAGTCTAAACGACGCCCTAAGGGCTGTATATATGGAGGAGTAGTGATAGAGGCGGGGGTGTCCCGATCTTTCGATGAGATGATAACTATCGATTTGGTGGAGTCGACTTTGACGATCCGACTACAAACATGCATGACGTTGCGCCTTAACAATCGCTAAACCAATCTCCCGAGGTTACTGACGATGCTGGAAGCACGATCAGCCTGACCACGAAGGTCTATTCCTGCACGCAATCGAAGAACAAGCAAGAATATGATAATGCAATCTGAATATTGCGAATATAGATGAAGTATTGATAAAGGTGGGGATCCAAAAGCGGTCTTGGTCTGGTCGTTGGACACAAACGAAGTACACGAAGTTGCAATGGCTAACTTTTAACTAAACAAATCCCAAAGTCTAAACGGTGCCCTAAGGGCTATATATATGGAGGAAGAGGAGGGGATTTCGTGGCCCTTGAAGGAGGGGTCCGAAACCAACCCTATCTCTTGTTTCCCCACACATACGAACTCTAAAAACAGCCTATACTAAAGTATTTCGAAATTACATGGGCCTGGCCCAATAATAAGGTGACGCAGCACCTATAATAGCCTCTCGACGAAATTTATGAAGTGACATCTTGTATATTTCGTCCAAGGCTTCCTGCACTCATTATGGTGGCTTCAAAGTCCTGAAATCATCACTTGTAACTCCGTTCTTGTTCCCCTTGTGCATGCCATCATCTCCATGCTTGAACTTGCTCCAAGGTTCCTCTTTCTTGTCCAAGCTAGGCCCTTCATTTGTAAGCAATGGGTGGTGTCCATGATGAAGAGGAGGCACGTGGTGTCCATGATGAAGATCGGCCTGCAGAAAAATTAGTTCGCGCCAATGCCTGTCGATCCTGCACTTCACGTTCAGCTTTACAAGCAAGATGGAATAAACGAGTGATATTATTATACTCCTTATACTCTAGAATGGTCTGAATCTCTCTATTTAATCCACCCATGAAACGTGCAAGCATAGCTTCATTCTCCTCAACAATACCACATCTAATCATGCCAGTTTGTAATTCCTGATAATATTCTTCTACAGAATTTTTTCCTTGTCTTAAGCGCTGCAATTTTTGAAGTAATTCACGTTGATAATATGGTGGAACCCAACGAGTACGCATAGCAGTTTTCAAAGCAGCCCACGTAGCTGGAATAGGATATAATCTACAATGTTCAGACCACCATACACATGCAAAACTAGTGAAAGCACAAACAGCAGCAGCAACACGTCGTTCCTCGGGATATTGTAAACATGTAAAACGTTGTTCAGTTTCTAACTCCCAAGTAAGATATATATCAGGAACATATCTACCCTCGAATGGTGGAATATTCAATTTTAATTTAGGAAGATGGTCATGATCTCGTACCTGAAGTGGTGGTGCAGACCTACTGATGAGGACATGACTACCTTGGATACAACCAAAAATATTGCATACTTGTATATTTGTGAGGTGATTTCTAATGCAAACTATGCAATAATTTATTTATATCATCCAGGACAAAAATACTTCACAAACTTTTGTGTCATGTCTAAATGCAGGTGTATGGGACATTTGTACAATCCACATATGAAGATAAGGGGAAAAGAGATGTTTAGGTGCTGTTCAAAAAGTCCTCTCACGTCACTTTTGGGCCAAGAGAAGATAGAGTCCAAGTCTCTCACGTTCCTGATTCAGATTCGGACTGCACAGACATACCTGACTCAAAACGCCAAGAACTATTTCATACGGACTCCGAATTGGGTGATTCTTTTTTTGTTGGAAAGTAGATTTCGTGCTCTTTCCAACCCAGTTGGATTCACCTTCAAATTCGTCCGGAGCGTTGAGTTCTCGATGAAACAATCTGACGCTGCAACAGAATCCGAGTCAAACTACAAGTCCAAAGGTGTTGCATCACCTCCACTTGGGCCCATGAGCCTTGTACGACCTAGGGTTAGTTTTAGGCTGCCTTGGGACGTCCTGCCACCTCCTTGGCCACCACCCCTTGCTCCTATATAAGTAGATCCATCTAGTAGCTTTTTCCTTGGGTTTTGTTTAGATTAAAAGTTCGCCATAGCTGCAACTTCGCGTACTTCGTTTGTGTTCAACGACCAGACCAAGACGTCACAGAACCCCACCTTGATCAATAAAGCTTTCATCTTATATTCGCAATATCCAGATTGCAAACCTTAGTTTCTTGCTTGTTCTTCGTTTGCTTGCAGGAGATAGACCCTCGTGGTCAGGTTGATTGTGCTCCGGCGTGGTCAATAACCTCTCGGAGTTGGTTTAGCGATTGCTAAGGCGCGACGTCCTCGCACGTTCGTAGTCGGATCGTCAAAGTCTACTCCACCAAAAACGATAGCTATCATCTCATCGAAAGATCGGGACACCCTCGCCTCTATCAAGTGGTATCAGATTCCCAGGTTGCTCGGTGAGATTTACAGTTTTTCGTAGTTTAGATCGAGTCTGTTCTTCATACCTACATCCAGGAAAAAGCCAAAAAAAAATTTTAGGGTTAGTTCATCATATCCGAACCAATCTGAGCCTTTGCATAATCTTTTTAGGGTTTTTGCTTTGTTGAATTTGCGGTTGCATCGTCGTGTCAAGTTGCTGGTCTTAGCGTCTAGTTCTTTAGAGTTTCGAGTTCTGTTCACAAGTTGTCACGCCGCCGCCGCACCATCATCATCGCCCCTACCATATACCACCACAGCTTATCTGCTATTTCTCTGAGTCCATATACCACCACCGATCCGAGTCCATATACCACCACCGATCCGAGTCCATATACCACCACCAATCCGAGCCCACATATACTACCGTCATATACCATCACCAGTCCGAGTTCCACCAGATTCATCTCTGCCACCAGTCCTAGTCCGAGTCCAGTATTTATTCCTTTATTTTAGAGTGCCAGATCACGCGATACTACGAGTCGTGAACAAGTCGGATTCCCCAATTTTCGTGCTACCCGCAGAAGAAAAATAGTTCCAGTTTCAAAAAAAAAAACTAAGTCTGGAAAATTCTGGATAGGCAGTTTTTAGACCATTTGTAGACTTTTTCGAAAAAAAAATTGTTGCGGAGCAAAAAAAAAAAAGAGGAAAAAAAAAGTGCAAAAAAAAAAGAAAAAAATTCAGAGTGTGCTCCTCCCTTGTTTACGTGCAGCGCCGTGATTTTTGTTAGTGTTCTAGGCTCGCGTCTCTAGCACGGTCTAGCCTAGGACCAGCACAGTACCGTCGTTGAGAGTTTATTCAACATTGCATCTCTGAATTGATTATTGCTGACCCTTTTTGCTACCATATCATAAGCCTTCCCAGCTCCACATACATCTACATCGTGTGTTTGACACCACCTGGCAATCGCTCTGTCCAAGCTCTAAGAATTTTGACTACAAAGGTTGCCGATCACCACCTGCTGCTGGGTAAGAACTGGTAAGAATTTGAGATTTGCTTGACGGATTTGTGACACCACACCACACCACCACCACTTTCTAGTAGTCTGTAGGATCATATTCTTGTGTGTTTCTATTGCTGCTAACCATGGCAGGATCACAAGCCGACGAGATTGACTGGGAGAACATGACGAACAAGGAGTTGCATGATAAATTTCAGCAAATGATGAGTGGCCAGGTGGGAGATGTGCTAAACAGATTTGAAGAGGCCATGGAGAAGATAGATGGCATGGAGAAGTCGTTCGAGACAAAGCTGGATAACAAGTTTAATGAATTGCTCACGCGTCTTCCCCAACCACCACCGGCTGCACCTGTCGCACCTCTGCAACGACAACAACAACGCCCCCTTCCAAATCAGTTCGGACGAGAATCTCTCTATTTAATCCACCCATGAAACGTGCAAGCATAGCTTCATTCTCCTCAACAATACCACATCTAATCATGCCAGTTTGTAATTCCTGATAATATTCTTCTACAGAATTTTTTCCTTGTCTTAAGCGCTGCAATTTTTGAAGTAATTCACGTTGATAATATGGTGGAACCCAACGAGTACGCATAGCAGTTTTCAAAGCAGCCCACGTAGCTGGAATAGGATATAATCTACAATGTTCAGACCACCATACACATGCAAAACTAGTGAAAGCACAAACAGCAGCAGCAACACGTCGTTCCTCGGGATATTGTAAACATGTAAAACGTTGTTCAGTTTCTAACTCCCAAGTAAGATATATATCAGGAACATATCTACCCTCGAATGGTGGAATATTCAATTTTAATTTAGGAAGATGGTCATGATCTCGTACCTGAAGTGGTGGTGCAGGCCTACCATTGCGATTATTTGCATGTGGACGACCTGGTGCTGGTGGTTGCACGTAGTTATGATTTTGATCAAACTCATCCTCATAATCGCCCGCGTAATCATCCTCCTCCTCGGCACCAGCAGTAGCAGGAGCAGGAGCCAAAGAAGCATCAACAGTAGGTACAGCAGCACTAGAAGTTTGGCCATCCTCAAGAGGAACACGCTTCGCTCGTCCGAACTGATTTGGAAGGGGGCGTTGTTGTTGTCGTTGCAGAGGTGCGACAGGTGCAGCCGGTGGTGGTTGGGGAAGACGCGTGAGCAATTCATTAAACTTGTTATCCAGCTTTGTCTCGAACGACTTCTCCATGCCATCTATATTCTCCATGGCCTCTTCAAATCTGTTTAGCACATCTCCCACCTGGCCACTCATCATTTGCTGAAATTTATCATGCAACTCCTTGTTCGTCATGTTCTCCCAGTCAATCTCGTCGGCTTGTGATCTTGCCATGGTTAGCAGCAATAGAAACACACAAGAATATGATCCTACAGACTACTAGAAAGTGGTGGTGGTGTGGTGTGGTGTCACAAATCCGTCAAGCAAATCTCAAATTCTTACCAGTTCTTACCCAGCAGCAGGTGGTGATCGGCAACCTTTGTAGTCAAAACTCTCAGAGCTTGGACAGAGCGATTGCCAGGTGGTGTCAAACACACGATGTAGATGTATGTGGAGCTGGGAAGGCTTATGATATGGTAGCAAAAAGGGTCAGCAATAATCAATTCAGAGATGCAATGTTGAATAAACTCTCAACGACGGTACTGTGCTGGTCCTAGGCTAGACCGTGCTAGAGACGCGAGCCTAGAACACTAACAAAAATCACGGCGCTGCACGTAAACAAGGGAGGAGCACACTCTGAATTTTTTTCTTTTTTTTTTGCACTTTTTTTTTCCTCTTTTTTTTTTTTGCTCCGCAACAATTTTTTTTTCGAAAAAGTCTACAAATGGTCTAAAAACTGCCTATCCAGAATTTTCCAGACTTAGTTTTTTTTTTTGAAACTGGAACTATTTTTCTTCTGCGGGTAGCACGAAAATTGGGGAATCCGACTTGTTCACGACTCGTAGTATCGCGTGATCTGGCACTCTAAAATAAAGGAATAAATACTGGACTCGGACTAGGACTGGTGGCAGAGATGAATCTGGTGGAACTCGGACTGGTGATGGTATATGACGGTAGTATATGTGGGCTCGGATTGGTGGTGGTATATGGACTCGGATCGGTGGTGGTATATGGACTCGGATCGGTGGTGGTATATGGACTCAGAGAAATAGCAGATAAGCTGTGGTGGTATATGGTAGGGGCGATGATGATGGTGCGGCGGCGGCGTGACAACTTGTGAACAGAACTCGAAACTCTAAAGAACTAGACGCTAAGACCAGCAACTTGACACGACGATGCAACCGCAAATTCAACAAAGCAAAAACCCTAAAAAGATTATGCAAAGGCTCAGATTGGTTCGGATATGATGAACTAACCCTAAATTTTTTTTCCTGGACTGTAGGTATGAAGAACAGACTCGATCTAAACTACGAAAAACTGCAAATCTCACCGAGCAACCTGGGAATCTGATACCACTTGATAGAGGCGAGGGTGTAACAATGGTATTGATGTCCTCATCATACCCTCCTCTCGCTACATCCCGACATCCCTCAGGTACAACTTTGTTTACAGCCGGTTTGCACCACTGCCCATCTGCCCACATCGCTCCATGTGGATATTTCTCTACTTCTTTGCCCCACACGTACCTCTACTGGCTTCTACTGTATTTGTGATGAGTTTATGTCTCATCAACTAGTCCCACTAGTCTTATTCTAATCACACTTCTTCAATTTCTTTGTCACAGGGATGCTCAGCTTGATTTTATTGAAACTGCACAAAATGATCCGATGGTCAGAGGGTTGCAAACTTCATTTCTTTGGAAGATTTGATGTCGCCAGCAAATTAAAGCCTGGTTAGGGTTTAGGGTTCAAGGCCTAGGGACTGCATGGATCATTTTTTTTAGCTGTCTCTGTTCCAAAATAAGTGTCAGTTTGTACTAAAGTTGGCATAAAGTTGAGACACTTATTTTGGAATGGAGGGAGTTCATATTGGCTATGATCTGTGAATCATTGAGATTCAATAGCATGCATGTTAGTCTCCTTTGTATTTGATGGAATGTTCCAACGGGGCAACCTTGGATGCAAGATACATGAAACAGAAGCTGAAAGCTTCATAGCATTGTACAATTTTATCTTGCTGAGAAATTACAGTACTGTGTACTAAAGAGTTAGGTGTCGCACGGTGTCCAAAAAATATGGTGATAGTGTGAGGTGGGCCATGTAATCATTGAGCTGCCATGTTTTCGCTGATTTCACACTCCTCCGCTGTAAGAGTGGAGATGCTCTACCTCCTTTTGCCGAAACGTGGGACATCCAGCATCCGGTGCAGGTGTCATGTACCAAAGTAAAGTGTACCATACAACTGAGACTCAGCACAGTCGTACCACCTTAGTAATAAAGACCAATGAGCCATCAAATCACATAGACCCGGCAGTAAGATGGACGGATGAAGCAACCATCACTCTTTGATTGAATCCGCTTCTCCCTTCAACACATGCGCCAGTGAGAGGTCGCGTCCGCTCTGCCCGGGCATGAATGCGGCACCGATTCTCTGAAGCGGCGCTGACCGTTTTGGGCGGGAAGCGCGCGCGGGCGATGGAGGGGCTTTGGATGAGCTAGGTTGGTCAGGAGAGGGCGTGGCAGCTGTCCCGACTGGACGCCCGGAAACGAGAGGATGCACCGACTCTTGCGGCTAAATCAAAGTACTACACACCATCTCTCTGTAGGTCGATGTGTCGCTCTCTCTAACACACACACACACGCGCGCGCGCGCGCACACTTAGATGCACACACAGGTTCTTCATTTATTTGGCTCATCTCATTTTCTTTGTTTTACCATATTATACAGTCTTATTTTCACTTCTTTCCACAACATGCTCACATTTCCAAGGTGCATTAAATTGATGCATGCAAGGATTAAAAGAAACCAACCAGTGCATGTATCCATTCCTACTCATTTAGTGGTCGTCCGTGAATATATTATAATTAATGCAGATTAAAGTTTGAGTAATTTTGTAAACTACGAGATCGAGTACATTTCTCCACTCATCATCTGCCTTGGTTGATGAGATTTCAAATTGAAGCCCTATAAACCAGAAAGGAGGGAGTAGTTAAAAATTTGGTCAAACTTTGACAAAAAATATATGAGGTGGCGTAAAAACCTTGACGGAGGTAGTAGTATGAGATACGATGGCACACTGACTTAGGCCGAATACAAGTGCCCAAAATTATTGGAAGAGAGTAAAGTGTACATACAAAATAATTAAAATTGAATTTTTTGATTTTTTTTCGAAACGGAGGCAAAAGATTTGCCTCATCCATTAAATAAGAGGAGAATAGAGTTTGACAGTTTGCAAGTGACCCTACAAATAAACGGCATGGCAATTACTCTTGTACAACAATACGCCCTAGTTTCCTAGCACCCGTTGTAACCCTAAGTACATATGGTGGCACACCGACTTAGGCCGAATACAAGTGCCCAAAATATTTAAAATTGGAGGATGGTGCAGCCCACCTTTCCGATATTTTCACCATGTGTGGTTCAGTTGTTGTTCACTTCGGAGGGTTGTGTACCACACGTGAACGATAGTAAGTGCGTCTGGGAGGTGTGGAGCATTAATTGCGAGTTGACTCCTTTGAGCGTTATATTTTCTTCACGTATTAGGATTGCCCTAGTATTTTTCTTCACTAGTACTGTAGGAACGAAGTATGTCTACCTCAGGGGGGGTGAATGGGAGTTTTAAATTTTCTTCGGAAAACTCAAAACTCTCGGAACCCAGCAGCGGAACGAATGAAAAACAAACTACAGCGAGCTAAAACTAGATACCGAAAGGAAACTAAGTTATGCATTGATACAAATCACACGAATGAAAAATGCATCGAAGGTAAACATGGGTGACAGAGGTAACCGGTGATGCTCGATGGTGACAGGGTATTTTTTCGACCAGTTCGTCCTTCTACACAAGGACTACGTCTGGTTGGAGGGGCTGTGACTTAACACGGAAGATAAACTCTCTTCACCCTATTCTCCTTGACAATTGGTGATAGAGGCGAGGGTGTCCCGATCTTTCGATGAGATGATAGCTATCGTTTTTGGTGGAGTAGACTTTGACGATCCGACTACGAACGTGCGAGGACGTCGCGCCTTAGCAATCGCTAAACCAACTCCGAGAGGTTATTGACCACGCCGGAGCACAATCAACCTGACCACGAGGGTCTATCTCCTGCAAGCAAACGAAGAACAAGCAAGAAACTAAGATTTGCAATCTGGATATTGCGAATATAAGATGAAAGCTTTATTGATCAAGGTGGGGTTCTGTGACGTCTTGGTCTGGTCGTTGAACACAAACGAAGTACGCGAAGTTGCAGCTATGGCGAACTTTTAATCTAAACAAAACCCAAAGTCTAAACGGTGCCCTAAGGGCTGTATATATGGAGGAAGAGGAGGGGATTTCGTGGCCCTTGAAGGAGGGGTCCGAAACCAACCCTATCTCTTGTTTCCCCACACATACGGACTCTAAAAACAGCCTATACTCAAGTATTTCGAAATTACATGGGCCTGGCCCAATAATAAGGTGACGCAGCACCTATAATAGCCTCTGGACGAAATTTACGAAGTGACATCTTGTATATTTCGTCCATGGCTTCCTGCACTCATTATGGTGGCTTCAAAGTCCTGAAATCATCACTTGTAACTCCGTTCTTGTTCCCCTTGTGCATGCCATCATCTCCATGCTTGAACTTGCTCCAAGGTTCCTCTTTCTTGTCCAAGCTAGGCCCTTCATTTGTAAGCAAAACAAATGTAACCAATTTAGGCAGCATCATATTCTCATGAACTTTAGAATCATTACCAAGAAACGAAAGTACCTGATATTTTAATTGGCGTGCGCGAGCTCTAGTAATTGGTCCAGTATGTATAGAAGCAGGGGTTGTGGGTGTAACAATGGTATTGATGTCCTCATCATCCTCCCCTTCTTGAAATGAAGTCGTCCTCGACGGAAGCTCATCTTCCTCACCCAAATAAGGCTTCAGATCTGCAATGTTAAAAGTGGGACTAACCCCAAAATCTGCAGGCAGCTCAAGTTTATATGCATTATCATTTATTTTCTCTAACACCTTAAAAGGACCATCAGCACGTGGCATTAGCTTTGATTTGCGCAAATCAGGAAATCTATCCTTACGCAAATGTAACCAAACAAGATCTCCAGGTGCAAACACAACATGTTTTCTACCCTTATCTCCAGCAAGTTTATATTTAGCATTCATACGCTCAATGTTCTCCTTAGTTAACTCATGCATTTTTAAGATCAATTCAGCACGTTGTTTAGCATCAAAATTAACCTTCTCCGAAGATGGAAGAGGCAACAAATCAATTGGTGCACGAGGAAGGAAACCATACACAATTTCAAAAGGACACATCTTAGTAGTAGAATGCAATGAACGATTATAAGCAAATTCAATATGATAGAGGCGAGGGTGTCCCGATCTTTCGATGAGATGATAGCTATCATTTTGGGTGGAGTAGACTTTGACGATCCGACTACGAACGTGCGAGGACGTCGCGCCTTAGCAATCGCTAAACCAACTCCGAGAGGTTATTGACCACGCCGGAGCACGATCAACCTGACCACGAGGGTCTATTTCCTGCAAGCAAACGAAGAACAAGCAAGAAACTAAGATTTGCAATCTGGATATTGCGAATATAAGATGAAAGCTTTATTGATCAAGGTGGGGTTCTGTGACGTCTTTGTCTGGTCGTTGAACACAAACAAAGTACGCGAAGTTGCAGCTATGGCGAACTTTTAATCTAAACAAAACCCAAGGAAAAAGCTACTAGATGGATCTACTTATATAGGAGTAAGGGGTGGCGGCCAAGGAGGTGGGAGGACGTCCCAAGGCAGCCTAAAACTAACCCTAGGTCGTACAAGGCTCATGGGCCCAAGTGGAGGTGATGCAACACCTTTGGACTAGTAGTTTGACTCGGATTCTACTGGAGCGTCAGATTGTTTCGTCGATAACTCATAGCTCCAGATGAATTTTAAGGTGAATCCAATTGGGTTGGAAAGAGCACGAAATCTACTTTCCAACAAAAAAAGAATCACCCAATTCGAAGTCCGTATGAAAGAGTTCTTGGTGTTTTGAGTCAGGTATGTCTGTGCAGTCCGAATCTGAATCCAGAACGTGAGAGACTTGGACTCTATCTTCTCTTGGCCCAAAAGTGACGTCAGAGGACTTTTTGAACAGCACCTAAACATCTCTTTTCTCCTTATCTTCATATGTGGATTGTACAAATGTCCCATACACCTGCAATTACACATGACACAAAAGTTTGTGAAGTATTTTTTGTCCTGGATGACACAAATAAATTATTGCATAGTTTGCATTAGAAATCACCTCACAAATATACATGTATGCAATATTTTTGGTCGTATCCAAGGTAGTCATGTCCTCATCATCCTCCCCTTCTTGAAAACAAAGCCGTCCTCGGCGTTGCTTAAGCTGAAATGTGGCTAACAAAAGAGACAAGGTGTACATGTTGTATATGTATATGTCATCCAGTTTTACTTCCCTTAGTTTTTGCATATATGACACATGTATACATGAGTAACCTTCATAGTTCATAAAATCTAAAGCCAAAATATTATCACAAGAAGTAGAAGGCATGAAAATATTGCAACTCAGTTTGCACATATAAGTGAAGCATTTATTCATTTCAAAAGGTTGACAATGTTCATCATTAAACCATCCTAACATTGGTGAATAAACCTTAGTTGCATCAAATTTACATGCTACAACATGCTTAAATAAGCAAATATGCAATAAGTCATTTGACACAAAATCATCACCAAGATTAGAGGTCATATCAAAATGATTAAACATTGTTTCTTTTGCATCAACAGTTAATTCATTGGGTGCACTCAAAATTGTTGATACTTCAACTCTTTGATCACATGATGCATTCATGACAGTAACACAATTCTCTAAAATAGCTGGTGTGCTCAAATCAATAGGTAACACAACACATGATGTATTCAAGTTAACTAGGCATGCATCATTCTCATGTGAAAGTTGAAAATCTGTACCTTTGTCATTACCTCTTATGATCAACTCAGACGATGTAGGCACTCTTGGAGGTGATGTGTCACATGATGGAGATGATGTAGTCCTCGCAACAATGGATGTGGTTGTCATAGTACGCCTAGTAGTTGAAGAAACATCTGTATCAACACTTGGAATGTGCACCGTGCGCTTGTTCTCCTTGTGGCCAACACGTCGTTTTATTTCCTGTTCAGCTTTGCAAGCAAGACGAAACAAATGGTCCATAGGATAACACTCTTCATGAATTAGAATCTCTTGAATATCACAGTTTAATCCTCCCCAAAATCTATCCATAAAATCTTCTTCACTTTCTTCTAAAAATGAGTGCAACAATGTAGTTTGTAAATCATCATAGTATTTTGTTACGGTGTCACTACCTTGTTTTAAATGTTGTAGTTTTTTAATCATGCCACGAGTATAATGAACATCTACGAATCTATCTCTCATGACATGTTTTAAAACATCCCAAGTAGTAGGTATATAATCAGGGTTTAACCGACAATATTCACTCCACCAAACTAAAGCAAAGCTACTGAAAGTACCAACCGCGGCTTGAAATTTTCCACGCTCATCAAAATTATGGGAAGCAAATATAGCATTAATTTCGTACTCCCATTCAATATATAAATCAGGCCTAAAACGACCAGTAAATGGTGGCATGGAAACATTAACCTGATTATGTGCATTCTGATGTTGTTGCTCCTCTTGTGACGGTTGTTGTATTTTCTTAGGTGATGGCATATCTCCCACGATCGATGAAGCCCAAGAACTAACAACTCCGGAACCTGCCATAGTTAGTAGAAAACAAGAAACAAAATCCAAGAATAATGTTCCTATGAACTACTAGGATGTGGTGGTAAAATGCTCACAGTGTAGCAAATATCAATATCTTACAAGTTCTTACCATGCAGCAGGTGGTGACAGAAAACAAGAAACAAAATCCAAGAATAATGTTCCTATGAACACAAACGAAGTACGCGAAGTTGCAGCTATGGCGAACTTTTAATCTAAACAAAACCCAAAGTCTAAACGGTGCCCTAAGGGCTGTATATATGGAGGAAGAGGAGGGGATTTCGTGGCCCTTGAAGGAGGGGTCCGAAACCAACCCTATCTCTTGTTTCCCCACACATACGGACTCTAAAAACAGCCTATACTCAAGTATTTCGAAATTACATGGGCCTGGCCCAATAATAAGGTGACGCAGCACCTATAATAGCCTCTGTACGAAATTTATGAAGTGACATCTTGTATATTTCGTCCAAGGCTTCCTGCACTCATTATGGTGGCTTCAAAGTCCTGAAATCATCACTTGTAACTCCGTTCTTGTTCCCCTTGTGCATGCCATCATCTCCATGCTTGAACTTGCTCCAAGGTTCCTCTTTCTTGTCCAAGCTAGGGCCTCCATTTGTAAGCAAAACAAATGTATCCAATTTAGGCAGCATCATATTCTCATGAACTTTAGAATCATTACCAAGAAACGAAAGTACCTGATAATTTAATTGGCGTGCGCGAGCTCTAGTAATTGGTCCAGTATGTATAGAAGCAGGAGCTGTGGGTGTAACAATGGTATTGATGTCCTCATCATCCTCCCCTTCTTGAAATGAAGTCGTCCTCGACGGCAGCTCATCTTCCTCACCCAAATAAGGCTTCAGATCTGCAATGTTAAAAGTGGGACTAACCCCAAAATCTGCAGGCAGCTCAAGTTTATATGCATTATCATTTATTTTCTCTAACACCTTAAAAGGACCATCAGCACGTGGCATTAGCTTTGATTTGCGCAAATCAGGAAATCTATCCTTACGCAAATGTAACCAAACAAGATCTCCAGGTGCAAACACAACATGTTCTACCCTTATCTCCAGCAAGTTTATATTTAGCATTCATACGCTCAATGTTCTCCTTAGTTAACTCATGCATTTTTAAGATCAATTCAGCTCGTTGTTTAGCATCAAAATTAACCTTCTCCGAAGATGGAAGAGGCAACAAATCAATTGGTGCACGAGGAAGGAAACCATACACAATTTCAAAAGGACACATCTTAGTAGTAGAATGCAATGAACGATTATAAGCAAATTCAATATGAGGCAAGCATTCTTCCCACATTTTCTTGTTATTCTTCAAAACAGCCCTAAGCATAGTAGACAATGTTCTATTGACTACTTCAGTTTGTCCATCAGTTTGGGGGTGACATGTAGTACTAAAAAGCAGTTTAGTCCCCAACTTAGCCCATAAACATCTCCAAAAGTGGCTAAGAAATTTAGTATCACGATCTGAAACAATAGTATTTGGCACACCATGCAAGCGTATAATTTCACGAAAGAACAAATCAGCAACATTAACAGCATCATCGCTTTTATGACATGGTATAAAGTGTGCCATTTTCGAGAACCTATCCACGACAACAAATATGCTATCCCTCCCCTTCTTTGTTCGAGGTAAACCTAAAACAAAGTCCATAGATATATCCTCCCAAGGAACACTAGGTACAGGCAAAGGCATATATAAACCATGAGGATTGAGTGGTGACTTAGCTTTTTGACATGTAGTGCAGCGAGCAACAAAACGCTCAACATCCCGTCTCATCTTTGGCCAAAAGAAATGTGTAGCAAGTATATCCTCCGTCTTCTTCACGCCAAAGTGTCCCATTAATCCTCCTCCATGCGCCTCCTGCAACAACAAAAGACGAACGGAGCTAGCTGGAATGCATAGCTTGTTAGCACGAAACACAAATCCATCGTTAACGACGAACTTGTTCCATGTTCTCCCTTCCTTACAATTCTGCAATACATCTTTAAATTCAGCATCATGCACATATTGATCTTTGATGGTCTCCAAACCAAATATTTTAAAGTCAAGTTGTGAAAGCATAGTATAACGACGAGACAATGCATCAGCAATAACATTTTCTTTACCCTTCTTGTGTTTAATGACATAAGGGAAAGTCTCAATGAATTCAACCCATTTAGCATGTCTACGGTTCAGTTTGGCTTGACTTTTAATATGTTTCAAAGATTCATGATCAGAATGAATAACAAATTCTTTGGGCCATAAATAATGTTGCCATGTTTCCAAAGTCCGAACAAGAGCATATAATTCCTTATCATAAGTAGAGTAATTCAGACTAGGCCCACTCAATTTTTCAGAAAAGTAAGCAACAAGTTTGCCCTCTTGTAATAAAACACCTCCTAATCCAATTCCACTAGCATCACATTCAAGCTCAAAAGTCTTATTAAAATCAGGAAGTTGGAGTAAAGGAGCATGTGTCAACTTATCTTTCAATACCGTGAAGGCTTCTTCCTGTGAGGTACCCCAAACAAAAGGCACATCCTTCTTTGTAAGCTCATTGAGAGGTGCAGCAATGGTGCTGAAATCTCTCACAAAACGCCTATAGAAACCAGCGAGGCCAAGGAAACTCCTCAATTGTGTGACCGTTTTGGGCTGCGGCCAACTCTCAATAGCTTCAATCTTGGCTTTATCAACTTCAATTCCCTGTGGAGTAACAACATAGCCAAGAAAAGATACTCGGTCGGTGCAAAAGGTGCACTTCCCAAGGTTACCAAACAAACATGCATCACGTAGAGCAATAAAAACAACACGTAAATGTTCCGAATGTTCCTCCAAAGATCCGCTATAAATCAATATATCATCAAAGTAAACTACCACAAATCGTCCAATGAAAGCACGTAAAACTTCGTTCATTAATCTCATGAAAGTACTAGGTGCATTAGTTAACCCAAAAGGCATGACTAACCACTCATATAAACCGAACTTAGTTTTAAATGCTGTTTTCCATTCATCTCCCAATTTCATACGAATTTGATGGTATCCACTACGCAAATCAACTTTGGAGAATATTGTAGAGCCACTCAATTCATCAAGCATATCATCTAGCCTAGGAATAGGATGACGATAACGAATAGTAATATTATTAATGCCTCTACAATCAACACACATACGCGACGTACCATCCTTTTTTGGCACTAGTATAATAGGAACAGCACAAGGACTAAGAGATTCGCGTATATAACCTTTGTCGAGCAGCTCCTGTACTTGACGCATAATCTCCTTCGTCTCCTCTGGATTGGTACGGTATGGCGCACGGTTTGGCAACGAAGCACCGGGAATTAAGTCAATCTGATGCTCAATCCCGCGAATAGGTGGTAATCCCGGTGGCACGTCTTGTGGAAAGACGTCAGCAAACTCCTGCAAAATGTTAGTGACCGCAGGAGGCAAAGAGGAAGGCACGTCCTCGAATGAAAATAACGCCTCTTTGCACACAAAAGCATAGCAAACAGAATTGCTGAAATCTAGCTCATCAATGTCAGATTTGGTGGCAAGTAAGCATGCACTTTTCAATTTAATTTCAGAAGCAACACTAGATGGTTTATTATTAGGCTTCATTTGTTGCTCAAATTCTTTTGCCACAATCTGATTTTCACTCTTATTTTTCTCCTGTTTTGCTTTACTAGCTCTATTAATATCATCTTTCAAAATAGAATCAGGAGTCATAGGAAGCAAAGTAATATGTTTATCCTTATGAACAAGAGTATACTGATTGTTTCTACCATGGTGTACAGAATTTTTATCAAATTGCCATGGTCTACCAAGTAATAATGAACATGCTTGCATGGGTACCACATCACAATCAACATAATCAGCATATGTAGAGATACTAAAATGCACACGAACAGTACGTGTTACCTTAACCTTGCCGCTGTTGTTGAACCATTGGATATAGTAAGGATGTGGATGTGGTCTTGATAGAGGCGAGGGTGTCCCGATCTTTCGATGAGATGATATCTATCGTTATTGGTGGAGTAGACTTTGACGATCCGACTACGAACGTGCGAGGACGTCGCGCCTTAGCAATCGCTAAACCAACTCCGAGAGGTTATTGACCACGCCGGAGCACAATCAACCTGACCCCGAGGGTCGATCTCCTGCAAGCAAACGAAGAACAAGCAAGAAACTAAGATTTGCAATCTGGATATTGCGAATATAAGATGAAAGCTTTATTGATCGAGGTGGGGTTCTGTGACGTCTTGGTCTGGTTGTTGAACACAAACGAAGTACGCGAAGTTGCAGCTATGGCAAACTTTTAATCTAAACAAAACCCAAAGTCTAAACGGTGCCCTAAGGGCTGTATATATGGAGGAGGAGGGGGGGATTTCGTGGCCCTTGAAGGAGGGGTCCAAAACCAACCCTATCTCTTGTTTCCCCACACATACGGACTCTAAAAATAGCCTATACTCAAGTATTTCGAAATTACATGGGCCTGGCCCAATAATAAGGTGACGCAGCACCTATAATAGCCTCTGGACGAAATTTATGAAGTGGCATCTTGTATATTTCGTCCAAGGCTTCCTGCACTCCTTATGGTGGCTTCAAAGTCCTGAAATCATCACTTGTAACTCCGTTCTTGTTCCCCTTGCGCATGCCATCATCTCCATGCTTGAACTTGCTCCAAGGTTCCTCTTTCTTGTCCAAGCTAGGCCCTTCATTTGTAAGCAAAACAAATGTATCCAATTTAGGCAGCATCATATTCTCATGAACATTAGAATCATTACCAAGAAACGAAAGTACCTGATAATTTAATTGGCGTGCGCGAGCTCTAGTAATTGGTCCAGTATGTATAGCAGCAGGGGCTGTGGGTGTAACAATGGTATTGATGTCCTCATCAACGTGTTGCTGCTGCTGTTTGTGCTTTCACTAGTTTTGCATGTGTATGGTGGTCTGAACATTGTAGATTATATCCTATTCCAGCTACGTGGGCTGCTTTGAAAACTGCTATGCGTACTCGTTGGGTTCCACCATATTATCAACGTGAATTACTTCAAAAATTGCAGCGCTTAAGACAAGGAAAAAATTCTGTAGAAGAATATTATCAGGAATTACAAACTGGCATGATTAGATGTGGTATTGTTGAGGAGAATGAAGCTATGCTTGCATGTTTCATGGGTGGATTAAATAGAGAGATTCAGACCATTCTAGAGTATAAGGAGTATAATAATATCACTCGTTTATTCCATCTTGCTTGTAAAGCTGAACGTGAAGTGCAGGATCGACAGGCATTGGCGCAAACTAATTTTTCTGCAGGTCGATCTTCATCATGGACACCGCGTGCCTCCTCTACTCCCACACGTCCTACTGCGGCACCACTGACTTCAGCCGCCAATTCCAATCGAGATACAAGAAAACAGGCACCACCACCACCATCTGCCAAGAGTACACCTTCTGGGCCTGCCCAGAGCTCTTCTTCATCTATGGCATCAACAGGGCACACACATGATATTATTTGTCGTCGTTGTAAGGGAAGAGGTCATTATGCGAGAGAATGCCAATCTCCGCGTGTTATGATTGCTACTGAGGATGGTGGGTATGAGTCCGCTAGTGATTATGATGAGGAGACTTTGGCTCTTATTACAAGTGAAGAACACGGTGGAGATGATTTTGATCATGAGACGCAATACATGGCTCCTGAAGACGCTGACAGGTATGAATGTTTAGTTGCCCAACGTGTTTTGAGTGTGCAGGTCACACAAGCTGAGCAAAATCAGAGGCATAATTTGTTCCATACAAAGGGAGTTGTGAAGGAACGTTCTGTTCGCGTCATCATAGATGGAGGGAGCTGCAACAACTTGGCTAGCATGGAGATGGTGGAGAAGCTATCTCTCACCACAAGACCACATCCACATCCTTACTATATCCAATGGTTCAACAACAGCGGCAAGGTTAAGGTAACACGTACTGTTCGTGTGCATTTTAGTATCTCTACATATGCTGATTATGTTGATTGTGATGTGGTACCCATGCAAGCATGTTCATTATTACTTGGTAGACCATGGCAATTTGATAAAAATTCTGTACACCATGGTAGAAACAATCAGTATACTCTTGTTCATAAGGATAAACATATTACTTTGCTTCCTATGACTCCTGATTCTATTTTGAAGATGATATTAATAGAGCTAGTAAAGCAAAACAGGAGAAAAATAAGAGTGAAAATCAGATTGTGGCAAAAGAATTTGAGCAACAAATGAAGCCTAATAATAAACCATCTAGTGTTGCTTCTGAAATTAAATTGAAAAGTGCATGCTTACTTGCCACCAAATCTGATATTGATGATCTAGATTTCAGCAATTCTGTTTGCTATGCTTTTGTGTGCAAAGAGGCGTTATTTTCATTCGAGGACGTGCCTTCCTCTTTGCCTCCTGCGGTCACTAACATTTTGCAGGAGTTCGCTGACGTCTTTCCACAAGACGTGCCACCGGGATTACCACCTATTCGCGGGATTGAGCATCAGATTGACTTAATTCCCGGTGCTTCGTTGCCAAACCGTGCGCCATACCGTACCAATCCAGAGGAGACGAAGGAGATTATGCGTCAAGTACAGGAGTTGCTCGACAAAGGTTATATACGCGAATCCCTTAGTCCTTGTGCTGTTCCTATTATTCTAGTGCCGAAAAAGGATGGTACATCGCGTATGTGTGTTGATTGTAGAGGCATTAATAATATTACTATTCGTTATCATCATCCTATTCCTAGACTAGATGATATGCTTGAAAAATTGAGTGGGCCTAGTCTGAACTATTCTACTTATGATAAAGAATTATATGCTCTTGTTCGGACCTTAGAAACATGGCAACATTATTTATGGCCCAAAGAATTTGTTATACATTCTGATCATGAATCTTTGAAACACATTAAAAGTCAAGCAAAACTGAACCGTAGACATGCTAAATGGGTTGAATTTATTGAGACTTTCCCTTATGTCATTAAACACAAGAAGGGTAAAGAAAATGTTATTGCTGATGCATTGTCTCGTCGTTATACTATGCTTTCACAACTTGACTTTAAAATATTTGGTTTGGAGACCATCAAAGATCAATATGTGCATGATGCTGAATTTAAAGATGTATTGCAGAATTGTAAGGAAGGGAGAACATGGAACAAGTTCGTCGTTAACGATGGATTTGTGTTTCGTGCTAACAAGCTATGCATTCCAGCTAGCTCCGTTCGTCTTTTGTTGTTGCAGGAGGCGCATGGAGGAGGATTAATGGGACACTTTGGCGTGAAGAAGACGGAGGATATACTTGCTACACATTTCTTTTGGCCAAAGATGAGACGGGATGTTGAGCGTTTTGTTGCTCGCTGCACTACATATCAAAAAGCTAAGTCACGACTCAATCCTCATGGTTTATATATGCCTTTGCCTGTACCTAGTGTTCCTTGGGAGGATATATCTATGGACTTTGTTTTAGGTTTACCTCGAACAAAGAAGGGGAGGGATAGCATATTTGTTGTCGTGGATAGGTTCTCGAAAATGGCACACTTTATACCATGTCATAAAAGCGATGATGCTGTTAATGTTGCTGATTTGTTCTTTCGTGAAATTATACGCTTGCATGGTGTGCCAAATACTATTGTTTCAGATCGTGATACGAAATTTCTTAGCCACTTTTGGAGATGTTTATGGGCTAAGTTGGGGACTAAGCTGCTTTTTAGTACTACATGTCACCCCCAAACTGATGGACAAACTGAAGAAGTCAATAGAACATTGTCTACTATGCTTAGGGCTGTTTTGAAGAATAACAAGAAAATGTGGGAAGAATGCTTGCCTCATATTGAATTTGCTTATAATCGTTCATTGCATTCTACTACTAAGATGTGTCCTTTTGAAATTGTGTATGGTTTCCTTCCTCGTGCACCAATTGATTTGTTGCCTCTTCCATCTTCGGAGAAGGTTAATTTTGATGCTAAACAACGTGCTGAATTGATCTTAAAAATGCATGAGTTAACTAAGGAGAACATTGAGCGTATGAATGCTAAATATAAACTTGCTGGAGATAAGGGTAGAAAACATGTTGTGTTTGCACCTGGAGATCTTGTTTGGTTACATTTGCGTAAGGATAGATTTCCTGATTTGCGCAAATCAAAGCTAATGCCACGTGCTGATGGTCCTTTTAAGGTGTTAGAGAAAATAAATGATAACGCATATAAACTTGAGCTGCCTGCTGATTTTGGGGTTAGTCCTACTTTTAACATTGCAGATCTGAAGCCTTATTTGGGTGAGGAAGATGAGCTTCCGTCGAGGACGACTTCATTTCAAGAAGGGGAGGATGATGAGGACATCAATACCATTGTTACACCCACAGCCCCTGCTTCTATACATACTGGACCAATTACTAGAGCTCGCGCACGCCAATTAAATTATCAGGTACTTTCGTTTCTTGGTAATGATTCTAAAGTTCATGAGAATATGATGCTGCCTAAATTGGATACATTTGTTTTGCTTACAAATGAAGGGCCTAGCTTGGACAAGAAAGAGGAACCTTGGAGCAAGTTCAAGCATGGAGATGATGGCATGCGCAAGGGGAACAAGAACGGAGTTACAAGTGATGATTTCAGGACTTTGAAGCCACCATAAGGAGTGCAGGAAGCCTTGGACGAAATATACAAGATGCCACTTCATAAATTTCGTCCAGAGGCTATTATAGGTGCTGCGTCACCTTATTATTGGGCCAGGCCCATGTAATTTTGAAATACTTGAGTATAGGCTATTTTTAGAGTCTGTATGTGTGGGGAAACAAGAGATAGGGTTGGTTTCGGACCCCTCCTTCAAGGGCCACGAAATCCCCCCCTCTTCCTCCATATATACAGCCCTTAGGGCACCGTTTAGACTTTGGGTTTTGTTTAGATTAAAAGTTCGCCATAGCTGCAACTTCGCGTACTTCGTTTGTGTTCAACAACCAGACCAAGACGTCACAGAACCCCACCTTGATCAATAAAGCTTTCATCTTATATTCGCAATATCCAGATTGCAAATCTTAGTTTCTTGCTTGTTCTTCGTTTGCTTGCAGGAGATAGACCCTCGTGGTCAGGTTGATTGTGCTCCGGCGTGGTCAATACCCTCTCGGAGTTGGTTTAGCGATTGCTAAGGCGCGACGTCCTCGCACGTTCGTAGTCGGATCGTCAAAGTCTACTCCACCAAAAACGATAGCTATCATCTCATCGAAAGATCGGGACACCCTCGCCTCTATCACAAAGGCATATATAAACCATGAGGATTGAGTCGTGACTTAGCTTTTTGACATGTAGTGCAGCGAGCAACAAAACGCTCAACATCCCGTCTCATCTTTGGCCAAAAGAAATGTGTAGCAGGTATATCCTCCGTCTTCTTCACGCCAAAGTGTCCCATTAATCCTCCTCCATGCGACTCCTGCAACAACAAAAGACGAACGGAGCTAGCTGGAATGCATAGCTTGTTAGCACGAAACACAAATCCATCGTTAACGACGAACTTGTTCCATGTTCTCCCTTCCTTACAATTCTGCAATACATCTTTAAATTCAGCATCATGCACATATTGATCTTTGATGGTCTCCAAACCAAATATTTTAAAGTCAAGTTGTGAAAGCATAGTATAACGACGAGACAATGCATCAGCAATAACATTTTCTTTACCCTTCTTGTGTTTAATGACATAAGGGAAAGTCTCAATAAATTCAACCCATTTAGCATGTCTACGGTTCAGTTTTGCTTGACTTTTAATGTGTTTCAAAGATTCATGATCAGAATGTATAACAAATTCTTTGGGCCATAAATAATGTTGCCATGTTTCTAAGGTCCGAACAAGAGCATATAATTCTTTATCATAAGTAGAATAGTTCAGACTAGGCCCACTCAATTTTTCAAGCATATCATCTAGTCTAGGAATAGGATGATGATAACGAATAGTAATATTATTAATGCCTCTACAATCAACACACATACGCGATGTACCATCCTTTTTCGGCACTAGAATAATAGGAACAGCACAAGGACTAAGGGATTCGCGTATATAACCTTTGTCGAGCAACTCCTGTACTTGACGCATAATCTCCTTCGTCTCCTCTGGATTGGTACGGTATGGCGCACGGTTTGGCAACGAAGCACCGGGAATTAAGTCAATCTGATGCTCAATCCCGCGAATAGGTGGTAATCCCGGTGGCACGTCTTGTGGAAAGACGTCAGCGAACTCCTGCAAAATGTTAGTGACCGCAGGAGGCAAAGAGGAAGGCACGTCCTCGAATGAAAATAACGCCTCTTTGCACACAAAAGCATAGCAAACAGAATTGCTAAAATCTAGATCATCAATATCAGATTTGGTGGCAAGTAAGCATGCACTTTTCAATTTAATTTCAGAAGCAACACTAGATGGTTTATTATTAGGCTTCATTTGTTGCTCAAATTCTTTTGCCACAATCTGATTTTCACTCTTATTTTTCTCCTGTTTTGCTTTACTAGCTCTATTAATATCATCTTTCAAAATAGAATCAGGAGTCATAGGAAGCAAAGTAATATGTTTATCCTTATGAACAAGAGTATACTGATTGTTTCTACCATGGTGTACAGAATTTTTATCAAATTGCCATGGTCTACCAAGTAATAATGAACATGCTTGCATGGGTACCACATCACAATCAACATAATCAGCATATGTAGACATACTAAAATGCACACGAACAGTACGTGTTACCTTAACCTTGCCGCTGTTGTTGAACCATTGGATATAGTAAGGATGTGGATGTGGTCTTGTGGTGAGAGATAGCTTCTCCACCATCTCCATGCTAGCCAAGTTGTTGCAGCTCCCTCCATCTATGATGACGCGAACAGAACGTTCCTTCACAACTCCCTTTGTATGGAACAAATTATGTCTCTGATTTTGCTCAGCTTGTGTGACCTGCACACTCAAAACACGTTGAGCAACTAAACATTCATACCTGTCAGCGTCTTCAGGAGCCATGTATTGCGTCTCATGATCAGAATCATCTCCACCGTGTTCTTCACTTGTAATAAGAGCCAAAGTCTCCTCATCATAATCACTAGCGGACTCATACCCACCATCCTCAGTAGCAATCATAACACGCGGAGATTGGCATTCTCTCGCATAATGACCTCTTCCCTTACAACGACGACAAATAATATCATGTGATGAGGACATCAATACCATTGTTACACCCACAGCCCCTGCTGCTATACATACTGGACCAATTACTAGAGCTCGCGCACGCCAATTAAATTATCAGGTACTTTCGTTTCTTGTTAATGATTCTAATGTTCATGAGAATATGATGCTGCCTAAATTGGATACATTTGTTTTGCTTACAAATGAAGGGCCTAGCTTGGACAAGAAAGAGGAACCTTGGAGCAAGTTCAAGCATGGAGATGATGGCATGCGCAAGGGGAACAAGAACGGAGTTACAAGTGATGATTTCAGGACTTTGAAGCCACCATAAGGAGTGCAGGAAGCCTTGGACGAAATATACAAGATGCCACTTCATAAATTTCGTCCAGAGGCTATTATAGGTGCTGCGTCACCTTATTATTGGGCCAGGCCCATGTAATTTCGAAATACTTGAGTATAGGCTATTTTTAGAGTCCGTATGTGTGGGGAAACAAGAGATAGGGTTGGTTTCGGACCCCTCCTTCAAGGGCCACGAAATCCCCCCCTCTTCCTCCATATATACAGCCCTTAGGGCATCGTTTAGACTTTGGGATTTGTTTAGTTAAAAGTTAGCCATTGCAACTTCGTGTACTTCGTTTGTGTCCAACGACCAGACCAAGACCGCTTTCGGATCCCCACCATTATCAATACTTCATCTATATTCGCAATATTCAGATTGCTTTATCATATTCTTGCTTGTTCTTCGATTGTGTGCAGGAATAGACCTTCGTGGTCAGGCTGATCGTGCTTCCAGCATCGTCAGTAACCTCAGGAGATTGGTTTAGCGATTGCTAAGGCGCAACGTCGTGCACGTTTGTAGTCGGATCGTCAAAGTCGGCTCCACCAAATCGATAGTTACCATCTCATCGAAAGATCGGGACACCCTCGCCTCTATCAAATAATTGCACCAATCGTTCTAAGGAAAGGTCTACCAAGAACAATAGGACATGTAGGATTGCAATTTATATCAAGAACAATGAAATCTACAGGCACATAATTCCTATTTGCAACAATAAGAACATCATTAATCCTTCCCATAGGTTTCTTAATAGTGGAATCCACAAGATGCAAATTTAAAGAACAATCATCAACTTCACGGAAACCTAACACATCACATAAAGTTTTTGGAATCGTGGAAACGCTAGCACCCAAATCACACAAAGCATGGCACTCATAATCTTTAATATTAATCTTAATAGTAGGTTCCCACTCATCATAAAGTTTTCTAGGGATAGAAACTTTCAATTCAAGCTTTTCTTCAAAAGATTGCATCATAGCATCAACGATATGTTTAGTAAAAGCTTTGTTTTGATTATAAGCATGAGGAGAATTCAACATGGATTGCAACAAGGAAATACAATCTATTAAAGAACAATTATCATAATTAAATTCCTTGAAATCCAAAAGAGTGGGTTCATTGCTACTTAAAGTTTTGACCTCTCCAATCCCACTTTTATCAATTTTTGCATCAAGATCTAAAAACTTCGAATCATTGGGAAGCCTTTTAACTAAAGTTGACTCATCTCCAGTCCCATCTTTATCAAGATATATTTTGGAAAACAAAGATTCAATAGGAGTCACATCAATCACTTTAAGATCTTCATCATTATTTTCACAGAAACTAGAAGAGCATGTTTTTACAAACCAATCTTTTTTAGCACACATCTTAGCGGTTCTTTCTTTGCACTCATCAATGGAGATTCTCATAGCCTTTAGAGATTCATTGATATCATGCTTGGGTGGAATAGATCTAAGTTTCAAAGAGTCAACATCAAGAGAAATTCTATCCACGTTCCTAGCCAAATCATCAATCTTAAGCAATTTTTCTTCAATCAAAGCACTGAAATTCTTTTGTGAACTCATAAATTCTTTAACACTATTCTCAAAATCAGAGGGCATCTTATTATAATTTCCATAAGAATTGTTGTAGGAATTACCATAATTATTAGAGGAATTACTAGGATACGGCCTAGGATTAGAATTACCTCTATACGCGTTATTACCAAAATTGTTCCTACCAACAAAATTCACATCCATAGATTCATGATTATTTTCAATCAAAGTAGACAAAGGCATATCATTAGGATCCAAAGAAGCACTCTTGCTAGCAAATAATTTCATAAGCTCATCCATCTTTCCACTCAAAACATTAATCTCTTCAATCGCATGCACTTTTTTACTAGTGGAAGATCTTTCGGTATGCCATTGAGAATAATTAACCATAATATTATCTAGGAGTTTAGTAGCTTCTCCTAAAGTAATTTCCATAAAAGTACCTCCTGCGGCCGAATCTAAAAGATTTCTAGAAGCAAAATTCAATCCGGCATAAATTTTTTGTATAATCATCCACAAATTCAAACCATGAGTAGGGCAATTTCGTATCATCAATTTCATCCTCTCCCAAGATTGAGCAACATGTTCATGATCAAGTTGCTTAAAATTCATAATATCGTTCCTAAGGGAGATGATCTTAGCGGGAGGAAAATACTTGGAAATAAAAGCATCTTTACACTTATTCCATGAATCAATACTATTTTTAGGCAAAGATGAAAACCAAGTTTTAGCACGATCTCGTAGTGAGAACGGAAACAGCTTCAATTTAACAATATCATTATCCACATATTTTTTCTTTTGCATATCACACAAATCAACGAAATTGTTTAGATGGGATGCGGCATCTTCACTAGGAAGGCCAGAAAATTGATCTTTCATAACAAGATTCAGCAAAGCGGTATTAATTTCATAAGATTCCGCACAGTGGTGGGAGCAATCGGAGTACTAATAAAATCATTGTTATTGGTGTGGGAAAAGTCCACAATTTGGTATTCTCTTGAGCCATTGTGACAAAGCAAGCAATCCAACACTCGAGCACACAAAAAGCAAACGAGCAAACCGAAAACGAACGAAGAAGACGAACGGAAGAGGGGCGAAGAAAAAGACAAATCTTTTCGAAAATCGTTTTAGAAGTGGGGGAGAGGAAAATGAGAGGCGAATGGCGAATAATGTAATGCAAGAGACGAGAGTTTATGATGAGTACTTGGTATGTCTTGACTTGGCGTAGATCTCCCCAGCAACGGCGCCAGAAATTCTTCCTGCTACTTCTTGAGCTTGCGTTGGTTTTTCCCTTGAAGAGGAAAGGGTGATACAGCAAAGTAGAGATAAGTATTTCCCATAGTTTGAGAACCAAGGTATCAATCCAGTAGGAGACAACGCGCAAATCACCGAATACCTGCACAAACAATCAAACAACTTGCACCCAACGCAATAAAGGGGTTGTCAATCCCTTCACGGTTATTTGCAAAAGTGAGATCTGATAGAGATAGATAAACGATAAAGTAAATATTTTTGGTATTTTTGGTTTATAGATCGGAAAGTAAAAGATTGAAAAATAGTAGATCGGAAACTTATATGATGGAAAATAGAAGATCAAAAACTTATATGATGGAAAATAGACCCGGGGGGCATAGGTTTCACTAGAGGCTTCTCTCAAGATAGAAAATAATACGGTGGGTGAACAAATTACAGTCGAGCAATTGATAGAAAAGCACAAAGTTATGACGATATCTAAGGCAATGATCATGAATATAGGCATCACGTCCGTGTCAAGTAGACCAAAACGATTCTGCATCTACTACTATTACTCCACACATCGACCGCTATCCAGCATGCATCTAGAGTATTAAGTTCATAAAGAACGGAGTAATGCATTAAGTAAGATGACATGATGTAGTGGAATTAACTCAAGCAATATGATGAAAACCCCATCTGTTTATCCTCGATGGCAACAATACAATACGTGCCTTGCTGCCCCTACTGGCACTGGGAAAGGACACCGTAAGATTGAACCCAAAGCTAAGCACTTCTCCCATTGCAAGAAAAACCAATCTAGTTGGCCAAACCAAACCGATAGTTCGAAGAGAATTACAAAGATATCAAATCATGCATAAAAGAATTCAGAGAAGATTCAAATAATATTCATAGATAAGCTTATCATAAATCCACAATTCATCGGATCTCGACAAACACACTGCAAAAAAGTATTACATTGAATAGATCTCCAAGAACATCGAGGAGAACATGGTATTGAGAATCAAAGAGAGAGAAGAAGCCATCTAGCTACTAGCTATGGACCCGTAGGTCTGTGGTAAACTACTCACGCTTCATCGGAAGGGCAATAGGGTTGATGTAGAAGCCCTCCGTGATCGAATCCCCCTCCGGCAGGGTGACGGAAAAGGTCCCTAGATGGGATCTCACGGGTACAGAAGGTTGCGGCGGTGGAAAAGTATTTTCATGGATGCCTCTGGTGGTTTGGGGATATTTGGGAATATATAGGCGAAAGAATTAGGTCAGGAGGTGATAGAGGCGAGGGTGTCCCGATCTTTCGATGAGATGATATCTATCGTATTTGGTGGAGTAGACTTTGACGATCCGACTACGAACGTGATAGAGGCGAGGGTGTCCCGATCTTTCGATGAGATGATATCTATCATTTTTGGTGGAGTAGACTTTGACGATCCGACTACGAACGTGCGAGGACGTCGCGCCTTAGCAATCGCTAAACCAACTCCGAGAGGTTATTGACCACGCCGGAGCACAATCAACCTGACCCCGAGGGTCTATCTCCTGCAAGCAAACGAAGAACAAGCAAGAAACTAAGATTTGCAATCTGGATATTGCGAATATAAGATGAAAGCTTTATTGATCGAGGTGGGGTTCTGTGACGTCTTGGTCTGGTCGTTGAACACAAACGAAGTACGCGAAGTTGCAGCTATGGCGAACTTTTAATCTAAACAAAACCCAAAGTCTAAACGGTGCCCTAAGGGCTGTATATATGGAGGAGGAGGGTGGGATTTCGTGGCCCTTGAAAGAGGGGTCCGAAACCAACCCTATCTCTTGTTTCCCCACACATACGGACTCTAAAAACAGCCTATACTCAAGTATTTCGAAATTACATGGGCCTGGCCCAATAATAAGGTGACGCAGCACCTATAATAGCCTCTGGACGAAATTTATGAAGTGACATCTTGTATATTTCGTCCAAGGCTTCCTGCACTCATTATGGTGGCTTCAAAGTCCTGAAATCATCACTTGTAACTCCGTTCTTGTTCCCCTTGTGCATGCCATCATCTCCATGCTTGAACTTGCTCCAAGGTTCCTCTTTCTTGTCCAAGCTAGGCCCTTCATTTGTAAGCAAAACAAATGTATCCAATTTAGGCAGCATCATATTCTCATGAACTTTAGAATCATTACCAAGAAACGAAAGTACCTGATATTTTAATTGGCGTGCGCGAGCTCTAGTAATTGGTCCAGTATGTATAGAAGCAGGGGCTGTGGGTGTAACAATGGTATTGATGTCCTCATCATCTTGTTTTCTTTTCTTTTTTTGCACTTTTTTTTTTGCTCCGCAACAATTTTTGTTCGAAAAAGTCTACAAATGGTCTAAAAACTGCCTAGCCAGAATTTTCCAGACTTAGTTTTTTTTTTTTGAAACTGGAACTATTTTTCTTCTACGGGTAGCACGAAAATTGGGGAATCCGACTTGTTCACGACTCGCAGTATCGCGTGATCTGGAACTCTAAAATAAAGGAATAAATACTGGACTCGGACTAGGACTGGTGGCAGAGATGAATATGGTGGAACTCGGACTGGTGATGGTATATGACGGTAGTATATGTGGACTCGGATTGGTGGTGGTATATGGACTCGGATCGGTGGTGGTATATGGACTCAGAGAAATAGCAGATAAGCTGTGGTGGTATATGGTAGGGGCGATGATGATGGTGCGGCGGCGGCGTGACAACTTGTGAACAGAACTCGAAACTCTAAAGAACTAGACGCTAAGACCAGCAACTTGACACGACGATGCAACCGCAAATTCAACAAAGCAAAAACCCTAAAAAGATTATGCAAAGGCTCAGATTGGTTCGGATATGATGAACTAACCCTAATTTTTTTTGTGGCTTTTTTTTTGGACAATACGTAAGAAAATAAATCTAATCTAGGGAAAGCTGGAAATTCTCACCGAGCAACCTGAAAACTGATACCACTTGATAGAGGCGAGGGTGTCCCGATCTTTCGATGAGATGGTAACTATCGATTTGGTGGAGCCGACTTTGACGATCCGACTACAAACGTGCACGACGTTGCGCCTTAGCAATCGCTAAACCAATCTCCTGAGGTTACTGACGATGCTGGAAGCACGATCAACCTGACCACGAATGTCTATTCCTGCACGCAATCGAAGAACAAGCAAGAATATGATAATGCAATCTGAATATTGCGAATATAGATGAAGTATTGATAATGGTGGGGATCCGAAAGCGGTCTTGGTCTGGTCGTTGGACACAAACGAAGTACACGAAGTTGCAATGGCTAACTTTTAACTAAACAAATCCCAAAGTCTAAACGGTGCCCTAAGGGCTGTATATATGGAGGAAGAGGAGGGGATTTCGTGGCCCTTGAAGGAGGGGTCCGAAACCAACCCTATCTCTTGTTTCCCCACACATACGGACTCTAAAAACAGCCTATACTCAAGTATTTCGAAATTACATGGGCCTGGACCAATAATAAGGTGACGCAGCACCTATAATAGCCTCTGGACGAAATTTATGAAGTGGCATCTTGTATATTTCGTCCAAGGCTTCCTGCACTCCTTATGGTGGCTTCAAAGTCCTGAAATCATCACTTGTAACTCCGTTCTTGTTCCCCTTGTGCATGCCATCATCTCCATGCTTGAACTTGCTCCAAGGTTCCTCTTTCTTGTCCAAGCTAGGCCCTTCATTTGTAAGCAAAACAAATGTATCCAATTTAGGCAGCATCATATTCTCATGAACATTAGAATCATTACCAAGAAACGAAAGTACCTGATAATTTAATTGGCGTGCGCGAGCTCTAGTAATTGGTCCAGTATGTATAGCAGCAGGGGCTGTGGGTGTAACAATGGTATTGATGTCCTCATCAGAAGAACAGACTCGATCTAAACTACGAAAAACTGTAAAATCTCACCGAGCAACCTGAAAATCTGATACCACTTGATAGAGGTGAGGGTGTCCCGATCTTTCGATGAGATGATAGCTATCGTTTTTGGTGGAGTAGACTTTGACGATCCGACTACGAACGTGCGAGGACGTCGCGCCTTAGCAATCGCTAAACCAACTCCGAGAGGTTATTGACCACGCCGGAGCACAATCAACCTGACCACGAGGGTCTATCTCCTGCAAGCAAACGAAGAACAAGCAAGAAACTAAGATTTGCAATCTGGATATTGCGAATATAGATGAAGTATTGATAATGGTGGGGATCCGAAAGCGGTCTTGGTCTGGTCGTTGGACACAAACGAAGTACACGAAGTTGCAATGGCTAACTTTTAACTAAACAAATCCCAAAGTCTAAACGGTGCCCTAAGGGCTGTATATATGGAGGAAGAGGAGGGGATTTCGTGGCCCTTGAAGGAGGGGTCCGAAACCAACCCTATCTCTTGTTTCCCCACACATACGGACTCTAAAAACAGCCTATACCCAAGTATTTCGAAATTACATGGGCCTGGCCCAATAATAAGGTGACGCAGCACCTATAATAGCCTCTGGACGAAATTTATGAAGTGACATCTTGTATATTTCGTCCAAGGCTTCCTGCACTCATTATGGTGGCTTCAAAGTCCTGAAATCATCACTTGTAACTCCGTTCTTGTTCCCCTTGTGCATGCCATCATCTCCATGCTTGAACTTGCTCCAAGGTTCCTCTTTCTTGTCGAAGCTAGGCCCTTCATTTGTAAGCAAAACAAATGTATCCAATTTAGGCAGCATCATATTCTCATGAACTTTAGAATCATTACCAAGAAACGAAAGTACCTGATATTTTAATTGGCGTGCGCGAGCTCTAGTAATTGGTCCAGTATGTATAGAAGCAGGGGCTGTGGGTGTAACAATGGTATTGATGTCCTCATCATTAGGAGGTGTGTTATTACAAGATGGCAAACCTGTTGCATACTTTTCTGAAAAATTGAGTGGGCCTAGTCTGAATTACTCTACTTATGATAAGGAATTATATGCTCTTGTTCGGACTTTGGAAACATGGCAACATTATTTATGGCCCAAAGAATTTGTTATTCATTCTGATCATGAATCTTTGAAACATATTAAAAGTCAAGCCAAACTGAACCGTAGACATGCTAAATGGGTTGAATTCATTGAGACTTTCCCTTATGTCATTAAACACAAGAAGGGTAAAGAAAATGTTATTGCTGATGCATTGTCTCGTCGTTATACTATGCTTTCACAACTTGACTTTAAAATATTTGGTTTGGAGACCATCAAAGATCAATATGTGCATGATGCTGAATTTAAAGATGTATTGCAGAATTGTAAAGAAGGGAGAACATGGAACAAGTTCGTCGTTAACGATGGATTTGTGTTTCGTGCTAACAAGCTATGCATTCCAGCTAGCTCCGTTCGTCTTTTGTTGTTGCAGGAGGCGCATGGAGGAGGATTAATGGGACACTTTGGCGTAAAGAAGACGGAGGATGTACTTGCTACACATTTCTTTTGGCCAAAGATGAGACGGGATGTTAGGCGCTTTGTTGCTCGCTGCACTACATGTCAAAAAGCTAAGTCACGACTCAATCCTCATGGTTTATATATGCCTTTGCCTGTACCTAGTGTTCCATGGGAGGATATATCTATGGACTTTGTTTTGGGTTTACCTCGAACAAAGAAGGGGAGGGATAGCATATTTGTTGTCGTGGATAGGTTCTCGAAAATGGCACACTTTATACCATGTCATAAAAGCGATGATGCTGCTAATGTTGCTGATTTGTTCTTTCGTGAAATTATTCGCTTGCATGGTGTGCCAAATACTATTGTTTCAGATCGTGATACCAAATTTCTTAGCCACTTTTGGAGATGTTTATGGGCTAAGTTGGGGACTAAACTGCTTTTTAGTACTACTTGTCACCCCCAAACTGATTGACAAACTGAAGTAGTCAATAGAACTTTGTCTACTATGCTTAGGGCTGTTTTGAAGAATAACAAGAAAATGTGGGAAGAATGCTTGCCTCATATTGAATTTGCTTATAATCGTTCGTTGCATTCTACTACTAAGATGTGCCCTTTTGAAATTGTATATGGTTTCCTACCTCGTGCACCTATTGATTTGTTGCCTCTTCCATCTTCGGAGAAGGTTAATTTTGATGCTAAACAACGTGCTGAATTGATCTTAAAAATGCATGAGTTAACTAAGGAGAACATTGAGCGTATGAATGCTAAATATAAACTTGCTGGAGATAAGGGTAGAAAACATGTTGTGTTTGCACCTGGAGATCTTGTTTGGTTACATTTGCGTAAGGATAGATTTCCTGATTTACGCAAATCAAAGCTAATGCCACGTGCTGATGGTCCTTTTAAGGCGTTAGAGAAAATAAATGATAACGCATATAAACTTGAGCTGCCTGCAGATTTTGGGGTTAGTCCCACTTTTAACATTGCAGATTTGAAGCCTTATTTGGGTGAGGAAGATGAGCTTCCGTCGAGGACGACTTCATTTCAAGAAGGGGAGGATGATGAGGACATCAATACCATTGTTACACCCACAGCCCCTGCTGCTATACATACTGGACCAATTACTAGAGCTCGCGCACGCCAATTAAATTATCAGGTACTTTCGTTTCTTGTTAATGATTCTAATGTTCATGAGAATATGATGCTGCCTAAATTGGATACATTTGTTTTGCTTACAAATGAAGGGCCTAGCTTGGACAAGAAAGAGGAACCTTGGAGCAAGTTCAAGCATGGAGATGATGGCATGCGCAAGGGGAACAAGAACGGAGTTACAAGTGATGATTTCAGGGCTTTGAAGCCACCATAAGGAGTGCAGGAAGCCTTGGACGAAATATACAAGATGCCACTTCATAAATTTCGTCCAGAGGCTATTATAGGTGCTGCGTCACCTTATTATTGGGCCAGGCCCATGTAATTTCGAAATACTTGAGTATAGACTATTTTTAGAGTCCGTATGTGTGGGGGAAACAAGAGATAGGGTTGGTTTCGGACCCCTCCTTCAAGGGCCACGAAATCCCCCCCTCTTCCTCCATATATACAGCCCTTAGGGCACCGTTTAGACTTTGGGTTTTGTTTAGATTAAAAGTTCGCCATAGCTGCAACTTCGCGTACTTCGTTTGTGTTCAACAACCAGACCAAGACGTCACAGAACCCCACCTTGATCAATAAAGCTTTCATCTTATATTCGCAATATCCAGATTGCAAATCTTAGTTTCTTGCTTGTTCTTCGTTTGCTTGCAGGAGATAGACCCTCGTGGTCAGGTTGATTGTGCTCCGGCGTGGTCAATAACCTCTCGGAGTTGGTTTAGCGATTGCTAAGGCGCGACGTCCTCGCACGTTCGTAGTCGGATCGTCAAAGTCTACTCCACCAAAAACGATAGCTATCATCTCATCGAAAGATCGGGACACCCTCGCCTCTATCACTATCCCTCCCCTTCTTTGTTCGAGGTAAACCTAAAACAAAGTCCATAGATATATCCTCCCAAGGAACACTAGGTACAGGCAAAGGCATATATAAACCATGAGGATTGAGTCGTGACTTAGCTTTTTGACATGTAGTGCAGCGAGCAACAAAACGCTCAACATCCCGTCTCATCTTTGGCCAAAAGAAATGTGTAGCAAGTATATCCTCCGTCTTCTTCACGCCAAAGTGTCCCATTAATCCTCCTCCATGCGCCTCCTGCAACAACAAAATACGAACGGAGCTAGCTGGAATGCATAGCTTGTTAGCACGAAACACAAATCCATCGTTAACGACGAACTTGTTCCATGTTCTCCCTTCCTTACAATTCTGCAATACATCTTTAAATTCAGCATCATGCACATATTGATCTTTGATGGTCTCCAAACCAAATATTTTAAAGTCAAGTTGTGAAAGCATAGTATAACGACGAGACAATGCATCAGCAATAACATTTTCTTTACCCTTCTTGTGTTTAATGACATAAGGGAAAGTCTCAATAAATTCAACCCATTTAGCATGTCTACGGTTCAGTTTTGCTTGACTTTTAATGTGTTTCAAAGATTCATGATCAGAATGTATAACAAATTCTTTGGGCCATAAATAATGTTGCCATGTTTCTAAGGTCCGAACAAGAGCATATAATTCTTTATCATAAGTAGAATAGTTCAGACTAGGCCCACTCAATTTTTCAGAAAAGTATGCAACAGGTTTGCCATCTTGTAATAAAACACCTCCTAATCCAATTCCACTAGCATCACATTCAAGCTCAAAAGTCTTATTAAAATCAGGAAGTTGGAGCAAAGGAGCATGTGTCAACTTATCTTTCAATACCGTGAAGGCTTCTTCCTGTGAGGTACCCCAAACAAAAGGCACATCCTTCTTTGTAAGCTCATTGAGAGGTGCAGCAATGGTGCTGAAATCTCTCACAAAACGCCTATAGAAACCAGCGAGTCCAAGAAAACTCCTCACTTGAGTGACTGTTTTGGGCTGTGGCCAACTCTCAATAGCTTCAATCTTGGCTTTATCAACTTCAATTCCCTGTGGAGTAACAACATAGCCAAGAAAAGATACTCGGTCGGTGCAAAAGGTGCACTTCCCAAGGTTACCAAACAAACGTGCTGAATTGATCTTAAAAATGCATGAGTTAACTAAGGAGAACATTGAGCGTATGAATGCTAAATATAAACTTGCTGGAGATAAGGGTAGAAAACATGTTGTGTTTGCACCTGGAGATCTTGTTTGGTTACATTTGCGTAAGGATAGATTTCCTGATTTGCGCAAATCAAAGCTAATGCCACGTGCTGATGGTCCTTTTAAGGTGTTAGAGAAAATAAATGATAATGCATATAAACTTGAGCTGCCTGCAGATTTTGGGGTTAGTCCCACTTTTAACATTGCAGATCTGAAGCCTTATTTGGGTGAGGAAGATGAGCTTCCGTCGAGGACGACTTCATTTCAAGAAGGGGAGGATGATGAGGACATCAATACCATTGTTACACCCACAGCCCCTGCTTCTATACATACTGGACCAATTACTAGAGCTCGCGCACGTCAATTAAAATATCAGGTACTTTCGTTTCTTGGTACAACGAAAGTACCTGATATTTTAATTGACGTGCGCGAGCTCTAGTAATTGGTCCAGTATGTATAGAAGCAGGGGCTGTGGGTGTAACAATGGTATTGATGTCCTCATCATCCTCCCCTTCTTGAAATGAAGTCGTCCTCGACGGAAGCTCATCTTCCTCACCCAAATAAGGCTTCAGATCTGCAATGTTAAAAGTGGGACTAACCCCAAAATCTGCAGGCAGCTCAAGTTTATATGCATTATCATTTATTTTCTCTAACACCTTAAAAGGACCATCAGCACGTGGCATTAGCTTTGATTTGCGCAAATCAGGAAATCTATCCTTACGCAAATGTAAACAAACAAGATCTCCAGGTGCAAACACAACATGTTTTCTACCCTTATCTCCAGCAAGTTTATATTTAGCATTCATACGCTCAATGTTCTCCTTAGTTAACTCATGCATTTTTAAGATCAATTCAGCACGTTGTTTAGCAGCAAAATTAACCTTCTCCGAAGATGGAAGAGGCAACAAATACATTGGTGCACGAGGAAGGAAACCATACACAATTTCAAAAGGACACATCTTAGTAGTAGAATGCAATGAACGATTATAAGCAAATTCAATATGAGGCAAGCATTCTTCCCACATTTTCTTGTTATTCTTCAAAACAGCCCTAAGCATAGTAGACAATGTTCTATTGACTACTTCAGTTTGTCCATCAGTTTGGGGGTGACATGTAGTACTAAAAAGCAGTTTAGTCCCCAACTTAGCCCATAAACATCTCCAAAAGTGGCTAAGAAATTTAGTACCACGATCTGAAACAATAGTATTTGGCACACCATGCAAGCGTATAATTTCACGAAAGAACAAATCAGCAACATTAACAGCATCATCGCTTTTATGACATGGTATAAAGTGTGCCATTTTCGAGAACCTATCCACGACAACAAATATGCTATCTGATGAGGACATCAATACCATTGTTACACCCACAGCCCCTGCTGCTATACATACTGGACCAATTACTAGAGCTCGCGCACGCCAATTAAATTATCAGGTACTTTCGTTTCTTGGTAATGATTCTAATGTTCATGAGAATATGATGCTGCCTAAATTGGATACATTTGTTTTGCTTACAAATGAAGGGCCTAGCTTGGACAAGAAAGAGGAACCTTGGAGCAAGTTCAAGCATGGAGATGATGGCATGCGCAAGGGGAACAAGAACGGAGTTACAAGTGATGATTTCAGGACTTTGAAGCAACCATAAGGAGTGCAGGAAGCCTTGGACGAAATATACAAGATGCCACTTCATAAATTTCGTCCAGAGGCTATTATAGGTGCTGCGTCACCTTATTATTGGGCCAGGCCCATGTAATTTCGAAATACTTGAGTATAGGCTATTTTTAGAGTCCGTATGTGTGGGGAAACAAGAGATAGGGTTGGTTTCGGACCCCTCCTTCAAGGGCCACGAAATCCCCCCCTCTTCCTCCATATATACAGCCCTTAGGGCACCGTTTAGACTTTGGGTTTTGTTTAGATTAAAAGTTCGCCATAGCTGCAACTTCGCGTACTTCGTTTGTGTTCAACGACCAGACTAAGACGTCACAGAACCCCACCTTGATCAATAAAGCTTTCATCTTATATTCGCAATATCCAGATTGCAAATCTTAGTTTCTTGCTTGTTCTTCGTTTGCTTGCAGGAGATAGACCCTCGTGGTCAGGTTGATTGTGCTCCGGCGTGGTCAATAACCTCTCGGAGTTGGTTTAGCGATTGCTAAGGCGCGACGTCCTCGCACGTTCGTAGTCGGATCGTCAAAGTCTACTCCACCAAAAACGATAGCTATCATCTCATCGAAAGATCGGGACACCCTCGCCTCTATCACTATCCCTCCCCTTCTTTGTTCGAGGTAAACCTAAAACAAAGTCCATAGATATATCCTCCCAAGGAACACTAGGTACAGGCAAAGGCATATATAAACCATGAGGATTGAGTCGTGACTTAGCTTTTTGACATGTAGTGCAGCGAGCAACAAAACGCTCAACATCCCGTCTCATCTTTGGCCAAAAGAAATGTGTAGCAAGTATATCCTCCGTCTTCTTCACGCCAAAGTGTCCCATTAATCCTCCTCCATGCGCCTCCTGCAACAACAAAATACGAACGGAGCTAGCTGGAATGCATAGCTTGTTAGCACGAAACACAAATCCATCGTTAACGACGAACTTGTTCCATGTTCTCCCTTCCTTACAATTCTGCAATACATCTTTAAATTCAGCATCATGCACATATTGATCTTTGATGGTCTCCAAACCAAATATTTTAAAGTCAAGTTGTGAAAGCATAGTATAACGACGAGACAATGCATCAGCAATAACATTTTCTTTACCCTTCTTGTGTTTAATGACATAAGGGAAAGTCTCAATAAATTCAACCCATTTAGCATGTCTACGGTTCAGTTTTGCTTGACTTTTAATGTGTTTCAAAGATTCATGATCAGAATGTATAACAAATTCTTTGGGCCATAAATAATGTTGCCATGTTTCTAAGGTCCGAACAAGAGCATATAATTCTTTATCATAAGTAGAATAGTTCAGACTAGGCCCACTCAATTTTTCAGAAAAGTATGCAACAGGTTTGCCATCTTGTAATAAAACACCTCCTAATCCAATTCCACTAGCATCACATTCAAGCTCAAAAGTCTTATTAAAATCAGGAAGTTGGAGCAAAGGAGCATGTGTCAACTTATCTTTCAATACCGTGAAGGCTTCTTCCTGTGAGGTACCCCAAACAAAAGGCACATCCTTCTTTGTAAGCTCATTGAGAGGTGCAGCAATGGTGCTGAAATCTCTCACAAAACGCCTATAGAAACCAGCGAGTCCAAGAAAACTCCTCACTTGAGTGACTGTTTTGGGCTGTGGCCAACTCTCAATAGCTTCAATCTTGGCTTTATCAACTTCAATTCCCTGTGGAGTAACAACATAGCCAAGAAAAGATACTCGGTCGGTGCAAAAGGTGCACTTCCCAAGGTTACCAAACAAACGTGCTGAATTGATCTTAAAAATGCATGAGTTAACTAAGGAGAACATTGAGCGTATGAATGCTAAATATAAACTTGCTGGAGATAAGGGTAGAAAACATGTTGTGTTTGCACCTGGAGATCTTGTTTGGTTACATTTGCGTAAGGATAGATTTCCTGATTTGCGCAAATCAAAGCTAATGCCACGTGCTGATGGTCCTTTTAAGGTGTTAGAGAAAATAAATGATAATGCATATAAACTTGAGCTGCCTGCAGATTTTGGGGTTAGTCCCACTTTTAACATTGCAGATCTGAAGCCTTATTTGGGTGAGGAAGATGAGCTTCCGTCGAGGACGACTTCATTTCAAGAAGGGGAGGATGATGAGGACATCAATACCATTGTTACACCCACAACCCCTGCTTCTATACATACTAGACCAATTACTAGAGCTCGCGCACGCCAATTAAAATATCAGGTACTTTCGTTTCTTGGTAATGATTCTAAAGTTCATGAGAATATGATGCTGCCTAAATTGGATACATTTGTTTTGCTTACAAATGAAGGGCCTAGCTTGGACAAGAAAGAGGAACCTTGGAGCAAGTTCAAGCATGGAGATGATGGCATGCACAAGGGGAACAAGAACGGAGTTACAAGTGATGATTTCAGGACTTTGAAGCCACCATAATGAGTGCAGGAAGCCTTGGACGAAATATACAAGATGTCACTTCATAAATTTCGTCCAGAGGCTATTATAGGTGCTGCGTCACCTTATTATTGGGCCAGGCCCATGTAATTTCGAAATAATTGAGTATAGGCTATTTTTAGAGTCCGTATGTGTGGGGAAACAAGAGATAGGGTTGGTTTCGGACCCCTCCTTCAAGGGCCACGAAATCCCCCCCCTCTTCCTCCATATATACAGCCCTTAGGGCACCGTTTAGACTTTGGGTTTTGTTTAGATTAAAAGTTCGCCATAGCTGCAACTTCGCGTACTTCGTTTGTGTTCAACGACCAGACCAAGACGTCACAGAACCCCACCTTGATCAATAAAGCTTTCATCTTATATTCGCAATATCCAGATTGCAAATCTTAGTTTCTTGCTTGTTCTTCGTTTGCTTGCAGGAGATAGACCCTCGTGGTCAGGTTGATTGTGCTCCGGCGTGGTCAATAACCTCTCGGAGTTGGTTTAGCGATTGCTAAGGCGCGACGTCCTCTCACGTTCGTAGTCGGATCGTCAAAGTCTACTCCACCAAAAACGATAGCTATCATCTCATCGAAAGATCGGGACACCCTCGCCTCTATCACTACCCCTCCCCTTCTTTGTTCGAGGTAAACCTAAAACAAAGTCCATAGATATATCCTCCCAAGGAACACTAGGTACAGGCAAAGGCATATATAAACCATGAGGATTGAGTCGTGACTTAGCTTTTTGACATGTAGTGCAGCGAGCAACAAAACGCTCAACATCCCGTCTCATCTTTGGCCAAAAGAAATGTGTAGCAAGTATATCCTCCGTCTTCTTCACGCCTTTGTTTGGTAACATTTACGTGTTGTTTTTATTGCTCAACGTGATGCACGTTTGTTTGGTAACCTTGGGAAGTGCACCTTTTGCACCGACCGAGTATCTTTTCTTGGCTATGTTGTTACTCCACAGGGAATTGAAGTTGATAAAGCCAAGATTGAAGCTATTGAGAGTTGGCCGCAGCCCAAAACGGTCACACAAGTGAGGAGTTTCCTTGGCCTCGGTGGTTTCTATAGGCGTTTTGTGAGAGATTTCAGTACCATTGCTGCACCTCTCAACGAGCTTACAAAGAAGGATGTGCCTTTTGTTTGGGGTACCGCACAGGAAGAAGCCTTCACGGTGTTGAAAGATAAGTTAACACATGCTCCTTTACTCCAACTTCCTGATTTTAATAAGACTTTTGAGCTTGAATGTGATGCTAGTGGAATTGGATTAGGAGGTGTGTTATTACAAGATGGCAAACCTGTTGCATACTTTTCTGAAAAATTGAGTGGGCCTAGTCTGAATTACTCTACTTATGATAAGGAATTATATGCTCTTGTTTGGACTTTGGAAACATGGCAACATTATTTATGGCCCAAAGAATTTGTTATTCATTCTAATCATGAATCTTTGAAACATATTAAAAGTCAAGCCAAACTGAACCGTAGACATGCTAAATGGGTTGAATTCATTGAGACTTTCCCTTATGTCATTAAACACAAGAAGGGTAAAGAAAATGTTATTGCTGATGCATTGTCTCGTCGTTATACTATGCTTTCACAACTTGACTTTAAAATATTTGGTTTGGAGACCATCAAAGATCAATATGTGCATGATGCTGAATTTAAAGATGTATTGCAGAATTGTAAGGAAGGGAGAACATGGAACAAGTTCGTCGTTAACGATGGATTTGTGTTTCGTGCTAACAAGCTATGCATTCCAGCTAGCTCCGTTCGTCTTTTGTTGTTGCAGGAGGCGCATGGAGAAGGATTAATGGGACACTTTGGCGTGAAGAAGACGGAGGATATACTTGCTACACATTTCTTTTGGCCAAAGATGAGACGGGATGTTGAGCGTTTTGTTGCTCGCTGCACTACATGTCAAAAAGCTAAGTCACGACTCAATCCTCATGGTTTATATATGCCTTTGCCTGTACCTAGTGTTCCTTGGGAGGATATATCTATGGACTTTGTTTTAGGTTTACCTCGAACAAAGAAGGGGAGGGATAGTGATAGAGGCGAGGGTGTCCCGATCTTTCGATGAGATGATAGCTATCGTTTTTGGTGGAGTAGACTTTGACGATCCGACTACGAACGTGCGAGGACGTCGCGCCTTAGCAATCGCTAAACCAACTCCGAGAGGTTATTGACCACGCCGGAGCACAATCAACCTGACCACGAGGGTCTATCTCCTGCAAGCAAACGAAGAACAAGCAAGAAACTAAGATTTGCAATCTGGATATTGCGAATATAAGATGAAAGCTTTATTGATCAAGGTGGGGTTCTGTGACGTCTTGGTCTGGTCGTTGAACACAAACGAAGTACGCGAAGTTACAGCTATGGCGAACTTTTAATCTAAACAAAACCCAAAGTCTAAACGGTGCCCTAAGGGCTGTATATATGGAGGAAGAGGAGGGGATTTCGTGGCCCTTGAAGGAGGGGTCTGAAACCAACCCTATCTCTTGTTTCCCCACACATACGGACTCTAAAAACAGCCTATACTCAAGTATTTCGAAATTACATGGGCCTGGCCCAATAATAAGGTGACGCAGCACCTATAATAGCCTCTGGACGAAATTTATGAAGTGACATCTTGTATATTTCGTCCAAGGCTTCCTGCACTCATTATGGTGGCTTCAAAGTCCTGAAATCATCACTTGTAACTCCGTTCTTGTTCCCCTTGTGCATGCCATCATCTCCATGCTTGAACTTGCTCCAAGGTTCCTCTTTCTTGTCCAAGCTAGGCCCTTCATTTGTAAGCAAAACAAATGTATCCAATTTAGGCAGCATCATATTCTTATGAACTTTAGAATCATTACCAAGAAACGAAAGTACCTGATTTTTTAATTGGCGTGCGCGAGCTCTAGTAATTGGTCCAGTATGTATAGAAGCAGGGGCTGTGGGTGTAACAATGGTATTGATGTCCTCATCATCCTCCCCTTCTTGAAATGAAGTCGTCCTCGACGGAAGCTCATCTTCCTCACCCAAATAAGGCTTCAGATCTGCAATGTTAAAAGTGGGACTAACCCCAAAATCTGCAGGCAGCTCAAGTTTATATGCATTATCATTTATTTTCTCTAACACCTTAAAAGGACCATCAGCACGTGGCATTAGCTTTGATTTGCGCAAATCAGGAAATCTATCCTTACGCAAATGTAACCAAACAAGATCTCCAGGTGCAAACACAACATGTTTTCTACCCTTATCTCCAGCAAGTTTATATTTAGCATTCATACGCTCAATGTTATCCTTAGTTAACTCATGCATTTTTAAGATCAATTCAGCACGTTGTTTAGCATCAAAATTAACCTTCTCCGAAGATGGAAGAGGCAACAAATCAATTGGTGCACGAGGAAGGAAACCATACACAATTTCAAAAGGACACATCTTAGTAGTAGAATGCAATGAACGATTATAAGCAAATTCAATATGAGGCAAGCATTCTTCCCACATTTTCTTGTTATTCTTCAAAACAGCCCTAAGCATAGTAGACAATGTTCTATTGACTACTTCAGTTTGTCCATCAGTTTGGGGGTGACATGTAGTACTAAAAAGCAGTTTAGTCCCCAACTTAGCCCATAAACATCTCCAAAAGTGGCTAAGAAATTTAGTATCACGATCTGAAACAATAGTATTTGGCACACCATGCAAGCGTATAATTTCACGAAAGAACAAATCAGCAACATTGATGAGGACATCAATACCATTGTTACACCCACAGCCCCTGCTTCTATACATACTGGACCAATTACTAGAGCTCGCGCACGCCAATTAAAATATCAGGTACTTTCGTTTCTTGGTAATGATTCTAAAGTTCATGAGAATATGATGCTGCCTAAATTGGATACATTTGTTTTGCTTACAAATGAAGGGCCTAGCTTGGACAAGAAAGAGGAACCTTGGAGCAAGTTCAAGCATGGAGATGATGGCATGCACAAGGGGAACAAGAACGGAGTTACAAGTGATGATTTCAGGACTTTGAAGCCACCATAATGAGTGCAGGAAGCCTTGGACGAAATATACAAGATGTCACTTCATAAATTTCGTCCAGAGGCTATTATAGGTGCTGCGTCACCTTATTATTGGGCCAGGCCCATGTAATTTCGAAATACTTGAGTATAGACTGTTTTTAGAGTCCGTATGTGTGGGGAAACAAGAGATAGGGTTGGTTTCGGACCCCTCCTTCAAGGGCCACGAAATCCCCTCCTCTTCCTCCATATATACAGCCCTTAGGGCACCGTTTAGACTTTGGGTTTTGTTTAGATTAAGAGTTCGCCATAGCTGCAACTTCGCGTACTTCGTTTGTGTTCAACGACCAGACCAAGACGTCACAGAACCCCACCTTGATCAATAAAGCTTTCATCTTATATTCGCAATATCCAGATTGCAAATCTTAGTTTCTTGCTTGTTCTTCGTTTGCTTGCAGGAGATAGACCCTCGTGGTCAGGTTGATTGTGCTCCGGCGTGGTCAATAACCTCTCGGAGTTGGTTTAGCGATTGCTAAGGCGCGACGTCCTCGCACGTTCGTAGTCGGATCGTCAAAGTCTACTCCACCAAAAACGATAGCTATCATCTCATCGAAAGATCGGGACACCCTCGCCTCTATCACTATCCCTCCCCTTCTTTGTTCGAGGTAAACCTAAAACAAAGTCCATAGATATATCCTCCCAAGGAACACTAGGTACAGGCAAAGGCATATATAAACCATGAGGATTGAGTCGTGACTTAGCTTTTTGACATGTAGTGCAGCGAGCAACAAAACGCTCAACATCCCGTCTCATCTTTGGCCAAAAGAAATGTGTAGCAAGTATATCCTCCGTCTTCTTCACGCCAAAGTGTCCCATTAATCCTCCTCCATGCGCCTCCTGCAACAACAAAATACGAACGGAGCTAGCTGGAATGCATAGCTTGTTAGCACGAAACACAAATCCATCGTTAACGACGAACTTGTTCCATGTTCTCCCTTCCTTACAATTCTGCAATACATCTTTAAATTCAGCATCATGCACATATTGATCTTTGATGGTCTCCAAACCAAATATTTTAAAGTCAAGTTGTGAAAGCATAGTATAACGACGAGACAATGCATCAGCAATAACATTTTCTTTACCCTTCTTGTGTTTAATGACATAAGGGAAAGTCTCAATAAATTCAACCCATTTAGCATGTCTACGGTTCAGTTTTGCTTGACTTTTAATGTGTTTCAAAGATTCATGATCAGAATGTATAACAAATTCTTTGGGCCATAAATAATGTTGCCATGTTTCTAAGGTCCGAACAAGAGCATATAATTCTTTATCATAAGTAGAATAGTTCAGACTAGGCCCACTCAATTTTTCAGAAAAGTATGCAACAGGTTTGCCATCTTGTAATAAAACACCTCCTAATCCAATTCCACTAGCATCACATTCAAGCTCAAAAGTCTTATTAAAATCAGGAAGTTGGAGCAAAGGAGCATGTGTCAACTTATCTTTCAATACCGTGAAGGCTTCTTCCTGTGAGGTACCCCAAACAAAAGGCACATCCTTCTTTGTAAGCTCATTGAGAGGTGCAGCAATGGTGCTGAAATCTCTCACAAAACGCCTATAGAAACCAGCGAGTCCAAGAAAACTCCTCACTTGAGTGACTGTTTTGGGCTGTGGCCAACTCTCAATAGCTTCAATCTTGGCTTTATCAACTTCAATTCCCTGTGGAGTAACAACATAGCCAAGAAAAGATACTCGGTCGGTGCAAAAGGTGCACTTCCCAAGGTTACCAAACAAACGTGCTGAATTGATCTTAAAAATGCATGAGTTAACTAAGGAGAACATTGAGCGTATGAATGCTAAATATAAACTTGCTGGAGATAAGGGTAGAAAACATGTTGTGTTTGCACCTGGAGATCTTGTTTGGTTACATTTGCGTAAGGATAGATTTCCTGATTTGCGCAAATCAAAGCTAATGCCACGTGCTGATGGTCCTTTTAAGGTGTTAGAGAAAATAAATGATAATGCATATAAACTTGAGCTGCCTGCAGATTTTGGGGTTAGTCCCACTTTTAACATTGCAGATCTGAAGCCTTATTTGGGTGAGGAAGATGAGCTTCCGTCGAGGACGACTTCATTTCAAGAAGGGGAGGATGATGAGGACATCAATACCATTATTACACCCACAACCCCTGCTTCTATACATACTGGACCAATTACTAGAGCTCGCGCACGTCAATTAAAATATCAGGTACTTTCGTTTCTTGGTAATGATTCTAAAGTTCATGAGAATATGATGCTGCCTAAATTGGATACATTTGTTTTGCTTACAAATGAAGGGCCTAGCTTGGACAAGAAAGAGGAACCTTGGAGCAAGTTCAAGCATGGAGATGATGGCATGCACAAGGGGAACAAGAACGGAGTTACAAGTGATGATTTCAGGACTTTGAAGCCACCATAATGAGTGCAGGAAGCCTTGGACGAAATATACAAGATGTCACTTCATAAATTTCGTCCAGAGGCTATTATAGGTGCTGCGTCACCTTATTATTGGGCCAGGCCCATGTAATTTCGAAATACTTGAGTATAGGCTGTTTTTAGAGTCCGTATGTGTGGGGAAACAAGAGATACGGTTAGTTTCGGACCCCTCCTTCAAGGGCCACGAAATCCCCTCCTCTTCCTCCATATATACAGCCCTTAGGGCACCGTTTAGACTTTGGGTTTTGTTTAGATTAAAAGTTCGCCATAGCTGCAACTTCGCGTACTTCGTTTGTGTTCAACGACCAGACCAAGACGTCACAGAACCCCACCTTGATCAATAAAGCTTTCATCTTATATTCGCAATATCCAGATTGCAAATCTTAGTTTCTTACTTGTTCTTCGTTTGCTTGCAGGAGATAGACCCTCGTGGTCAGGTTGATTGTGCTCCGGCGTGGTCAATAACCTCTCGGAGTTGGTTTAGCGATTGCTAAGGCGCGACGTCCTCGCACGTTCGTAGTCGGATCGTCAAAGTCTACTCCACCAAAAACGATAGCTATCATCTCATCGAAAGATCGGGACACCCTCGCCTCTATCATTTGTTCTTTCGTGAAATTATTCGCTTGCATGGTGTGCCAAATACTATTGTTTCAGATCGTGATACCAAATTTCTTAGCCACTTTTGGAGATGTTTATGGGCTAAGTTGGGGACTAAACTGCTTTTTAGTACTACTTGTCACCCCCAAACTGATGGACAAACTGAAGTAGTCAATAGAACTTAGGGCTGTTTTGAAGAATAACAAGAAAATGTGGGAAGAATGCTTGCCTCATATTGAATTTGCTTATAATCGTTCGTTGCATTCTACTACTAAGATGTGCCCTTTTGAAATTGTATATGGTTTCCTACCTCGTGCACCTATTGATTTGTTGCCTCTTCCATCTTCGGAGAAGGTTAATTTTGATGCTAAACAACGTGCTGAATTGATCGTAAAAATGCATGAGTTAACTAAGGAGAACATTGAGCGTATGAATGCTAAATATAAACTTGCTGGAGATAAGGGTAGAAAACATGTTGTGTTTGCACCTGGAGATCTTGTTTGGTTACATTTGCGTAAGGATAGATTTCCTGATTTGCGCAAATCAAAGCTAATGCCACGTGCTGATGGTCCTTTTAAGGTGTTAGAGCAAATAAATGATAATGCATATAAACTTGAGCTGCCTGCAGATTTTGGGGTTAGTCCCACTTTTAACATTGCAGATTTGAAGCCTTATTTGGGTGAGGAAGATGAGCTTTCGTCAAGGACGACTTCATTTCAAGAAGGGGAGGATGATGAGGACATCAATACCATTGTTACACCCACAGCCCCTGCTGCTATACATACTGGACCAATTACTAGAGCTCGCGCACGCCAATTAAATTATCAGGTACTTTCGTTTCTTGGTAATGATTCTAATGTTCATGAGAATATGATGCTGCCTAAATTGGATACATTTGTTTTTCTTACAAATGAAGGGCCTAGCTTGGACAAGAAAGAGGAACCTTGGAGCAAGTTCAAGCATGGAGATGATGGCATGCGCAAGGGGAACAAGAACGGAGTTACAAGTGATGATTTCAGGACTTTGAAGCAACCATAAGGAGTGCAGGAAGCCTTGGACGAAATATACAAGATGCCACTTCATAAATTTCGTCCAGAGGCTATTATAGGTGCTGCGTCACCTTATTATTGGGCCAGGCCCATGTAATTTCGAAATACTTGAGTATAGGCTATTTTTAGAGTCCGTATGTGTGGGGAAACAAGAGATAGGGTTGGTTTCGGACCCCTCCTTCAAGGGCCACGAAATCCCCCCCCTTTTCCTCCATATATACAGCCCTTAGGGCACCGTTTAGACTTTGGATTTTGTTTAGATTAAAAGTTTGCCATAGCTGCAACTTCGCGTACTTCGTTTGTGTTCAACGACCAGACCAAGACGTCACAGAACCCCACCTTGATCAATAAAGCTTTCATCTTATATTCGCAATATCCAGATTGCAAATCTTAGTTTCTTGCTTGTTCTTCGTTTGCTTGCAGGAGATAGACCCTCGTGGTCAGGTTGATTGTGCTCCGGCGTGGTCAATAACCTCTCGGAGTTGGTTTAGCGATTGCTAAGGCGCGACGTCCTCGCACGTTCGTAGTCGGATCGTCAAAGTCTACTCCACCAAAAACGATAGCTATCATCTCATCGAAAGATCGGGACACCCTCGCCTCTATCACTATCCCTCCCCTTCTTTGTTCGAGGTAAACCTAAAACAAAGTCCATAGATATATCCTCCCAAGGAACACTAGGTACAGGCAAAGGCATATATAAACCATGAGGATTGAGTCGTGACTTAGCTTTTTGACATGTAGTGCAGCGAGCAACAAAACGCTCAACATCCCGTCTCATCTTTGGCCAAAAGAAATGTGTAGCAAGTATATCCTCCGTCTTCTTCACGCCAAAGTGTCCCATTAATCCTCCTCCATGCGCCTCCTGCAACAACAAAAGACGAACGGAGCTAGCTGGAATGCATAGCTTGTTAGCACGAAACACAAATCCATCGTTAACGACGAACTTGTTCCATGTTCTCCCTTCCTTACAATTCTGCAATACATCTTTAAATTCAGCATCATGCACATATTGATCATTGATGGTCTCCAAACCAAATATTTTAAAGTCAAGTTGTGAAAGCATAGTTTAACGACGAGACAATGCATCAGCAATAACATTTTCTTTACCCTTCTTGTGTTTAATGACATAACGGAAAGTCTCAATAAATTCAACCCATTTAGCATGTCTATGGTTCAGTTTTGCTTGACTTTTAATGTGTTTCAAAGATTCATGATCAGAATGTATAACAAATTCTTTGGGCCATAAATAATGTTGCCATGTTTCTAAGGTCCGAACAAGAGCATATAATTCTTTATCATAAGTATAATAGTTCAGACTAGGCCCACTCAATTTTTCAGAAAAGTATGCAACAGGTTTGCCATCTTGTAATAAAACACCTCCTAATCCAATTCCACTAGCATCACATTCAAGCTCAAAAGTCTTATTAAAATCAGGAAGTTGGAGTAAAGGAGCATGTGTCAACTTATCTTTCAATACCGTGAAGGCTTCTTCCTGTGAGGTACCCCAAACAAAAGGCACATCCTTCTTTGTAAGCTCATTGAGAGGTGCAGCAATGGTGCTGAAATCTCTCACAAAACGCCTATAGAAACCAGCGAGTCCAAGAAAACTCCTCACTTGAGTGACCGTTTTGGGCTGTGGCCAACTCTCAATAGCTTCAATCTTGGCTTTATCAACTTCAATTCCCTGTGGAGTAACAACATAGCCAAGAAAAGATACTCGGTCGGTGCAAAAGGTGCACTTCCCAAGGTTACCAAACAAACATGCATCACGTAAAGCAATAAAAACAGCACGTAAATGTTCCAAATGTTCCTCCAAAGATCTGCTATAAATCAGTATATCATCAAAATAGACTACGACAAATCGTCCAATGAAAGCACGTAAAACTTCATTCATTAATCTCATGAAAGTACTAGGTGCATTAGTTAACCCAAAAGGCATGACTAACCACTCATATAATCCAAACTTTGTTTTAAATGCTGTTTTCCATTCATCCCCCAATTTCATACGAATTTGATGGTATCCACTACGCAAATCAACTTTGGAGAATATTGTAGAGCCACTCAATTCATCAAGCATATCATCTAGTCTAGGAATAGGATGACGATAACGAATAGTAATATTATTAATGCCTCTACAATCAACACACATACGCGATGTACCATCCTTTTTCGGCACTAGAATAATAGGAACAGCACAAGGACTAAGGGATTCGCGTATATAACCTTTGTCGAGCAACTCCTGTACTTGACGCATAATCTCCTTCGTCTCCTCTGGATTGGTACGGTATGGCGCACGGTTTGGCAACGAAGCACCGGGAATTAAGTCAATCTGATGCTCAATCCCGCGAATAGGTGGTAATCCCGGTGGCACGTCTTGTGGAAAGACGTCAGCGAACTCCTGCAAAATTGATAGAGGCGAGGGTGTCCCGATCTTTCGATGAGATGATAGCTATCGTTTTTGGTGGAGTAGACTTTGACGATCCGACTACGAACGTGCGAGGACGTCGCGCCTTAGCAATCGCTAAACCAACTCCGAGAGGTTATTGACCACGCCGGAGCACAATCAACCTGACCACGAGGGTCTATCTCCTGCAAGCAAACGAAGAACAAGCAAGAAACTAAGATTTGCAATCTGGATATTGCGAATATAAGATGAAAGCTTTATTGATCAAGGTGGGGTTCTGTGACGTCTTGGTCTGGTCGTTGAACACAAACGAAGTACGCGAAGTTGCAGCTATGGCAAACTTTTAATCTAAACAAAACCCCAAAGTCTAAACGGTGCCCTAAGGGCTGTATATATGGACGAAGAGGGGGGGATTTCGTGGCCCTTGAAGGAGGGGTCCGAAACCAACCCTATCTCTTGTTTCCCCACACATACGGACTCTAAAAATAGCCTATACTCAAGTATTTCGAAATTACATGGGCCTGGCCCAATAATAAGGTGACGCAGCACCTATAATAGCCTCTGGACGAAATTTATGAAGTGGCATCTTGTATATTTCGTCCAAGGCTTCCTGCACTCCTTATGGTGGCTTCAAAGTCCTGAAATCATCACTTGTAACTCCGTTCTTGTTCCCCTTGCGCATGCCATCATCTCCATGCTTGAACTTGCTCCAAGGTTCCTCTTTCTTGTCCAAGCTAGGCCCTTCATTTGTAAGCAAAACAAATGTATCCAATTTAGGCAGCATCATATTCTCATGAACATTAGAATCATTACCAAGAAACGAAAGTACCTGATAATTTAATTGGCGTGCGCGAGCTCTAGTAATTGGTCCAGTATGTATAGCAGCAGGGGCTGTGGGTGTAACAATGGTATTGATGTCCTCATCAGTATGGTGGTCTGAACATTGTAGATTATATCCTATTCCAGCTACGTGGGCTGCTTTGAAAACTGCTATGCGTACTCGTTGGGTTCCACCATATTATCAACGTGAATTACTTCAAAAATTGCAGCGCTTAAGACAAGGAAAAAATTCTGTAGAAGAATATTATCAGGAATTACAAACTGGCATGATTAGATGTGGTATTGTTGAGGAGAATGAAGCTATGCTTGCACGTTTCATGGGTGGATTAAATAGAGAGATTCAGACCATTCTAGAGTATAAGGAGTATAATAATATCACTCGTTTATTCCATCTTGCTTGTAAAGCTGAACGTGAAGTGCAGGATCGACAGGCATTGGCGCGAACTAATTTTTCTGCAGGCCGATCTTCATCATGGACACCGCGTGCCTCCTCTACTCCCACACGTCCTACGGCGGCACCACTGACTTCAGCCGCCAATTCCAACCGAGATACAAGAAAACAGGCACCACCACCACCATCTGCCAAGAGTACACCTTCTGGGCCTGCCCAGAGCTCTTCTTCATCTATGGCATCAACAGGGCACACACATGATATTATTTGTCGTCGTTGTAAGGGAAGAGGTCATTATGCGAGAGAATGCCAATCTCCGTGTGTTATGATTGCTACTGAGGATGGTGGGTATGAGTCCGCTAGTGACTATGATGAGGAGACTTTGGCTCTTATTACAAGTGAAGAACACGGTGGAGATGATTCTGATCATGAGACGCAATACATGGCTCCTGAAGACGCTGACAGGTATGAATGTTTAGTTGCTCAACGTGTTTTGAGTGTGCAGGTCACACAAGCTGAGCAAAATCAGAGGCATAATTTGTTCCATACAAAGGGCGTTGTGAAGGAACGTTCTGTTCGCGTCATCATAGATGGAGGGAGCTGCAACAACTTGGCTAGCATGGAGATGGTGGAGAAGCTATCTCTCACCACAAGACCACATCCACATCCTTACTATATCCAATGGTTCAACAACAGCGGCAAGGTTAAGGTAACACGTACTGTTCGTGTGCATTTTAGTATCTCTACATATGCTGATTATGTTGATTGTGATGTGGTACCCATGCAAGCATGTTCATTATTACTTGGTAGACCATGGCAATTTGATAAAAATTCTGTACACCATGGTAGAAACAATCAGTATACTCTTGTTCATGAGGATAAACATATTACTTTGCTTCCTATGACTCCTGATTCTATTTTGAAAGATGATATTAATAGAGCTAGTAAAGCAAAACAGGAGAAAAATAAGAGTGAAAATCAGATTGTGGCAAAAGAATTTGAGCAACAAATGAAGCCTAATAATAAACGATCTAGTGTTGCTTCTGAAATTATATTGAAAAATGCATGCTTACTTGCCACCAAATCTGATATTGATGATCTAGATTTTAGCAATTCTGTTTGCTATGCTTTTGTGTGCAAAGAGGCGTTATTTTCATTCGAGGACGTGCCTTCCTCTTTGCCTCCTGCGGTCACTAACATTTTGCAGGAGTTCGCTGACGTCTTTCCACAAGACGTGCCACCGGGATTACCACCTATTCGCGGGATTGAGCATCAGATTGACTTAATTCCCGGTGCTTCGTTGCCAAACCGTGCGCCATACCGTACCAATCCAGAGGAGACGAAGGAGATTATGCGTCAAGTACAGGAGTTGCTCGACAAAGGTTATATACGCGAATCCCTTAGTCCTTGTGCTGTTCCTATTATTCTAGTGCCGAAAAAGGATGGTACATCGCGTATGTGTGTTGATTGTAGAGGCATTAATAATATTACTATTCGTTATCGTCATCCTATTCCTAGACTAGATGATATGCTTGATGAATTGAGTGGCTCTACAATATTCTCCAAAGTTGATTTGCGTAGTGGATACCATCAAATTCGTATGAAATTGGGGGATGAATGGAAAACAGCATTTAAAACAAAGTTTGGATTATATGAGTGGTTAGTCATGCCTTTTGGGTTAACTAATGCACCTAGTACTTTCATGAGATTAATGAATGAAGTTTTACGTGCTTTCATTGGACGATTTGTCGTAGTCTATTTTGATGATATACTGATTTATAGCAGATCTTTGGAGGAACATTTGGAACATTTACGTGCTGTTTTTATTGCTTTACGTGATGCATGTTTGTTTGGTAACCTTGGGAAGTGCACCTTTTGCACCGACCGAGTATCTTTTCTTGGCTATGTTGTTACTCCACAGGGAATTGAAGTTGATAAAGCCAAGATTGAAGCTATTGAGAGTTGGCCACAGCCCAAAACGGTCACTCAAGTGAGGAGTTTTCTTGGACTCGCTGGTTTCTATAGGCGTTTTGTGAGAGATTTCAGCACCATTGCTGCACCTCTCAATGAGCTTACAAAGAAGGATGTGCCTTTTGTTTGGGGTACCTCACAGGAAGAAGCCTTCACGGTATTGAAAGATAAGTTGACACATGCTCCTTTACTCCAACTTCCTGATTTTAATAAGACTTTTGAGCTTGAATGTGATGCTAGTGGAATTGGATTAGGAGGTGTTTTATTACAAGATGGCAAACCTGTTGCATACTTTTCTGAAAAATTGAGTGGGCCTAGTCTGAACTATTATACTTATGATAAAGAATTATATGCTCTTGTTCGGACCTTAGAAACATGGCAACATTATTTATGGCCCAAAGAATTTGTTATACATTCTGATCATGAATCTTTGAAACACATTAAAAGTCAAGCAAAACTGAACCATAGACATGCTAAATGGGTTGAATTTATTGAGACTTTCCGTTATGTCATTAAACACAAGAAGGGTAAAGAAAATGTTATTGCTGATGCATTGTCTCGTCGTTAAACTATGCTTTCACAACTTGACTTTAAAATATTTGGTTTGGAGACCATCAATGATCAATATGTGCATGATGCTGAATTTAAAGATGTATTGCAGAATTGTAAGGAAGGGAGAACATGGAACAAGTTCGTCGTTAACGATGGATTTGTGTTTCGTGCTAACAAGCTATGCATTCCAGCTAGCTCCGTTCGTCTTTTGTTGTTGCAGGAGGCGCATGGAGGAGGATTAATGGGACACTTTGGCGTGAAGAAGACGGAGGATATACTTGCTACACATTTCTTTTGGCCAAAGATGAGACGGGATGTTGAGCGTTTTGTTGCTCGCTGCACTACATGTCAAAAAGCTAAGTCACGACTCAATCCTCATGGTTTATATATGCCTTTGCCTGTACCTAGTGTTCCTTGGGAGGATATATCTATGGACTTTGTTTTAGGTTTACCTCGAACAAAGAAGGGGAGGGATAGTGATAGAGGCGAGGGTGTCCCGATCTTTCGATGAGATGATAGCTATCGTTTTTGGTGGAGTAGACTTTGACGATCCGACTACGAACGTGCGAGGACGTCGCGCCTTAGCAATCGCTAAACCAACTCCGAGAGGTTATTGACCACGCCGGAGCACAATCAACCTGACCACGAGGGTCTATCTCCTGCAAGCAAACGAAGAACAAGCAAGAAACTAAGATTTGCAATCTGGATATTGCGAATATAAGATGAAAGCTTTATTGATCAAGGTGGGGATCCGAAAGCGGTCTTGGTCTGGTCGTTGGACACAAACGAAGTACACGAAGTTGCAATGGCTAACTTTTAACTAAACAAATCCCAAAGTCTAAACGGTGCCCTAAGGGCTGTATATATGGAGGAAGAGGAGGGGATTTCGTGGCCCTTGAAGGAGGGGTCCGAAACCAACCCTATCTCTTGTTTCCCCACACATACGGACTCTAAAAACAGCCTATACTCAAGTATTTCGAAATTACATGGGCCTGGCCCAATAATAAGGTGACGCAGCACCTATAATAGCCTCTGGACGAAATTTATGAAGTGACATCTTGTATATTTCGTCCAAGGCTTCCTGCACTCATTATGGTGGCTTCAAAGTCCTGAAATCATCACTTGTAACTCCGTTCTTGTTCCCCTTGTGCATGCCATCATCTCTATGCTTGAACTTGCTCCAAGGTTCCTCTTTCTTGTCCAAGCTAGGCCCTTCATTTGTAAGCAAAACAAATGTATCCAATTTAGGCAGCATCATATTCTCATGAACTTTAGAATCATTACCAAGAAACGAAAGTACCTGATATTTTAATTGACGTGCGCGAGCTCTAGTAATTGGTCCAGTATGTATAGAAGCAGGGGCTGTGGGTGTAACAATGGTATTGATGTCCTCATCAGGTACCACATCACAATCAACATAATCAGCATATGTAGAGATACTAAAATGCACACGAACAGTACGTGTTACCTTAACCTTGCCGCTGTTGTTGAACCATTGGATATAGTAAGGATGTGGATGTGGTCTTGTGGTGAGAGATCGCTTCTCCACCATCTCCATGCTAGCCAAGTTGTTGCAGCTCCCTCCATCTATGATGACGCGAACAGAACGTTCCTTCACAACTCCCTTTGTATGGAACAAATTATGCCTCTGATTTTGCTCAGCTTGTGTGACCTGCACACTCAAAACACGTTGAGCAACTAAACATTCATACCTGTCAGCGTCTTCAGGAGCCATGTATTGCGTCTCATGATCAGAATCATCTCCACCGTGTTCTTCACTTGTAATAAGAGCCAGAGTCTCCTCATCATAATCACTAGCGGACTCATACCCACCATCCTCAGTAGCAATCATAACACGCGGAGATTGGCATTCTCTCGCATAATGACCTCTTCCCTTACAACGACGACAAATAATATCATGTGTGTGCCCTGTTGATGCCATAGATGAAGAAGAGCTCTGGGCAGGCCCAGAAGGTGTACTCTTGGCAGATGGTGGTGGTGGTGCCTGTTTTCTTGTATCTCGATTGGAATTGGCGGCTGAAGTCAGTGGTGCCGCAGTAGGACGTGTGGGAGTAGAGGAGGCACGCGGTGTCCATGATGAAGATCGACCTGCAGAAAAATTAGTTCGCGCCAATGCCTGTCGATCCTGCACTTCACGTTCAGCTTTACAAGCAAGATGGAATAAACGAGTGATATTATTATACTCCTTATACTCTAGAATGGTCTGAATCTCTCTATTTAATCCACCCATGTGATAGAGGCGGGGGTGTCCCGATCTTTCGATGAGATGATAGCTATCGATTTGGTGGAGTCGACTTTGACGATCCGACTACGAGCGTGCGAGGACGTCGCGCCTTAGCAATCGCTAAACCAACTCCGAGAGGTTATTGACCACGCCGGAGCACAATCAACCTGACCCCGAGGGTCTATCTCCTGCAAGCAAACGAAGAACAAGCAAGAAACTAAGATTTGCAATCTGGATATTGCGAATATAAGATGAAAGCTTTATTGATCGAGGTGGGGTTCTGTGACGTCTTGGTCTGGTCGTTGAACACAAACGAAGTACGCGAAGTTGCAGCTATGGCGAACTTTTAATCTAAACAAAACCCAAAGTCTAAACGGTGCCCTAAGGGCTGTATATATGGAGGAGGAGGGTGGGATTTCGTGGCCCTTGAAAGAGGGGTCCGAAACCAACCCTATCTCTTGTTTCCCCACACATACGGACTCTAAAAACAGCCTATACTCAAGTATTTCGAAATTACATGGGCCTGGCCCAATAATAAGGTGACGCAGCACCTATAATAGCCTCTGGACGAAATTTATGAAGTGACATCTTGTATATTTCGTCCAAGGCTTCCTGCACTCATTATGGTGGCTTCAAAGTCCTGAAATCATCACTTGTAACTCCGTTCTTGTTCCCCTTGTGCATGCCATCATCTCCATGCTTGAACTTGCTCCAAGGTTCCTCTTTCTTGTCCAAGCTAGGGCCTTCATTTGTAAGCAAAACAAATGTATCCAATTTAGGCAGCATCATATTCTCATGAACTTTAGAATCATTACCAAGAAACGAAAGTACCTGATATTTTAATTGGCGTGCGCGAGCTCTAGTAATTGGTCCAGTATGTATAGAAGCAGGGGCTGTGGGTGTAACAATGGTATTGATGTCCTCATCAGGAGGTGCACGAGGGGCTCACAAGGGTGGGCGGCGCGCCCTACCCCCCTGGGCGCGCCCTCCGTCTTTGTGGCTGCCTCGTGGCTCCTCCGACTTCATCTCCAAGTCTCCTGGTTGTCTTCTAGTCTAGGAAAATTCATCGCGAAGGTTTTATTCCGTTTGGACTCCGTTTGGTATTCCTTTTCTGTGAAACTCAAAAACAAGGAAAAAACAGGAACTGGCACTGGGCTCTAGGTTAATAGGTTAGTCCCAAAAATAATATAAAATAACATATTAATGCATATAAAACATCCAAAACAGATAATATAATAGCATAGAACAATCAAAAATTATAGATATGTTGGAGACGTATCAGTCCCAGCTATCAGGGTGAGGAAACTTTTTTTCGCATAATAAGGACTCACTTGCATGCGTGCGAAGATGTAGCTGGTGGGTCAAACCTGTCAGGGGGAGAAATCATTTGTTTTCGCATAATAAGAAGGCACTTGCTTGCATGCGGCCATGGACCATGTGGGTCCCTACTGTCAGCCACTCCACGTACATCCCTCGTCCGATGGCTGTCGTTTGTTGACAAAGTTGACCACGCCACCCCGAGAAAACCAACGCGATGGACGACGACGAGGTCTAGGAAGGGAACGATCCAGAGCCGCCGAAGACACATCAGTGGATGCCCACGCGGAGGGGAGTACGAGGGTTGACTGGTTCGACTGCGGTGTGAGGTTGCCATCGCCGGAGAATAACAGGAGGTGTTGGTGAGTAGAGGAATGGCCTGGACAGCGATGTGAGTAGGGTGGGCCGGTGAGGCCTGCGCGGCAGCACAGCCGGCCACGGGAGGCGGTAGCAGGCGGTACCGCCCGTGGTGGTTTGTGTGGCTGAAGCAAGAATATCCGAGATTGAAGAAGCACGACATCCGTTGGATGAACATCTAACGGCCACTACTGCTAGAATCGTGTGTTGACTATAAGGTGAAAAAGCCTTGCGTACGCGTCAACTTTTTTTTGAGCGCTGCGTACGCGTCAACTTAGTAGGCCTAGAAGTGAGCATCACATCTGTGTGGCAGAGAGCATATAGCCCATTTGCGATTTGTAATAATTTACAACCCATTTCTTAATTCTAATGGAATTTACTGCAGCCCATTTACTGTTTGTTAACATTATTGCCCATTTTTCTAGCCAGGACAACGGTTTATAATTTCAACCATATTTCCCACATTTTAATGGGATCCGATATATTATTTATCCCAAAATTTTGAGCCATATTAAATCTAATTTAAAAATAAATTGATATTAGGTAAAAAATCAACGAAATTTTGCGCGCAATAATTAATGATATTAAAATTTTAAAAATCCAAAAAAATGCAATGCAGGAGCTCCCCGTCCTCTGACGAGGTTCCGTCAAGAAAATCCAAAAAAATTAATTCTAAAACTAATTACCTATCCTTAGTGTTTTCTTATATTTACAGCACATTTTTTATAATTACAGCCCATTTATTATTTTTTAAAGCCTATTTTCTTGGCAAGCCTAATGTATCCCTCGTAGGAAAGATTTGCAGCCCAGTGGGCCAGAGAATAACAAGTTGGCCTGGATTGGGTATTCCACAGAAAAAGTATAGCTGGGCAAGCCATTTTCATCTTGAAAAATTTATATCTGGGCTGGATATTTGGTCTACATAAAATAATAGCCTGGGCTAGACGGGCCAGAGCCCGCCCAGTTGATACCCTGCTCCTCTGAACAACAACAAAAACATCGATCAAACAAAATTCTGCTCACCCCTCAAAAAACAAATACTGCTCGAGCTGCTGGGTCCCAGCTATCGGCCGCTCCTTGTGCAATTCTCTCGTTTATTGACTATATACATTGACAATGGTGTGGGACCGTGATGTCAGGAAACCAGGAGGAAGAAATTTTTTTATATAGTTGTAATAAGGAGGCACTTGCGTAAGTACGGCGATGGCCCCGGTGTGTCCATACTGTCATCCTCTCCACGTAAAGTCATCTCCCGGTGCCTCATGTTCATTGACCATGTTGACAACGCGAGACGGCGGCGCCACGGCGAGCGCAAAACTCAAAGATCGATGGAGAGGGCCTCGCGGGCCCTACGGATGGTCCGATACAGCGCCCCCTGCTCATTTAGGAAGCCAGGATCATCGGGCCACATGTCTGCGATGACATTGACGTCCGCTTGTTCGCCATCGATTCGTCCCTCCGTGAGCCGGTGCTCATTGAGGAGACGGAGGTTGTAGCACTGGTCCTCCTGCACTTGCTGGAATGCCGATTCCGGTGGTGCTGGTAGCTCTTCCGCCATTAGGGCGTCGAAGTGCGGCCGCACCTGCTCTATGGTGAACAAGGCATGAACTAGCTTGGGCGGTGGTGCTGGCTCCTGGTCAGAATCCTCGTCCATCATCTGGTTGTCGTCGCTGAGCTCGGTGAGCTCGCTGGCGAGCAAGCATGTCCAGCTACTGGACCAGACCGCTACCAAGCACGAGTCTCACCGCCCTGGCCCCCCAGACCCCCTCCCTCGCCCGCGCGTGCTTCCCGCCCGAAACGGTCAGCGCCGCCCGTGCCGCTTTCCGGTGCAGGTGACTGCTCCGTTTTCAAACGACACAACTGTCGTCCGTCCTTCCATCTACCGCCCACATTAATGATACATGGTTGCCGAGGCGGCTACTCCGGCGCCACCCATCTGTCCCTCTGCCGCCCACCATTGCTATATAAATTGCTTCCCCGGCCATAGCCGCAGTCATCCGCGTCCGTTCCCTTTCTCCTCTCCACACCACTCCCACCATGGCTTCCTCGCTCTCCACCGCTCTCCAGGACGGGCGGACGACGGACCAGAAGAACGATGACGTCCCAATGGAGAACATGGTGGTCGAGGAGCCGCCACCAACCTCCTCCTCTGCGCCATCCTTGTCGGTGCAATGCACCATGACCATCAGCGAGGCCCGTGCCCAATACATGGACATGGTGAGGCTGCAGCGAGAGGAGAAGTTCTGGGAGGCTAATGCCGATGCTTCCTACAACCACTAGGTCCTCTAGGAGCACCTGCAGGCGGAGGAGCAGATCACCAGGAAGCGGGCCGTGCAAGAGGCGCTGCTCGAGTCGTATCACTCCTCCCGCGAGACCCGCCTCGAGCGCTGGCGGTACCGCATGCGGGTGTCGGGGGTTGCGGCCGCCTACAAGGAGGACGATGAAGCGGACGAGGTGATGTTTGGCGACACCGATGATGAGGCGGAGGACTTCGCTGGCTCCATCGAGGCCCCGCCCCGCCAAGGCCCTGCCCCGCCGGCAACGTTGCAGAGGACATCACCGGCTCCGCCAAGGCCCCGCTCCGCCTTCAACGAGGCAGAGGATTTCCCCCGCTCCACCGAGGCGCCGCCCCGCCGGCAACGAGGCAGGAGACATAGACGGCTCCGTCGAGGCCCCACCCCGCCGGCAATGAGGCCGCGCCACCCAGAAAACGAGGAAGAGTAGAAGATGGTATGTCGCTGCCGCTCGGGTCCAAGTAAGGCCACCGCTCCTATCCTCCGGTTGAAGCCAAGCTTGGCGGGTTGAACATCAACGGCCGATTAGCTGCTTGGCGGCGACGTGGAGTCGGACAGCTTCACTTCCTGTGGCTCCAGAAGTGGAGCTGGAGAAGAAGCTTCAGTTCTTGGTCCGGACACGGGGAATGGGCGCCGGAGATCATAAATTAGGTTAATTTATTAAACCTCCAGAGTCGGACGAGCACCGCTTTGTAGTTGAAGAATGTCTGAAATGTAATGAAATCTGGCATGTTTATATGAAAGCAGGTCGTGTATGAATGAATTTAGACCAGTTAGTTTGAATTCTTGTATCAGTTGAATTACATGAACATTCAAAACAATACTAAAACAATATTTACTACTCCCTCCGTCTAGGTGTTCACCTGATGAAACCAAATAATCCCAAAACACTTAGGCGTGGTGCATTAACTCTCACCTCGTTTATTGTTTTTTAACCTTAATAAAGGAATCAACCAATAAGATATGTTGCGCGTGTATGCTATCGATGACTTGAGACTACCAAATACGACATGCAGTGGTCAGTACATTGCATGCAATGCTATTAAGCAAATAAACATTAAGTTCTCTCGTTTTCCCCTCCATGTTGGTCGCGGTGCACAACCTAAGATGACTTAGGAACCTAGACAGAGGGAGTAGAATTATTCTCAGGACGCACGGTGATCACGTCGTTAGCTGCAGTTTCACACTTCCCAAAAGTTTGAGCAGCGTTTTTGCGTGCCTGTACATTGCAATCAAACTCACAGGCCTGGCAATTCATTGAACAACAATCGATCGATGATTATGCATCTTAATTATTCACACGTCAGAGCGAATATTTACTTCACAACTAAAGACACAAATAAAGAAAAATCGATCGAGCATCTCAATTATTCACACGTCAGAGCCAATTTTTACTTCACAACTGAAGACACAAATAAAGAAAAATCAATCGATGCTGCTGGCAGAAAAGGGCATCCTATTCCAAAATATCAAATGCATGTCTTCTTGCTAACATCAATGAGCAAAATTTGAAAAGGTTGTCCCATTCCAAAATATCGAAAGCATGTCTTCTTGCGAACATCAATGAGAAAACTTTGAGAAGGTTTTCCCATTCCAAAATATCAAATGCCTACGATTGTGGAATGGGCGGGGTTTGCCATCAGTTTGCACATTGGCATGTCACCTCGTGCTAATTAAACCAACTGTTCTTTTTTGTGCAGTTCCACTAAAATCAACCAATTTCGCGCGTAGCTTGTAGGATTTCGCCTTTATATGTTGCAACACCTTCAACATATCGGCACCATCAGAACATTTTGTGCAGTTCCCACTGAAATCAAGCTGAGCATCCTTGTTTGCATAAATACAAAAAAAGTGATTACTATGAAGCAAACTGAATTATGAATTTATAGTTTAAACAGGAATCTACATGATCCATGCAGAGCACACATTTAAAAAAATGGAACTCACCAGAAAGAATCCTAAAACAACATTGCACATGCCCATCACAGCAAAAAAGATGGAAATCTATGAGTCCATCTAAGCTGAAGTTAGTTTGGTCTTGTGGGCAGTAATGTAACAATCCTTCATCTGCTCCTTCTGATGAAAAGATAGACTAGGCTTCTTCATCCTGGCATCATCGGAACTAGGCACTTCACGTACTCCATATTGTTCTTCAGAGGAGGATGATCCTGTTGCGCGAAGACAAGAGAACAACTAAATTCTAGCATCCCTTTTTTCTCAAAAAAGTAAAGGAAATATTTAAAACAACCATTACATTAACAATGGGAGTAACTGATGAAATGTATAGTCACAAAGAGATGCATCCTCATTATCCTCATAGGAAATGATATGATACTAAAGAGAGCAGCTCAACTTGAACTGTATTATTACTTAATTTTATCAGTGGCTATAACGGTGGCAAACTGGTGCCTCAATTTATTAGCAGCCATAGATTAACATGCAAAACAATACCACTTTCTCATGATAGTAGCTAAACAGTAGCACAACACCAATAGAGATGACAAAGCTCAATCATATGGATGAAATTTGTGGGCACCAACCTTTGTCAGGAGGCTTATTGTGTAGAGCATACAGATGAAGCACTTCTCGGGAACCATCCGTTATTATCTACTGTGGTTGCCATGCTTACTATATACTCCTCGATTAGTTTAATGTTTCCAATGTCTTCTTGTGCAGTTCCACTAAAATATATGTTATCTTCAAACAAGATCCCTGTTTGCACAACTAGAGATAATTACATATTACATTAAGAGTGGTATCAAATCACAGTGGCAAAACAATTGCTCGTTCCAGCCATAGCAATAAATTAAGATGCAAAACTATATAATTACTCATGTCATCACAGTTCCAGTGCTTCATTACAGCACCGGGAGTTGATTTTTCTTCTTCCTCCTGCTTGTTCTTCCCCTTCATCACTTGGTTCAATAATAGACAAGCTTCGCCTTCAATGTAAGATTTGGCATGTCAATTAGGGAGCACAAGTATAGCACTAAACAACAACATTAATTTTCTGATGACAGTAGCAAAATACAGGCCAATAGTTGTGAAATATCATTATCTTACCACAATGGGGTATTACGGTGCACATACAGATTGGAAGTCTGGTCTCCTTTTGTGCAGTTCACTAAAATCAAGCAACATTACCGTATAAGTAGCACAACATATGAAAGCACACTGCACAATCATGTGGAAGAAGGCCAATACTAACCTCTCATGACGCAGAATTCAAACAACTCACAAGAAGAAGATCTGAAACAAATTTGCCAACACAGATAGGAAGTCAGATCTCCTCTTGTGCAGTTCCACTAAGATCGAGCAATCAAGCAACGTTGTCGGTGCGTGTCGGTGCAACAAACCACAGGTGTGTTGACCAGACTATACACAGGCTCGAGAACAAGGTTGCAGCATCAAAGACAAGACCAAGCAGAAGAAATCAGCTCTTTGGGAAATCGAAGGGCGGATCAAGAAGACCAAGACCAACCAAAGTAGCAAGATACCACTAAGGAAAAACCTCCCTTGCTAGGCAGGCGAGCCTGGCGGGGACGAGGTTGCCCCAAAGACAAGTCCCAAGATTGCCCCGGCAGGCTTGCTGGGGACGCCGAGGGCGGATTAACACGACAAGGCTCCACCGCTCCACCTCATGGAAACGCAAGTCATCGATCGATGCGGTGTCAAGCCCCCAAGTGACTAAGTGGTCGTTATTTGGCACGTGGCAGCCGCTTCCAGAGGAAATCACCTCCAAATGACACCCGTCCAGGGACGTGGCACGCAGGCAGGCGAGAAGGTGGCCGAACGGCACGGCAAGGCTTGCCGGGCTATGCTACGATGTAACACTAAGCGACGCATTTAATGCGCTCTGTCCTGTCTGCAGAGTTAGGTATGATAGCACTGTTTGCTATCTAATCAGTGCACAATGACTGATTTACCATTGTGGTGACCCCTTGATCTATAAAAGGAGGGCCATGGCAACCTTAGAAAGGATTCGGACCCTTGTCCACTCATACGCGCGTAGCTGCTCTCGCCCCGAGGCGATCTTGCCGGGCTAGAGCGCTGCGTCTCCACCACGGTCCTCTCATTAATCCACCAAAGCAGGAGTAGGATTTTACGCCTCGCGGCGGCCCGAACCTGGGTAAAAACTACCCGTGTGATCACTGTCGTGCTGCTCTGCGCCCTCCGCTCTTTGTGCAATGCGTCCTTCCCCCCTGCCGAACCACAAGGGGCCAATGGCCCCATAGGTGGCCGTGTTTTCCCATGACATCTTTGGCGCGCCAGGTAGGGGGAAGCGCTTGCGCAAACCCGAGAGTACAAGCAGCGCGTCATCTTCATCATCGCTCTCTTCATCGACGGCTTCATCATCCATGGCGCCCAAGAAGAAATCGGATGCCACAGCTCACCCGTCCACCTCAAAGGCCCCTTCGCACGCGGCCGCCGACGCCGTGGGGGCTACGGGGGCGCACGGGGACGTGGACGCTGCGGGGGACATGGCCGGTGCAGGCGGCGTCGTCACCATCTCCCCTATGGCCAAAACGGGAGCAGGATGCATCGGAGAAGGACAGCGCCAACAACATCCCAGCGGCCACGCTCCACAAGGTGCGGGAGGAGAGATCATCCCATCCGCGCCTCTCCACCCTGCCGAAGGATGCGGCCACAGCGGTGGCGCTCGCCCTGGGGCGAACGGCAACCCTCCGGCCGCCCCCGCTGTGGGTGCGGCCGCAGGGCACGCGCCAACCCCGGGATGGGCTGGCCAAGCCAATGCGCCGAACGGAGCCGCCGATCCCCAAGCACATTCACCTCATCACCACGCCACCCTGGCGACTGGCTCACGGCGACGAGAGCACGGCGCTGCCACTACCGGCACCGTCAGAAGCCAGGCGACTTTCCGGTCTACGTCGTCGTCTATGCCGAGCGCTGCTTCGGAGGCCATGGCGCGGGCCCAACTCCTGTTGAGATTTCCACCGGCGGCCGATCAGATGGATGAGTGGAGAGCCACCATTCAGAGCCTGATTGGTTTCGCCGAGGCGGGAGGATTCACAGTGAGCAGGCCCGTCACGGCCTCCGCAGGCGACGACAACGGCCCGAGCCACTGGCCTTACCGAAGGGGCCACCCCCATGGTGCAATCTCCTTCGCAGCAGCCAGCGCAGGGGCCCGAGCCAGAGCCACGCGACCAAGAACCCGATGACATATCGATGGCTTTGTCCGATCATCGAGCGCGACGAGGACAGCGACAAGTCCTGGAAGACAGGCGGAGGGAAGACGCGCGCGTCACCATCGAACGACGCCGCGAAACCCAACGCCAGTCTGATAGGCGCAATGGCCCCGACGTCGACGAGCCCACGCCCGGTGAAGGTGGGTACCTACCTTTAGAGGTTGGGTGCCCTGCCTTCACTCACGAGCTGCGGCAAGTTCGTTGGCCATCTGCTCGCACGTTCAAGCCAGAAATACCAGAGAAGTACGATGGAAGATTGAACCCGGCAGAGTTCTTGAGCATCTATACCATCGCTGTTCAAGCTGCCGGGGGAAGGGATGAGAAGGTGTTCGCCAACTACTTTCCTTGGGCACTCAAGCCAAATGTGAGGTCTTGGCTGATGCACTTGCCAGAGAATTCCATCTCGACCTGGGCTGACCTGTGCCATGAGTTTGTTGGTGCCTTCACGGGCGGCCATCAAGAATCAGGGCGGCCCAGTGACTTGCAACTCCTTCCACAGAAGGAAGGAGAAAGTCTGCGGAAGTACATGCAGAAGTTCAGCCGGGTGCACAGGAATATTCCAGACATCCACCCAGCAGCTGTGATAGCCGCGTTCCAGTCCAATGTGCGCAACCGTCGGATACGTTCTAAAATGAACTTTCGGTTGCCCAAGACTGTGAATAAGCTATACACGTTGGTGGATAAGTGTGCCCAAGTAGAAGAGGGGAGACGACTCCCCGGTGAAGAAGATGGTGTCGACATCGACTCAAAGGATGACAACGACGCCACCAACTAGGAGAAGAAGAACAAGAAGCATAACAGGAAGTGCAAGGATAAAGCTGTGATGACCGTTGAAGGATCGAGTGCACCTAGTATCGGCAAGAAGGCCAAGACCGAGGTTCCCTGCAAGGAAGCTACCACGTGCACTGATTGCCGGGAAGCCGCGGCTACCGAGAAGGCTGGGAAGGGTGATGGGCCGTATTGCAAGATCCATCGGACCAAGGGCCACGATCTTCAGGAGTGTCATCAGGTTGAGCAACTTGTCAAGAAGCAGAGGGTTGAGTAAAAGAAGCGTGATAAGGAAAAAGACCAAGATGGCGCTGGCGGGAAGGGCCGAGGCGGCAGAATAGGTCGCCCCTGCAAGGCTCCTCAGTATCAGGGGAAACCCGCCAAAGGCCGTGAGAAGAAGGATTGCGAGGACGAGAGTGATAAAGGAGATGAAGAGGAAACCAGCGAGCAGGAATTCCAAAAGGCCACTGACGCCCTATGCATTGACGGGGGTGTGTCTTTGCACTCCTCTCGCCACCAACTTAAAAAGTGGGCGCGTGAGGTCAATGTCGTGGAGCCAGCGGTAGATTCTTAGAAGCTGCTCAAGTGGTCCCGCACGCCCATCATCTTTCATGAGGACGATCACCCTGACCGCACTACCGCAGTAGGTGTTTGCCGTTGTTGGTCTCACCAATGATCCACAACCTCAAGGTCACAAAGATGTTGGTTGACGGCGGGGCCAGGTTGAATCTGATTTCTCTGAAGGTCATCAGCAAACTCCAGATAGCAGATGAAGAGCTCAAGGTTACTGGTATGTTCCAAGGGATCAACCCTGGCAGGAGTCATCTTAAGGGGAAGATCACACTACCAGTAACATTTGGGGGGGAGTTAAACTACCGGACTGAGAAGATCATGTTTTATGTGGTTGACCTCCCCCTGCCGTACAATGGAATCCTTGGTCGCCCTGCCCTAGCCAAATTCATGGAGGCATCCCACTATGCCTACAACACTTTGAAGATGCCAGGGCAAATGGTCGTCATTTCCATTCCATCAGAGAAGAAAGACGCAATCATATGCGTGGACAAGATGTACCGGGAAGCAGTCGCTGTAGAGGCCGCAGAAGCCACTGCTCCCACCAAGGAAAGCAAGAAAAAGAACAAAGCCAGCAAGGATGCCAGCAAGGAATCAGGGAAGCGTACCTCTTCGGAGTACGTTGCGCCTGTTCAAGACTTGCCGGAGAGTTCCAATAGCAAGAGATCCAAGGCTGCTGCACCTGCTGTGAATAAGGTCCCGACAGGGCTGGCTGGCGCTGATGGTACGTTTACCATCAGTGCCACCCTCGATGACAAATAGGAAAGCGTTCTCGTTGCCTTCCTGCGGGCGAATGTCGATGTGTTTGTTTGGCAACCATCTGACATCCCCGGTGTTCCCAGGGAGGTAATCGAGCACCACCTTGCTGTCTGCCCACATGCCCGGCCCGTCAAGCAGAAGGTCCAGAAGCAAGCTTTGGAGCGGCAGCAGTTTATTGCCGAGGAGATCAAGAAACTCGAGGCAGCTGGTTTGGTCAGAGGAGTATCGCATCCAACGTGGTTAGCAAATCCAGTGGTGGTGCGCAAGGCAAATGGGAAATGGAGGCTTTGCATAGATTTCACAGATTTGAACAAAGCATGCCCGAAGGACCCATTCCCCTTTCCGCGCATCGACCAGATTGCAGATTCCACCTCCGGGTGTGACCTGCTTTCCTTCCTGGATGCCTACTCTGGATACCACCAGATCTTCATGTCCAAGGAAGACGAAGAGAAGACCGTGTTCATAACCCCATGTGGCATGTACTGTTTTGTATGAATGCCCTTCGAGTTGAAGAGCGCTGGATCCACTTTTGCAAGAGCAGTACAGACTTGCTTTGAGTCCCAGATACACAGAAATATTGAAGCCTACATGGATGATATAGTGGTCCAAACCAAGGACAGAATGACTCTCATTCAGGATTTTGGTGAGACCTTTGCAAATATGCGCAGGATCAACTTGAAGTTGAACCCAGAGAAGTGTGTGTTTGGCGTTCCTTCCGGCAAGCTACTTGGCTTCTTCGTGTACCATCGAGGGATAGAGGCCAACCCCGACAAGATCAAGGCTATCGAGCAGATACAAGCACCCAAGACAGTTAAAGACGTGAGATGTTTGACTGGATGTGTTGCCGCGCTGAGCAGGTTCATCTCCAAGTCCGCTGAACGCGCCTTGCCGTTCTTCAAAATCTTGAAGAAGGCAGGGCCCGTGGAGTGGACCCAGGAGGCGGACGCTGCGTTACAAGATTTGAAGACCTACCTTTCCTCTGTTCCCACCTTAGTCGCTCCTAAACCACAAGAGCCGTTGCTGCTATATTTAGCAGCGGCCAATCAAGTGGTTAGCGCAGCGCTGGTGGCATAGCGGGAGGTAGATGAAGCAGCGCCCGCCACCGCCGTCCCCTCTGGTGAGGAAAGTGAACCCGTCCCGGCAAGGTCAGATGCAGTTCAAGACAAGGAAGAGTACGACAGTGGAGACAATTCCAAGATCATGGCAAGGAAGAAGGTGGTGCAGCGCCCAGTGTACTTTGTCAGCTCCCTATAGCAGGGGCTAGGTCGAGGTACTCTGGCGTGCAAAAGTTGATTTTTGGCCTCATCATGGCCTCAAGGAAACTGCACCACTACTTCCAAGCCCACAAGATCACGGTTATCACCCGCTTCCCCTTGCAACGCATACTCCGAAACCCCGAGGCCACCGGCAGAATCATGGAATGGGCTTTGGAGTTATCCATCTTTGGTTTGAAGTTTGAAAGCACATCAACTATTTAGAGCAGAGCACTAGCAGAGTTCATTGCGGAGTGGACACTAACCCCTGATGAAGAAGTACTGGAGAAAGTCATCCCCGGCAAGGAAGCGCCCCAAGAATGGATTATGTATTTTGATGGTGCCTTCTCCCTACAAGGTGCAGGAGCTGGCGTGCTTCTCGTTGCTCCCACTGGGGAGCACCTTAAGTACGTCGTTCAAATGCATTTCCCCCGAGAGAATGCTACCAACAATATTGCAGAGTATGAAGGGCTCCTTGCCGGGCTCAGAATTGCAACAGAACTGGGAATCAAGAAGTTGATCATCCGTTGAGACTCACAACTTGTGGTGAGGCAAGTCAACAAGGATTATCAAAGCCCATTGATGGAGGCATACGTCGAGGAAGTGAGGAAGTTGGAGGAGCGCTTTGACGGATTGCAAATAGAGCACGTGCCACATGCGGAAAACAACATTGCTGATCATCTGTCGAAGTGCGCTGCGCAAAAACTCCTTGTGGAACCAGGGACTTTTGTTCTCCATCTGACTCAACCATCCGTATCCCCAGCAACAATAGCCAGCAAGAGGAGGAAATTGAACTCTGGCAAGCCTCTCCCGACAGAGCTTCCCGAAGCCGCCGGCAGAGAGCTTGGCGGGAACAACTCCCCTTTGATCAGTGAGCTGCTCCCTCCCACGGAACTACCAGTCTTTGCGGTCGAGGCATGCACTCCCATCGACGAGGAGGTGCCGCTAGTCCTTGTTGCCGAGCCCCAGGCTCCAACTTGGGCGCGGCACATTGTTCATTTCCTCCAAACAGGAGAACTTCCCGAAGAACAAGCAGAAGCTGAAAAAGTTGCCCGGAGGGCCAGTATGTATCAGTTCGTTGATGACACGCTATACAGAAGAAGGCCCAATGGTGTGAAATTGAAGTGCATTTACTGGGAAGAAGGAAAGGAACTGCTGGCAGAGATACACACGGGTATGTGTGGCTCCCACATCGGATCAAGGGCCTTGGTCGGGAAAGCTTTCCGGCAAGGTTTCTACTGGCCCAAAGCCCTCCAAGACGCAATTGAGCTAGTCACCAAGTGTGAAGCCTGCTAGTTCCACTCCAAGAATATCCATCAGCCTGCTCAAGCTCTCCAAACTATCCCTTTGTCATGGCCATTTTTGGTCTGGGGGCTCTACATCTTGGGCCCCTTCCCCCGTGCTAGGCTTTGAATTCTTGTTTGTCACAATCGACAAGTTTACAAAGTGGCCGGAAGTAGAGCCCGTGAGAAAGGTGACTGCCCAGTCAGCTATTAAGTTCTTGAAGGGATTGGTGTGCCGCTTTGGGGTACTTGCCCGAATCATCACCGACAATGGCACCCAATTCACAAGCCGCGCCTTCATGCAATACGTTCATGCCCTCGGAAGCAAGGTCTCATTTGCCTCTGTGGTCCATCCCAGAAGCAATAGGCAAGCTGAGAGGGCGAACACTGAAGTGCTGCGAGGTCTCAAGACAAGAACCATTGATAGGCTGCGGAAGTGCAGCAGGCGATGGATCGACGAGCTGCCGGTGGTTCTTTGGTCCCTCCGTACGACACCAAATCGAGCTACTGGGCAAACTCCCTTCTCCCTAGTCTATGGGGCAGAAGCAGTTATCCCCATGGAACTCATATTCGGGTCTCCTCGAGTGCTTGCCTACGATGATGTAGCGCAGGAACAGTACCAACGTGACGACGCTGTGCTACTTGAGGAGAACCGTCTCCGGGCTGCTACGCGTGCTGCACGCTACCAGCAAGCCTTGTGTCGCTATCACAGCCGCAGGGTTCATTCCCGGAGCTTTGAGGAAGGCGACCTTGTCCTTAGGCGTGTTCAGTCCGCCAAGGGTGCAAACAAGTTGACGCCAAAGTGGGAAGGCCCTTATCGGGTAGTATGAGTCACCAGACCTGGCGCAGTCCGTCTGGAGACCGGAGATGGCATTCAATTGCAAAACTCATGGAACATTGACCATCTCCGTAAGTTCTACCCGTAAGGCGCGGCGGTCGGGCCCTGCCCGGCAGCCACCCTTTTGTACAAGCTTTGCCTACGTTGCATGTAACCCTTTGTACAAAGCCAGGCGCAGACCCTGAGCAACAGAGAAATAAACGAAGCGCTGGGGGGGCCCTGAAACTTGCATGCATGCATAAGCATATCATGAGCATAGCATGATCATGTAGATGAGGTCGCATGTGGCATTGTTTTCATCTGCACTAAGTTGCAGGGTTCTTGCCGTGGACTTGATCCCGAAGAGAAGAAATGTAGACAAGTCTACATGACGATCCCTGGCAGACCAACCAGATAAGTTCCTTCTTATCCATACTTGTTCTGTAATTTGAAAACTTGCGCATATGAAAACCCCGCCACCTTCGAAACATAGGTGCTCCTACCCTTTGACTCGAACACTACTTCGGTCAGGGTGGTCGCAGTGGCCTTTGACGGAAAAGGTTCGGCGGGGGGCTGGTCCCCTTTTTGTGGTTTATGCCTGGCAGGCCTAGCCCCGCGGCAACAAACTGAGGGCATCGGCAGGATAGCCTGCCGGGGAAACTTGTTTACTTAAATGTATAGAGGCATTTCACCTCTGCATGGATATGATACATGCACAAGTGCCCGACAAAGCTTGTCTTTTTCATTAATATGCTGATTAGCAAGTATAGATCTTACAGAACACAAACATGGATAAAGAAGTTTACATTATTTAGACTAAAGTTTGGCTGATGCCTACACATTTTAAACTGAAAAAAGATAAGTGCCCCGTAATCCCTTTCTTGTCCCTCTCCTCCTAGGCAACTACGGTGAGAAGAGAAGAGGGCAAAAGGGGTGCCTGGGCAGAAGCCCAGCCTGACCCCGTCGGGCCCCATGGCAGGGAGCCTGACCAGATCAGGAGGGCACAGGCGAAGGAGATGGCGAAGAGAGCGGTGGAAGGGTCCACCTGACCACCGCCACTAGGGCCAGTAGGACGCGGCAGGGCGAACGAAGCTGTGGCCCGCGAGGAAGCCTATCGGGGCCCAGCTGGAAGGATGCTGGAGAAGCCGAAGACATCATCCCCACCTCTGCATCCAACTCCCTGGCAAATTGCCTTGCCGGGAGTAAGATGGAGGTGCAGATGATGGTGCCGCCACCTGACGGTGATGGTGTGGCTGGCGTTCAGCCGAAGTCGGAGCTATCGTCCTCCCCATCGGCGCCGTTGTCATCACCGTCACTGTCCTCCTCGTCGCTATCGCTCGAGGAGGAGATTTCGTCATTGGTCGAGCTCTCCGCGCAGCACCCTAAGCGAGCTCCCGAGCATCCGAAGACCTTGATGGAGAGCAGCTCGGCATCCATTAATTTAAAATGGAGGACGTGCTGATAACCCACAAGTATAGGGGATCACAACAGCTTTCGAGGGTAGAGTATTCAACCCAAATTTATTGATTCGACACAAGGGGAGCCAAAGAATATTTGCAAGTATTAGCAGCTGAGTTGTCAATTCAACCACACCTGGAGATTAATTATCTATAGCAAAGTGATCAGTAGCAAAGTAGTATGATAGTTTTGATAGTAGTAGCAGCAGCAATAGTAACGGTAACAGTGATAGCAGTGATTTTGTAGCTAGTGCAATAGTAACAGCAGCAGTAGTAACTTAGCAAAAACAATATGTAGAAAAATTGTAGGCATTGGATCGGCAATTTGGTGGATGATATTCGTCATGTGATAGTCATAACCTAGGGCGATACGGCACTAGCTCCAGTTCATAAATATAATGTAGGCATGTATTCCGTAAATAGTCATACGTGCTTATGAAAAGAATTTGCATGACATCTTTTGTCCTACCCTCCCGTGGCAGCGGGGTCCATATTGGAAACTAAGGGATATTAAGGCCTCCTTTTAATAGAGAACCGGAACAAAGCATTAACACACGGTGAATACATGAACTCTTCAAACTACGGTCATCACCGGGAGTGGTCCCGACTATTCTCACTCCGGGGTTGCCGGATCATAACACGTAGTAGGTGACTATAACTTGCAAGATCGGATCTAGAACATGGATATAATGGTGATAACATAAACGGTTCAGATCTGAAATCATGGCACCCGGGTCCAAAGTGACAAGCATTAAGCATGGCAAAGTCATAGCAACATCAATCTCAGAACATAATGGATACTAGGGATCAAGCCCTAACAAAACTAACTCGATTACATGATGAATCTCATCCAACTCCTCACTGACCAGCGAGCCTACGAAGGAATTACTCACTCCCAGTGGGGAGCATCATGGAATTGACGATGGAGAAGGGTTGGTGATGACGAAGATCGAAGACCCCCCTCTCCGGAGCCCCAAACGGACTCTAGATCTGGCCTCCCGATGAAGAACAGGAGGTGGCGGTGGCTCCATCTCGCGAAACGTGATAATTCTTTCTCCCCGATTTTTTTTTGGAAAAATAGGATTTTATAGCGAAGGTTTCAGGGTCTGCGTGGCCACCAGATGGGGACAACCCACCTGGGCGTGCCTGGAGGGGGTGGCGCGCCCTGGTGGGTTGTGCCCACCCAGGTGCCCCCCTCCGGTGGTTCTTGCCTCTAGAAATTATCTTTTATTGTATAAAAAATCCTCAAAAAGTTTCGTTCTATTCTGAGAACTTTTATTTCTAAACAAAAACAACACCATGGTAGTCCTGCTGAAAACAGCGTCAGTCCGGGTTAGTTTCATTCAAATCATGCAAATTAGAGTCCAAAACAAGAGGAAAAGCGTTAGGAAAAGTAGATACGACGGAGACGTATCAACTCCCCCAAGCTTAAACCTTTGCTTGTCCTCAAGCAATTCAGTTGATAAACTGAAAGTGAAAAAGAAAAACTTTTACGAACTCTTTTGCTCTTGTTTGCATAAATAAGCTTAAACAGCACCCAGGTTTTCAGCAAAGATTATAACTAACCATGTCGACAATAACTCTTAAAAACTATATTAACTCATATCAATGACATAATCAACTAGCGAGCAATAATAAGATATCTCAAACAGCAACACGTTGTCAAAACAACCATGATATAACATGACAATAGTGGTATCTCGCTAGCCCTTTCTGAGACCGCAAAACATAAATGCAGAGCACCTCCAAAGTTCAAGCAGCAACTAAACATTGTAATTCATGGTAGGAAAGATCCAGTCATGATGCACCCAACATTAGCTACACACAATGCATAAGCATGACAGCAGTGCTCTCAGGTTCTGGCGCTTATTTGAGAGGGTGATGACACAATATAAAAGTAAATAGATAGTCCCTTCGCAGAGGGAAGCAGTGCTTTGCAGAGGTGCCAGAGCTCAAGTTTTTAAAACAGAGGTAAATGAAATTTTGAGGCATGCACCCTTCTTGTTTACTTCGCGACCATCAGTTATCAGTATCTTCCATGCTAAACACATTAGTGGTGGTTCCCAAGTGATAAAAGTAAAGATTTACTCCCCCTCCACCAACAATCAAACTCCACGGCTTGTCCGAAACAACGGGTGCCGTCCATACCAACAACAGTCCCGGGGGAGTTTTGTTTAATTATTTGCATTTTGAGTTCGGGACTGGGAATCCCTATTACCGCCCCTTTCTCGTGCAATGGTGAGTGAATAAATACTCATCCTGAGAATAACCCGCTTAGCATGGAAGATACCGACTACCTCCTGTCGCTCTATGAACAATCCAGGCACACAAAAAGGATATTTATTTGAAGTTTTTAGAGGTGGCACATGCAAATTTACTTAGGACGGCAGGGTAATACTGCATATAGGTAGGTATGGTGGCCTTATCTGGAATAACTTGGGTTTCAGGTTTTTGATGCACAAGCAGAATTCCCACTTAGTACAGGCGAAGGCTAGCAAATAGGTTGAGAAGCGGCTAGCTAGAGAGCAACAACGGTCATGAACATGCATTATGCATAAGTAACATTGGATACTAGCATGAGTAGGATATGAACACCATGAACATAAATATCATAGAGGCTTTGTTGGTTTTGATTCAACTACATGCATGAACATGTGCCAAGTCAAGCCACTCGAACATTCAGAGGAAGATACCATATCATCATACTACATCACAATCATTTTAACGCAATGTTGAAATCTAAGATAAATCATTATCCACTCCTAGCTACTTATGCATGGCATGAGAAACTATAATCTCTAATTGTCATTACAAACATGTTTGATCATAATAGGCTGAATCATGGATACTAGGTTAAACATATTTACAAAAACAGAACAAGTCGAGTTCATACCCGTTTCTCTCTGCCACGGCCAGTTCATCGAATATCATCATTATTGCCTTTCACTTTCATGACCGAACGATTTGAAAATAATAATAGTACAAGAGTGCCGTGGACTAAGCTGGAATCTGCAAACATTTTATTCAAAAGGAGAAGACAAGGTAATATGGACTCTTTGTTAGATCAACAATAATGCATATGAGAGCCACTCAACATTTTCATCGTGGTCTTCTCCTCGGTATGACTCGAAAGAAAAGAAAAAGAAATTCAGAGAAACACACTGAAATATTTTTGGAGTTTTTGGTTTTCTGAAGGAAAGCAAATAAAAAGGGAAAACAAAAACGAGAAAACTATTTACACGGGAAAGCTCCCAACAAGCAAAAGAAGAACAAGGAAATCTTTTTGAGTTTTCTTTTTAGTACTACAACAATTTAAACTAGGAAGAAAAATAAAAAAGAAGCAAGAAATATATTTTTGGATTTTCTCAAAGTTTTTCAAACACACAAGAAGAAAGCGAGAAATTAATTCTAACATGGATAATACAATGAAAAGGTGTGGACACCGACAACTGAAATGAAATGTGTGAACATGAACGTAATGTCGGTGGAAATACGTACTCCCCCAAGCTTAGGCTTTTGGCCTAACTTGGTAATCACTAGTCGTAGAAGCCATGGGGTCCTATGTTGAAGTGCTGAGGAGCGGGCACCTGTGGATCCCATTGCTGAGGTTCCTCCTCTGCTGCAGCCTGGTTGTTCCGGTAATCAACAATGTCCTCAGGCATAATCCTGTATCTGTGCCTGGCAATATGATCAAACAAAGCAGGTGCAGGCAGTGGAATAATATCATGAGTTTTCTCACTGAAAACTAAGTTATAGGGAATAGGGATATTAGGGTAATCAGCAGCAATAAACTGGTGGTGTTCCATAGCCGCACGATCTAGGTAAACCTTGGGCAAAGGGTAGTCATGCTGGCGTATCTGAACGTTAAAGTGAGTCGCCAAGCGAGTAGCGTAAATGACACCATGTACTTTGCCCTTGGATCTGTTAATGTGAAGGCGACGTGCCACATAGCTCCCAAGCTATATGTGGTGTTGCCGTAAAGTGCGCGGCGTAAAACAGCGAAGTCCGAGGCACTAAGTGCACCCACCTTCTCTCTAGCAAGCAAACACTTTGCGATGAATAAAGCAAAATAATGCACGGCAGGAAAATGCAAGCTAGTAGCGGTGACACTCGATACCCCTCTCTCATCCCCCACTGTCAGAGTACGGTAAAAACCATCAAACTCTGTAGGCCTAGGCTCAGCTAAACTACCATCAGAAGGAAGCAAGCCTATGTCACAAAAATTAGTAAGCGGTATCTGATGGGTCTCAGCATATAAATTAAACTACACCTCAGGGGGATTATTCCTAGGATGGAAATGAAAATTTCGCACAAAGGAATTTGTGAGAAGATGATACTGTTCGCATTCAGCTGTGATGAAGTCGGTGAGGCCGGCATTAGCAGCGTATTGTGCAAACTCCTGAAGGATTCCGGCCCCTTCCATGAACGGATTATGCGGCCATTCGCACGGCCGTAACTCCGCTAGTCTCCGGGTATGAAGATCACTGTCAGATGACTCCCCAATAACTCCCTTGGCGTTCTTCTTGGAAGCAAACTTCCTAAAGATACTCATCTTTTTCCTATGAACAAAATTCTGATATTTTTAGTCAACAATATTTTTCTCAACAAACCTTCACAAGATTGTAAGCAACTATTCATAGGGATGCATAGAGGCCATAGCAAGCATTCAAACTACTTAGAACTCTAAGAATTCAACATGCAAGCTCATCTACAGCAGCACCAAGAGTAGCTAATTATTCAAAGTATAAACTACTAAAGCAAAAACTAATTGGACAAACAGAGGAGTCACATACCAAGCAACAATCCCCCGAAACAGTTTCGAAAACGGAGCTTCGAGCAAAGAGATCGAAATCCGCGGGTTTGAGAGCAAGAACATGAGAGAAAGAGCAATGGTGAATTTTTTCTGGAGGTAGGTGGTGATGTGGGATGAAGAGAAAAGTGAGGGGGCCCACATGGGGACCACAACCCACCAGGGCGCCCCTGGGGGTCCTGGCGCGCCCAGGTGGGTTGTGCCCACCTGGTGCACCTCCCTTTGGTATTATTTGCACGAAATTTTTTAAAATATTCAGAAAAAATCGTATTAAATTTTCAGAGCATTCCGAGAACTTTTATTTTTGGGTCATTTTTTTTATTGCATGGAAAATTCAGAAAATAGACAAAACATGGCATTTTATTTTATTTAACTAATAAAAACAGAAAACAAAACGTAGGGACAGAAGGTAGTGCTCACTAAATTCATCAACTTCATACCTCTCAAAAATGATTCATTAATAAGGTTGATCAAGTCTTATTAACATCCACTTTCGATTAGCATGAAACCGAAGAACTTTCGTAAATCACTAAGTTACCTCAACGGGGATATGAATGTCCCCAACAATAATCATTTCATATTTCTTTTTAACAGTAGGTAGAGGTAGTTGAAAACTTCCAATAGTGATTGTCGGAGATTTGTCAATAACATTAATACCATTCACTCGGAATTGTTTCTTCGGAAAGTGCACCGCATGCTTATTACCATTGATATTGATGAGGACATCAATACCATTGTTACACCCACAGCACCTACTGCTACATACACTGGACCAATTTCTAGAGCTCGCGCACGCCAATTAAATTATCAGGTACTTTCGTTTCTTGGTAATGATTCTAATGTTCATGAGAATATGATGCTGCCTAAATTGGATACATTTGTCTTACTTACAAATGAAGGGCCTGGCATGGATAAGAGGGATGAACACTGGAGCAAGACCAGGCATGGAGATGATGGCATGCGCAAGGGGAACAAGAACGGAGTTACAAGTGATGATTTCAGGACATTGAAGCCAACTTAATGCGTGCATGAAGCCTTGGACGAAATATACAAGATGCCACTTCATAAATTTCGTCCAGAGGCTATTATAGGTGCTGCGTCACCTTATTATTGGGCTGTTTTTAGAGTCCGTATGTGTGGGAAAACAAGAGTTAGGGTTGGTTTCGGATCCCTCCTCCAAGGGCCACAAAATTCCCCCCTTCTTCCTCCATATATACAGCCCTTAGGGCGTCCTTTAGACTTGGGTTTTGTTTAGATAAAAAGTTCGCCATAGCTGCAACTTCGCGTACTTCGTTTGTGTTCAACGACCAGACCAAGACGTCACAGAACCCCACCTTGATCAATAAAGCTTTCATCTTATATTCGCAATATCCAGATTGCAAATCTTAGTTTCTTGCTTGTTCTTCGTTTGCTTGCAGGAGATAGACCCTCGTGGTCAGGTTGATTGTGCTCCGGCATGGTCAATAACCTCTCGGAGTTGGTTTAGCGATTGCTAAGGCGCGACGTCCTCGCACGCTCGTAGTCGGATCGTCAAAGTCTACTCCACCAAAAACGATAGCTATCATCTCATCGAAAGATCGGGACACCCTCGCCTCTATCAGATATGAAAAGTGACCTTGCTTTTATTGCAATCAATAACAGCCCCTGCAGTATTCAAGAAGGGTCTACCAAGGATAATCGACATGTTGTCGTCCTCGAGCATCTCAAGTATAACAAAGTCAGTCAAAATAGTAACATTAGCAACAACAACGGGCACATCCTCACAAATACCGATAGGTATGGCAGTTGATTTGTTAGCCATTTGCAAAGATATTTTAGTAGGTGTGAGTTTATTCAAATCAAGTCTTTTATATAAAGAGAAAGGCATAACACTAACACCAGCTCCCAAATCACATAAAGCAGTTTTCACATAATTCCTTTTGATGGAGCAAGGTATAGTTGGTATTCCCGGATCTCCAAGTTTTTTAGGTACTCCATCTTTAAAAGTATAATTAGCAAGCATGGTGGAGATTTCAGCTTACGGTATTTTTCTTTATTGGTGATGATGTCTTTCATGTACTTTGCATAAGGAGGCATTTTTAAGATATCAGTCAAGCGAGTACGCAAAAGGACCGGCCTCAGCATTTCAGCAAAGCATTCAAATTCTTCATCATCTTTCTTTTTAGTTGACTTAGGTGGAAAGGGCATAGGTTTTTGAACCCATGGCTCTCTTTCCTTACCATGTTTTCTAGCAACAAAGTCTCTTTTATCATACCTTTTATTCTTAGGTTGTGGGTTATCAAGATCAACTGATGGTTCTATCTCAACATCATTGTCTGGTTCTTTATTATTTGTTTGAGTTTCTTCATGAACCTCATCATTATCTTTTTCATTATTAGAAGGTGAGTGTTCAGTACCAGATTGAGTTTCAGCATCAGAGATAGAGACTTCATTATCATTATCGGGAGGTTTTTCTACTTCAGGTTCACTAGAGGCATGCAAAGTCCTATCATTTTTCTTCTTCTTTTTCTTTTTAGAAGGACTACGTGCATCTGTGTCAACTCTTTGAGAGTCTTGTTCAATTCTTTTTGGGTGTCCCTCAGGATAAAGTGGTTCCTGAGTCATCCTACCTCCTCTAGTCATTACTCTAACAGCATGATCACTGATATTATTATTCATTTCATCTAACAATTCTCTTTGAGATTTAGCAACTTGTTCTAACTGAGTTTGAACCATAGAAGCATGCTTCCCTACACCTCTAACATTATTTGAGATTCTAAATAACAAATCACTCAAGCGGGCTATCATATCAGAATTGTATTTCAATTGTTTCATAACATTTGCATTGAAGTGATCTTGCTTTCTAATGTAGTTTTCAAACTCATAAAGGCATCGGCTAGGGTACATATTGTGAGGATTATCATTATCATTGAATTTCATTAGAGAATTTACCACTACCACCTTAGGTGGTGGTGATGTATCAAGCCCATGTATTTCTTCAATAGGAGGTAAATTTTTGACATCCTCGGCTTTAATACCCTTTTCCTTCATAGATTTCTTTGCCTCTTGCATATCTTCAGGACTGAGATATAAAATACCCCTCTTCTTCGGAGTGGGTTTAGGCGGTGTTTTAGGAGGGGTCCAATCATCATAATTTTTCACTATGTTATTCAATAATTCTTCAGCTTGCCCAATAGTTTGTTCCCTGAAAACACAACCAGCATAACTATCTAGGAAGTCCCTAGAAGCATCGGTTAGTCCATTATAGAAGATATCAAGTATTTCATTTTTCTTAAGAGGATGATCAGGCAAAGCATTAAGCAATTGGAGAAGCCTCCCCCAAGCTTGTGGGAGACTCTCTTCTTCAATTTGCACAAAGTTAAATATCTCCTGCAAGGCAGCTTGTTTCTTATGAGCGGGGAAATATTTTTCAGAGAAGTAATAAATCATATCCTGGGGACTACGCACACAACCAGGAGCAAGAGTATTGTACCAAGCTTTAGCATCACCCTTTAATGAGAACAGAAATAATTTGAGGATACAGTAATAGCGAATTTTCTCCTCATGAGCAAAATGGGTGGCTATGTCATTCAACTTAGTAAGATGTGCCACAACAGTTTCAGTTTCATAACCATGGAAAGGATCAGATTCAACCAAAGTAATTAACTCTGGTTCGACAGAGAATTCATAATCCTTATCATCAATAAAGATAGGTGAAGTAGCAAACTTAGGATCACATTTCATTCTAGCATTCAAAGATCTTTCTTTATACTTGCTTAATAATTTTTCTAGATCATCTCTATCATTACAAGTAAGAATATCTCTAGTTGCCTCCTCACCCATAACATAACCTTCTGGTACCTTTGGCAATTCATATCTAGGAGGGCTAGTTCTAATAGGTGTTTCAAGGTTTTCAGTTTCAAGCTCATCATCAGTTTCAATAATATCATGCTGTCTTACTCTAGCAATTTGTTCATCAAGAAATTCACCTAGTGGCACATTATCATCAAGCAAGGTAGTAGCATCATCAATAACTTGCGACATATCAGAAAGTATAGCATGTGGTGGTGTTGCAAGTCTACTTATAACAGAAGGTGAATCAAGTGCGGAGCTAGATGGCAGTTCCTTACCTCCCCTCGTCTTACAGGAAAAAATCTTAGTCTTAGCATCCTTCGGATTCTTCGTAGTGATAATTTGATAATAATCCCAAGTGACTCAACAAATATAGCTATGCTCCCCGGCAACGGCACCAGAAAAAGGTCTTGATAACCCACAAGTATAGGGGATCACAACAGTTTTCGAGGGTAGAGTATTGAACCCAAATTTATTGATTCGACACAAGGGGAGCCAAAGAATATTTGCAAGTATTAGCAGCTGAGTTGTCAATTCAACCACACCTGGAGATTAATTATTTGCAGCAAAGTGATTAGTAGCAAAGTAGTATGATAGTTTTGATAGTAGTAGCAGCAGCAATAGTAACGGTAACAGTGATAGCAGTGATTTTGTAGCTAGTGCAATAGTAACAGCAGCAGTAGTAACTTAGCAAAAACAATATGTAGGAAAATCGTAGGCATTGGATCGGCAATTTGTTGGATGATATTCATCATGTGACAGTCATAACCTAGGGCGATACGGCACTAGCTCCAGTTCATAAATATAATGTAGGCATGTATTCCGTAAATAGTCATACGTGCTTATGAAAAGAACTTGCATGACATCTTTTGTCCTACCCTCCCGTGGCAGCGGGGTCCATATTTGAAACTAAGGGATGTTAAGGCCTCCTTTTAATAGAGAACCAGAACAAAGCATTAACACACGGTGAATACATGAACTCCTCAAACTACGGTCATCACCGGGAGTGGTCCCGACTATTGTCACTCCGGGGTTGCCGGATCATAACACGTAGTAGGTGACTATAACTCGCAAGATCGGATCTAGAACATGGATATAATGGTGATAACATAAACGGTTCAGATCTGAAATCATGGCACCCGGGCCCAAAGTGACAAGCATTAAGCATGGCAAAGTCCTAGCAACATCAATCTCAGAACATAATGGATACTAGGGATTAAGCCCTAACAAAACTAACTCGATTACATGATGAATCTCATCCAACTCCTTACCGACCAGCGAGCCTATGAAGGAATTAATTGCTCCCGGTGGGGAGCATCATGGAATTGGCGATGGAGAAGGGTTGGTGATGACGAAGATCAAAGATCCCCCTCTCCGGAGCATGACATGAGGGGCGGGGAAATCCACATCCACCCACATGCTGCCATTACAGCAACCCCTCATGTGCCGCTTCAGTGTGCGCGGTTGTTCAAGCTCCATCACCCTCGCAAATGGAGTAGGGAGGCGGAGGCGGCCGCGTGGGGGCTTATACAATGTGATGATGAACTCCAGCGGTTGATCTCCGACGTGGCTTTACATTGGGGGATGAGCGGCCGGCGGAGGTGCAATCAGAGCACCACCCCATCCTCCTCGACCCCGGGCACCATGGTGGCCACGACCTTGGCCCCTCCCACCTCCTCCTGCGGCGGGCTCCGCCCCCACATTTTTAATAGGAGGAGGGAGTCGCTGTCGAGTAGAAGCCCTCGTCGCCACCGCTGGAGAACCGCCACACCCCCGGCCCCTCACCATGGTGGACGGGAGATGCTAAGGAGAAGGAAGAGGTGAGATGCGTAGAGAAGCACCCTGCCCTGCATTCCTTTTTATAGGCGAACGGGGCAGGGGGCTGGATCCTCTCCCTGAAGGCAGCCACCCTACTCCTCCAACCCGGTTTCCTCGCGCCACCAACGGCTCATGGAATCAAGGCCGACCCTCAGCACCAATCCATGGTGACTGGGTTTCTGCGATGGCACGCATTTCCATGCCCTCCGCGTCCGCCACCAACCCCGCGCAACGCATGCGGTACACGTGGCGGAAGCGCTGCAAGTGGGAAAGATAGTGGAATAGCAGTTACCACCCCGTGAACATGGGGCATGGGTAGCCCATGGATCATGGCTCATAATCTCCCCCACAACATCTTGCACGACGCACGGGAAAACCGGAAAATGACTCGAGCTCAGATTAATGAAGAAGCAAAGACGATCTCAAAGGGTGAGCTACCGCAGCCTCCCCGCCTTTGTACTGGATAGGGCCTACCCCGACGACGCTCAGCAGCGTGTTCAGGCCAGGCCCGGGGGCTCCTGTCAGTGCAACAAACCCCAGGTGTGTTGACCAAACTATACACAAGCTCGAGAACAAGGTTGCAGCATCAAAGACAAGACCAAGCAGAAGAAATCAGCTCTTTGGGAAATCGAAGGGCGAATCAAGAAGACCAAGACCAACCAAAGTAGCAAGATACCACTAAGGAAAAACCTCCCTTGCTGGGCTGGCGAGCCTGGAGGGGACGAGGTGGCCCCGAAGACAAGTCTCAAGATTGCCCCGGCAGGCTTGCCGGGGATGCCGAGGGCGGATTAACCCGCCAAGGCTCCACCGCTCCACCTCACGGCAACGCAAGTCATCGATCGATGCAGTGTCGAGCCCCCAAGTGACTAAGTGGCCGTTATTTGGCACGTGGTAGCCGCTTCCAGAGGAAATCACCTCCAAATGACACCCGTCCTGGGACGTGTCATGCAGGCAGGCAAGAAGGTGGCCGAACGGCACGGCAAGGCTTGCCGGGCTACGCTACGATGTGACACTAAGCGGCGCATTTAATGCGCTCTGTCCTGTCTGCAGAGTTAGGTATGATAGCACTATTTGCTATCTAATCAGTGCACAATGACTGATTTGCCATTGTGGTGACCCCTTGATCTATAAAAGGAGGGCCATGGAAACCTTAGAAAGGATTCAAACCCTTGTACACTCATACGCGCGTAGCTGCTCTCGCCCCGAGGTGATCTTGCCGGGCTAGAGCGCTGCGTCTCCACCACGGTCCTCTCATTAATCCACCAAAGTAGGAGTAGGGTTTTATGCCTCGCGGCGGCCCGAACCTGGGTAAAAACTGCCCATGTGATCGCTGTCGTGCTGCTCTGCACCCTCCACTCTTTGTGCAATGCGTCCTTCCCCCCTGCCGAACCACAAGGGGCTGGTGGCCCCATAGGTGGTCGTGTTTTCCCATGACAGTGTGACATTTTGGTTGAATTGCACAAAACACTCTTAAAACAAAAGTGTTTTGTTTAGTGCAACAAAAGGTCGCAATAGCAATGAGGTGAAGTAGATAACCTTGTTTACACAGAGGTGCAAAGGAAACAATTACTAGTCAATAACGATGGATGACACAAAAGCCCACAAAAAGAAGCATCTAACTTGTCTAAATGGGAAAGAAAACAAGACAGTAGCATTTCTCAAACAGTGGTATTGATTCGTATTAACAGAGAGATTATATTAACAATAAAATTCGTTAAACATGTAATACTGTGGCATTGCTTCAATTTTCCAGCGGCATTATTAGATTAAGAACAGCTAAAGAGTTGTATGGGACAGTGGATGCACCAGCACCATGTGCATCTACCGATGTATAAAGGGGTGATGCATAGTCTGTTGCAACAAACAACCAAGGAGCTTATTTTTGTTCTCTTTAGACACCTTTCCCTATGTGAGGGCAGCAACTCTAGTCCTGCTCAAACTCTACAGCCTTGTCCCCCACCCACAGAAAGATCAGTTCCTTATAGATGTGTGTACTGCATTTGTCATTGTTTTCCCTTTTCGACCAACATAGGTGTAGGATAGCCAGTCTGTACTACTTTCCCCCCTTCCTTTCCTCTTTGAACCACGTCCTAGATTCATGCTATACAACTTTCCCCACTACTTTCCTGTTTGATCCAACACCTAGATTCGAGTGCACAAGCGTAAAAAATCGACATGCAGCTAGAGCAATGCCTATGGATTAAGTAAAAATTTACCTTAAGGTTCTCGGGTTGTGGCTCGGTGGGCGGCCGGAGGTCAATCTGCCCGCACTATGGTAGGCTGCGAGGAAGAAGGGGTCGGAGGCCCTCCCGTGCCGCCACTGGGTGAAAGAGAACAGCGGTGCTGGCAGTGGAATCCCTCACTCGCCGATGGCGACAGCGTTAAGCCTCCTTCCCTTCCTCGGCGGACGGGATGCTGCCGGCTCTTTGCCCAGCAGTGAGGGGAGTGAGAGAGAGCGAGAGGCCAACGTAGTCTTGTTTAAATCTGGAGAGGGTGAGAGAGTGTGAAGAGAGAAACTACAAGCGCTGAGGTTCCAACGTGTATATATATAGTGGAGAGAGAGTGTGAAGAGAGCAAACCCTAGAAAAGAAGCGTTGAGGCTACAGTTTATATAGTTGGAGTGGTTTTCTTTTTCTCTCTGTAAAAATCATTTTAAATTGTGCACGAAACGGAACTCTTTATTTAACGTACTTGTTTTGCAATGATATGCCCCTTTATGTTTTTGGAGTTTGTTGACATAAACAGTATGGGACTTATGTGTTTGCTAGTGCACACAGAGTAACCTGTCCCTGATGTATCGAGGAGTTTGATGAAAACAACGAAGATAATCTCCCTGCGCTGCAGTGAAAATTATCACCGAAGATTATGATGACAAGAGTTACCCCTCGAAATTTGCTGAAGTGAAGCAATTGGTGCGGTGTATGTCCGAGGAAGATGACTGCGTCCGAGGAGATTGAAGACGAAGTGAAGACGAACCATTTATTTTGTTGTTCTTCTTCTCTTTATTGAGTCATAGGACCACCGTACTATTAAGAGGGGTGTAGCATTCGAAACTTTGATTCTCTGATGCTAAACCCAAATCCTATGAAAGTTGCGAGAGAAATCACTTTGTGTTCCGAGCAAATACTTGCCAGCAAGAGACTGTGATCTTCTTCGCTGCGAGAGATTTGACTCAGACCGAGGAGTTAGCATTACTTGTTCCTCAAGTAATGTTACCGTTGCTCCAAAATCCGACCGTTGCAAACGTGCTGGACCTCGTGTCCAAAATGGTCATTTCCCATCTAGGAAGGCTGCGGCTATAAATAGCCACCCCGCGCTGGCTTTATCCGGTGCCTGCTCCATTTGATTCTGAGAAATTGATGAGGACATCAATACCATTGTTACACCCACAGCCCCTGCTTCTATACATACTGGACCAATTACTAGAGCTCGCGCACGCCAATTAAATTATCAGGTACTTTCGTTTCTTGGTAATGATTCTAAAGTTCATGAGAATATGATGCTGCCTAAATTGGATACATTTGTTTTGCTTACAAATGAAGGCCCTAGCTTGGACAAGAAAGAGGAACCTTGGAGCAAGTTCAAGCATGGAGATGATGGCATGCACAAGGGGAACAAGAACGGAGTTACAAGTGATGATTTCAGGACTTTGAAGCCACCATAATGAGTGCAGGAAGCCTTGGACGAAATATACAAGATGTCACTTCATAAATTTCGTCCAGAGGCTATTATAGGTGCTGCGTCACCTTATTATTGGGCCAGGCCCATGTAATTTCGAAATACTTGAGTATAGGCTGTTTTTAGAGTCCCCACACATACGGACTCTAAAAACAGCCTATACTCAAGTATTTCGAAATTACATGGGCCTGGCCCAATAATAAGGTGACGCAGCACCTATAATAGCCTCTGGATGAAATTTATGAAGTGGCATCTTGTATATTTCGTCCAAGGCTTCCTGCACTCATTATGGTGGCTTCAAAGTCCTGAAATCATCACTTGTAACTCCGTTCTTGTTCCCCGTGCGCATGCCATCATCTCCATGCTTGAACTTGCTCCAAGGTTCCTCTTTCTTGTCCAAGCTAGGCCCTTCATTTGTAAGCAAAACAAATATATCCAATTTAGGCAGCATCATATTCTCATGAACATTAGAATCATTACCAAGAAACGAAAGTACCTGATAATTTAATTGGCGTGCGCGAGCTCTAGTAATTGGTCCAGTATGTATAGCAGCAGGGGCTGTGGGTGTAACAATGGTATTGATGTCCTCATCATCCTCCCTTCTTGAAATGAAGTCGTCCTCAACGGAAGCTCATCTTCCTCACCCAAATAAGGCTTCCAATCTGCAATGTTAAAAGTGGGACTAACCCCAAAATCTGCAGGCAACTTAAGTTTATATGCATTATCATTTATTTTCTGTAACACCTTAAAAGGACCATCAGCACGTGGCATTAGCTTTGATTTGCGCAAATCAGGAAATCTATCCTTACGCAAATGTAACCAAACAAGATCTCCAGGTGCAAACACAACATGTTTTCTACCCTTATCTCCAGCAAGTTTATTGATGAGGACATCAATACCATTGTTACACCCACAGCCCCTGCTTCTATACATACTGGACCAATTACTAGAGCTCGCGCACGCCAATTAAAATATCAGGTACTTTCGTTTCTTGGTAATGATTCTAAAGTTCATGAGAATATGATGCTGCCTAAATTGGATACATTTGTTTTGCTTACAAATGAAGGGCCTAGCTTGGACAAGAAAGAGGAACCTTGGAGCAAGTTCAAGCATGGAGATGATGGCATGCACAAGGGGAGCAAGAACGGAGTTACAAGTGATGATTTCAGGACTTTGAAGCCACCATAATGAGTGCAGGAAGCCTTGGACGAAATATACAAGATGTCACTTCATAAATTTCGTCCAGAGGCTATTATAGGTGCTGCGTCATGATAGAGGCGAGGGTGTCCCGATCTTTCGATGAGATGATAGCTATCGTTTTTGGTGGAGTAGACTTTGACGATCCGACTACGAACGTGCGAGGACGTCGCGCCTTAGCAATCGCTAAACCAACTCCGAGAGGTTATTGACCACGCCGGAGCACAATCAACCTAACCACGAGGGTCTATCTCCTGCAAGCAAACGAAGAACAAGCAAGAAACTAAGATTTGCAATCTGGATATTGCGAATATAAGATGAAAGCTTTATTGATCAAGGTGGGGTTCTGTGACGTCTTGGTCTGGTCGTTGAACACAAACGAAGTACGCGAAGTTGCAGCTATGGCGAACTTTTAATCTAAACAAAACCCAAAGTCTAAACGGTGCCCTAAGGGCTGTATATATGGAGGAGGAGGAGGGGATTTCGTGGCCCTTGAAGGAGGGGTCCGAAACCAACCCTATCTCTTGTTTCCCCACACATACGGACTCTAAAAACAGCCTATACTCAAGTATTTCGAAATTACATGGGCCTGGCCCAATAATAAGGTGACGCAGCACCTATAATAGCCCTAGACGAAATTTATGAAGTGACATCTTGTATATTTCGTCCAAGGCTTCCTGCACTCATTATGGTGGCTTCAAAGTCCTGAAATCATCACTTGTAACTCCGTTCTTGTTCCCCTTGTGCATGCCATCATCTCCATGCTTGAACTTGCTCCAAGGTTCCTCTTTCTTGTCCAAGCTAGGCCCTTCATTTGTAAGCAAAACAAATGTATCCAATTTAGGCAGCATCATATTCTCATGAACTTTAGAATCATTACCAAGAAACGAAAGTATCTGATATTTTAATTGGCGTGCGCGAGCTCTAGTAATTGGTCCAGTATGTATAGAAGCAGGGGCTGTGGGTGTAACAATGGTATTGATGTCCTCATCATCCTCCCCTTCTTGAAATGAAGTCGTCCTCGACGGAAGCTCATCTTCCTCACCCAAATAAGGCTTCAGATCTGCAATGTTAAAAGTGGGACTAACCCCAAAATCTGCAGGCAGCTCAAGTTTATATGCATTATCATTTATTTTCTCTAACACCTTAAAAGGACCATCAGCACGTGGCATTAGCTTTGATTTGCGCAAATCAGGAAATCTATCCTTACGCAAATGTAACCAAACAAGATCTCCAGGTGCAAACACAAAATGTTTATATTTAGCATTCATACGCTCAATGTTCTCCTTAGTTAACTCATGCATTTTTAAGATCAATTCAGCACGTTGTTTAGCATCAAAATTAACCTTCTCCGAAGATGGAAGAGGCAACAAATCAATTGGTGCACGAGGAAGGAAACCATACACAATTTCAAAAGGACACATCTTAGTAGTAGAATGCAATGAACGATTATAAGCAAATTCAATATGAGGCAAGCATTCTTCCCACATTTTCTTGTTATTCTTCAAAACAGCCCTAAGCATAGTAGACAATGTTCTATTGACTACTTCAGTTTGTCCATCAGTTTGGGGGTGACATGTAGTACTAAAAAGCAGTTTAGTCCCCAACTTAGCCCATAAACATCTCCAAAAGTGATAGAGGCGAGGGTGTCCCGATCTTTCGATGAGATGATAGCTATCGTTTTTGGTGGAGTAGACTTTGACGATCCGACTACGAACGTGCGAGGACGTCGCGCCTTAGCAATCACTAAACCAACTCCGAGAGGTTATTAACCACGCCGGAGCACAATCAACCTGACCATGAGGGTCTATCTCCTGCAAGCAAACGAAGAACAAGCAAGAAACTAAGATTTGCAATCTGGATATTGCGAATATAAGATGAAAGCTTTATTGATCAAGGTGGGGTTCTGTGACGTCTTGGTCTGGTCGTTGAACACAAACGAAGTACGCGAAGTTGCAGCTATGGCGAACTTTTAATCTAAACAAAACCCAAAGTCTAAACGGTGCCCTAAGGGCTGTATATATGGAGGAAGAGGAGGGGATTTCGTGGCCCTTGAAGGAGGGGTCCGAAACCAACCCTATCTCTTGTTTCCCCACACATACGGACTCTAAAAACAGCCTATACTCAAGTATTTCGAAATTACATGGGCCTGGCCCAATAATAAGGTGACGCAGCACCTATAATAGCCTCTGGACGAAATTTATGAAGTGACATCTTGTATATTTCGTCCACGGCTTCCTGCACTCATTATGGTGGCTTCAAAGTCCTGAAATCATCACTTGTAACTCCGTTCTTGTTCCCCTTGTGCATGCCATCATCTCCATGCTTGAACTTGCTCCAAGGTTCCTCTTTCTTGTCCAAGCTAGGCCCTTCATTTGTAAGCAAAACAAATGTATCCAATTTAGGCAGCATCATATTCTCATGAACTTTAGAATCATTACCAAGAAACGAAAGTACCTGATATTTTAATTGGCGTGCGCGAGCTCTAGTAATTGGTCCAGTATGTATAGAAGCAGGGGCTGTGGGTGTAACAATGGTATTGATGTCCTCTTGATAGAGGCGAGGGTGTCCCGATCTTTCGATGAGATGATAGCTATCGTTTTTGGTGGAGTAGACTTTGACGATCCGACTACGAACGTGCGAGGACGTCGCGCCTCAGCAATTGCTAAACCAACTCCGAGAGGTTATTGACCACGCCGGAGCACAATCAACCTGACCACGAGGGTCTATCTCCTGCAAGCAAACGAAGAACAAGCAAGAAACTAAGATTTGCAATCTGGATATTGCGAATATAAGATGAAAGCTTTATTGATCAAGGCGGGGTTCTGTGACGTCTTGGTCTGGTCGTTGAACACAAACGAAGTACGCGAAGTTGCAGCTATGGCGAACTTTTAATCTAAACAAAACCCAAAGTCTAAACGGTGCCCTAAGGGCTGTATATATGGAGGAAGAGGAGGGGATTTCGTGGCCCTTGAAGGAGGGGTCCGAAACCAACCCTATCTCTTGTTTCCCCACACATACGGACTCTAAAAACAGCCTATACTCAAGTATTTCGAAATTACATGGGCCTGGCCCAATAATAAGGTGACGCAGCACCTATAATAGCCTCTGTACGAAATTTATGAAGTGACATCTTGTATATTTCGTCCAAGGCTTCCTGCACTCATTATGGTGGCTTCAAAGTCCTGAAATCATCACTTGTAACTCCGTTCTTGTTCCCCTTGTGCATGCCATCATCTCCATGCTTGAACTTGCTCCAAGGTTCCTCTTTCTTGTCCAAGCTAGGGCCTCCATTTGTAAGCAAAACAAATGTATCCAATTTAGGCAGCATCATATTCTCATGAACTTTAGAATCATTACCAAGAAACGAAAGTACCTGATAATTTAAATGGCGTGCGCGAGCTCTAGTAATTGGTCCAGTATGTATAGAAGCAGGGGCTGTGGGTGTAACAATGGTATTGATGTCCTCATCATCCTCCCCTTCTTGAAATGAAGTCGTCCTCGACGGCAGCTCATCTTCCTCACCCAAATAAGGCTTCAGATCTGCAATGTTAAAAGTGGGACTAACCCCAAAATCTGCAGGCAGCTCAAGTTTATATGCATTATCATTTATTTTCTCTAACACCTTAAAAGGACCATCAGCACGTGGCATTAGCTTTGATTTGCGCAAATCAGGAAATCTATCCTTACGCAAATGTAACCAAACAAGATCTCCAGGTGCAAACACAACATGTTCTACCCTTATCTCCAGCAAGTTTATATTTAGCATTCATACGCTCAATGTTCTCCTTAGTTAACTCATGCATTTTTAAGATCAATTCAGCTCGTTGTTTAGCGTCAAAATTAACCTTCTCCGAAGATGGAAGAGGCAACAAATCAATTGGTGCACGAGGAAGGAAACCATACACAATTTCAAAAGGACACATCTTAGTAGTAGAATGCAATGAACGATTATAAGCAAATTCAATATGAGGCAAGCATTCTTCCCACATTTTCTTGTTATTCTTCAAAACAGCCCTAAGCATAGTAGACAATGTTCTATTGACTACTTCAGTTTGTCCATCAGTTTGGGGGTGACATGTAGTACTAAAAAGCAGTTTAGTCCCCAACTTAGCCCATAAACATCTCCAAAAGTGGCTAAGAAATTTAGTATCACGATCTGAAACAATAGTATTTGGCACACCATGCAAGCGTATAATTTCACGAAAGAACAAATCAGCAACATTAACAGCATCATCGCTTTTATGACATGGTATAAAGTGTGCCATTTTCGAGAACCTATCAACGACAACAAATATGCTATCCCTCCCCTTCTTTGTTCGAGGTAAACCTAAAACAAAGTCCATAGATATATCCTCCCAAGGAACACTAGGTACAGGCAAAGGCATATATAAACCATGAGGATTGAGTCGTGACTTAGCTTTTTGACATGTAGTGCAGCGAGCAACAAAACGCTCAACATCCCGTCTCATCTTTGGCCAAAAGAAATGTGTAGCAAGTATATCCTCCGTCTTCTTCACGCCAAAGTGTCCCATTAATCCTCCTCCATGCGCCTCCTGCAACAACAAAAGACGAACGGAGCTAGCTGGAATGCATAGCTTGTTAGCACGAAACACAAATCCATCGTTAACGACGAACTTGTTCCATGTTCTCCCTTCCTTACACTTCTGCAATACATCTTTAAATTCAGCATCATGCACATATTGATCTTTGATGGTCTCCAAACCAAATATTTTAAAGTCAAGTTGTGAAAGCATAGTATAACGACGAGACAATGCATCAGCAATAACATTTTCTTTACCCTTCTTGTGTTTAATGACATAAGGGAAAGTCTCAATAAATTCAACCCATTTAGCATGTCTACGGTTCAGTTTTGCTTGACTTTTAATGTGTTTCAAAGATTCATGATTAGAATGTATAACAAATTCTTTGGGCCATAAATAATGTTGCCATGTTTCTAAGGTCCGAACAAGAGCATATAATTCTTTATCATAAGTAGAATAGTTCAGACTAGGCCCACTCAATTTTTCAGAAAAGTATGCAACAGGTTTGCCATCTTGTAATAAAACACCTCCTAATCCAATTCCACTAGCATCACATTCAAGCTCAAAAGTCTTATTAAAATCAGGAAGTTGGAGTAAAGGAGCATGTGTCAACTTATCTTTTAATACCGTGAAAGCTTCTTCCTGTGAGGTACCCCAAACAAAAGGCACATCCTTCTTTGTAAGCTCATTGATAGGTGCAGCAATGGTACTGAAATCTCTCACAAAACGCCTATAGAAACCAGCGAGGCCAAGGAAACTCCTCACTTGTGTGACCGTTTTGGGCTGCGGCCAACTCTCAATAGCTTCAATCTTGGCTTTATCAACTTCAATTCCCTGTGGAGTAACAACATAGACAAGAAAAGATACTCGGTCGGTGCAAAAGGTGCACTTCCCAAGGTTACCAAACAAACGTGCATCACGTAGAGCAATAAAAACAGCACGTAAATGTTCCAAATGTTCCTCCAAAGATCTGCTATAAATCAATATATCATCAAAGTAAACTACCACAAATCGTCCAATGAAAGCACGTAAAACTTCGTTCATTAATCTCATGAAAGTACTAGGTGCATTAGTTAACCCAAAAGGCATGACTAACCACTCATATAAACCGAACTTAGTTTTAAATGTTGTTTTCCATTCATCTCCCAATTTCATACGAATTTGATGGTATCCACTACGCAAATCAACTTTGGAGAATATTGTAGAGCCACTCAATTCATCAAGCATATCATCTAGCCTAGGAATAGGATGACGATAACGAATAGTAATATTATTAATGCCTCTACAATCAACACACATACGCGACGTATCATCCTTTTTTGGCACTAGTATAAATAGGAACAGCACAAGGACTAAGAGATTCGCGTATATAACCTTTGTCGAGCAGCTCCTGTACTTGACGCATAATCTTCTTCGTCTCCTCTGGATTGGTACGGTATGGCGCACGGTTTGGCAACGAAGCACTGGGAATTAAGTCAATCTGATGCTCAATCCCGCGAATAGGTGGTAATCCCGGTGGCACGTCTTGTGGAAAGACGTCAGCGAACTCCTGCAAAATGTTAGTGACAGCAGGAGGCAAAGAGGAAGGCATGTCCTCGAATGAAAATAACGCCTCTTTGCAGACAAAAGCATAGCAAACAGATTTGTTGAAATCTAGCTCATCAATATCAGATTTGGTGGCAAGTAAACATGCACTTTTCAATTTAATTTCAGAAGTAACACTAGATGGTTTATTATTAGGCTTCATTTGTTGCTCAAATTCTTTTGCCACAATCTGATTTTCACTCTTATTTTTCTCCTGTTTTGCTTTACTAGCTCTATTAATATCATCTTTCAAAATAGAATCAGGAGTCATAGGAAGCAAAGTAATATGTTTATCCTTATGAACAAGAGTATACTGATTGTTTCTACCATGGTGTACAGAATTTTTATCAAATTGCCATGGTCTACCAAGTAATAATGAACATGCTTGCATGGGTACCACATCACAATCAACATAATCAGCATATGTAGAGATACTAAAATGCACACGAACAGTACGTGTTACCTTAACCTTGCCGCTGTTGTTGAACCATTGGATATAGTAAGGATGTGGATGTGGTCTTGTGGTGAGAGATAGCTTCTCCACCATCTCCATGCTAGCCAAGTTGTTGCAGCTCCCTCCATCTATGATGACGCGAACAGAACGTTCCTTCACAACTCCCTTTGTATGGAACAAATTATGCCTCTGATTTTGCTCAGCTTGTGTGACCTGCACACTCAAAACACGTTGGGCAACTAAACATTCATACCTGTCAGCGTCTTCAGGAGCCATGTATTGCGTCTCATGATCAAAATCATCTCCACCGTGTTCTTCACTTGTAATAAGAGCCAAAGTCTCCTCATCATAATCACTAGCGGACTCATACCCACCATCCTCAGTAGCAATCATAACACGCGGAGATTGGCATTCTCTCGCATAATGACCTCTTCCCTTACAACGACGACAAATAATATCATGTGTGTGCCCTGTTGATGCCATAGATGAAGAAGAGCTCTGGGCAGGCCCAGAAGGTGTACTCTTGGCAGATGGTGGTGGTGGTGCCTGTTTTCTTGTATCTCGATTGGAATTGGCGGCTGAAGTCAGTGGTGCCGCAGTAGGACGTGTGGGAGTAGAGGAGGCACGCGGTGTCCATGATGAAGATCGACCTGCAGAAAAATTAGTTTGCGCCAATGCCTGTCGATCCTGCACTTCACGTTCAGCTTTACAAGCAAGATGGAATAAACGAGTGATATTATTATACTCCTTATACTCTAGAATGGTCTGAATCTCTCTATTTAATCCACCCATGAAACATGCAAGCATAGCTTCATTCTCCTCAACAATACCACATCTAATCATGCCAGTTTGTAATTCCTGATAATATTCTTCTACAGAATTTTTTCCTTGTCTTAAGCGCTGCAATTTTTGAAGTAATTCACGTTGATAATATGGTGGAACCCAACGAGTACGCATAGCAGTTTTCAAAGCAGCCCACGTAGCTGGAATAGGATATAATCTACAATGTTCAGACCACCATACACATGCAAAACTAGTGAAAGCACAAACAGCAGCAGCAACACGTTGATGAGGACATCAATACCATTGTTACACCCACAGCCCCTGCTGCTATACATACTGGACCAATTACTAGAGCTCGCGCACGCCAATTAAATTATCAGGTACTTTCGTTTCTTGGTAATGATTCTAATGTTCATGAGAATATGATGCTGCCTAAATTGGATACATTTGTTTTGCTTACAAATGAAGGGCCTAGCTTGGACAAGAAAGAGGAACCTTGGAGCAAGTTCAAGCATGGAGATGATGGCATGCGCAAGGGGAACAAGAACGGAGTTACAAGTGATGATTTCAGGACTTTGAAGCCACCATAAGGAGTGCAGGAAGCCTTGGACGAAATATACAAGATGCCACTTCATAAATTTCGTCCAGAGGCTATTATAGGTGCTGCGTCACCTTATTATTGGGCCAGGCCCATGTAATTTCGAAATACTTGAGTATAGGCTATTTTTAGAGTCCGTATGTGTGGGGAAACAAGAGATAGGGTTGGTTTCGGACCCCTCCTTCAAGGGCCACGAAATCCCCCCCTCTTCCTCCATATATACAGCCCTTAGGGCACCGTTTAGACTTTGGGTTTTGTTTAGATTAAAAGTTCGCCATAGCTACAACTTCGCGTACTTCGTTTGTGTTCAACAACCAGACCAAGACATCACAGAACCCCACCTCGATCAATAAAGCTTTCATCTTATATTCGCAATATCCAGATTGCAAATCTTAGTTTCTTGCTTGTTCTTCGTTTGCTTGCAGGAGATAGACCCTCGGAGTCAGGTTGATTGTGCTCCGGCGTGGTCAATAACCTCTCGGAGTTGGTTTAGCGATTGCTAAGGCACGACGTCCTCGCATGTTCGTAGTCGGATCGTCAAAGTCTACTCCACCAAAAACGATAGATATCATCTCATCGAAAGATCGGGAAACCCTCGCCTCTATCAGTGTAACAATGGTATTGATGTCCTCATCACATAGAAGCATCAACAGTAGGTGTAGCGGCACCAGAAGTTTGACCAGGCTCAAGGGGAACGCGCTGTGCTTGTCCCACTTGATTTGGAAGGCGACGTTGTTGTTGTTGTAGAGGTGCGATAGGTGCAGCCGGCGGTGGTTGTGGAAGACGCGCGAGCAATTCATTAAACTTGTTATTGAGCTTTGTTTCGAACATCTTCTCAATTCCATCTATCTTCTCCATGGCCTCTTCAAATCTGTTTAGCACATCTTGCACCTGTCCACTCATCATTTGCTGAAATTTATCATGTAGCTGTTTGTTCGTCATGTTCTCCCAATCAGTCTCATCGGCTTGTGATCCTGCCATGGTTAGCAGCAATAGAAACACACAAGAATATGATCCTACAGACTACTGGGAAGTGGTGGTGGTGGTGTATCACAAAACCGTCAAGCGAATCTCAAATGCTTACCAGTTCTTACCCAGCAGCAGGTGGTGATCGGCAACCGTTGTAGCCAAAACTCTTAAAGATTGGACAGAGCGATTGCCAGTTGGTGTCAAACGCACGACGTAGATGTATGTGGTGCTGGGAAGGCTTATGATATGGTAGCAAAAATGTCGGCAATAATCAATTCAGAGATGCAAAGTTGAATAAACGCTCAACGACGGTACTGTGCTGGTCCTAGGCTAGACCGTACTAGAGACGCGAGCCTAGAACACTAACAAAATCACGGCGCGGCACGTAAACAAGGGAAGAGCACACTCTAAAAAAAATTCATTTTTTTGCGCTGTTTTTTTTTAGCTCCTTTTTTTTGCAAAAAATCACTATAATGGCGAGTGTCTCAAAACTCTTCCCAAGTCAAACTAACAGGATTGGCACAAAAAAAAATTTTGACAATTTTTTTTTCAGAAATCAGGGCAGCGACGACGAAAAAGTGCGACAAAAAATCACTATGATGGCAAGTGTCTCAAAACGCTCCCTGGGACCTAAAAATAGGATAGGGAAAAAATATTTTTGACTGCCAAAATTTTGGCCTAAAAACTGCCCGGGGGTCTCCAGACTTTTTTTTTTCGAAACCTACTCCGGCAAGGAAACACGAATCGGAAACTAGATGGATCTCGAAAACAAACCTAATATGAAAAGAATTCGGATTGGTGGTGGATATATGGTGGTGGTATATGGTAGCGGTGGTGGTATATGGATACGGATCGGTGGTGGTATATGGATACAGATCGGTGATGCTATATGGATTCAGAGCGGTGGCGGATAAGCGGTGGTGGTAGATGGCAGGGGCGATGATGATGGTGCGGCGGCGGCGTGACAACTTATGACCAGAACTCGAAACTCTAAAGGACTAGACGCTAAGACCAGCAACTAGACACGACGATGCAACCGCAAATTCAACAAAGCAAAAACCCTAAAAAGATTATGCAAAGGCTCAGATTGTGATAGGGGCGAGGGTGTCCCGATCTTTCGATGAGATGATAGCTATCGTTTTTGGTGGAGTAGACTTTGACGATCCGACTACGAATGTGCGAGGACGTCACGCCTAAGCAATCGCTAAACCAACTCCGAGAGGTTATTAACCACGCCGGAGCATAATCAACCTGACCACGAGGGTCTATCTCTTGCAAGCAAACGAAGAACAAGCAAGAAACTAAGATTTGCAATCTGGATATTGCGAATATAAGATGAAAGCTTTATTGATCAAGGTGGGGTTCTGTGACGTCTTGGTCTGGTCGTTGAACACAAACGAAGTACGCGAAGTTGCAGCTATGGCGAACTTTTAATCTAAACAAAACCCAAAGTCTAAACGGTGCCCTAAGGGCTGTATATATGGAGGAAGAGGAGGGGATTTCGTGGCCCTAGAAGGAGGGGTCCGAAACCAACCCTATCTCTTGTTTCCCCACACATACGGACTCTAAAAACAGCCTATACTCAAGTATTTCGAAATTACATGGGCCTGGCCCAATAATAAGGTGACGCAGCACCTATAATAGCCTCTGGACGAAATTTATGCAGTGACATCTTGTATATTTCGTCCAAGGCTTCCTGCACTCATTATGGTGGCTTCAAAGTCCTGAAATCATCACTTGTAACTCTGTTCTTGTTCCCCTTGTGCATGCCATCATCTCCATGCTTGAACTTGCTCCAAGGTTCCTCTTTCTTGTCCAAGCTAGGCCCTTCATTTGTAAGCAAAACAAATGTATCCAATTTAGGCAGCATCATATTCTCATGAACTTTAGAATCATTACCAAGAAACGAAAGTACCTGATATTTTAATTGGCGTGCGCGAGCTCTAGTAATTGGTCCAGTATGTATAGAAGCAGGGGCTGTGGGTGTAACAATGGTATTGATGTCCTCATCAAATTGGTTCGGATATGATGAACTAACCCTAATTTTTTTTTTTGGCTTTATCGTGGACTGTAGGTATGAAGAACAGACTCGATCTAAACTACGAAAAACTGTAAAATCTCACCGAGCAACCTGAAAATCTGATACCACTTGATAGAGGCGAGGGTGTCCCGATCTTTCGATGAGATGATAGCTATCGTTTTTGGTGGAGTAGACTTTGACGATCCGACTACGAACATGCGAGGACGTCGCGCCTTAGCAATCGCTAAACCAACTCCGAGAGGTTATTGACCACGCCGGAGCACAATCAACCTGACCACGAGGGTCTATCTCCTGCAAGCAAACGAAGAACAAGCAAGAAACTAAGATTTGCAATCTGGATATTGCGAATATAAGATGAAAGCTTTATTGATCAAGGTGGGGTTCTGTGACGTCTTGGTCTGGTCGTTGAACACAAACGAAGTACGCGAAGTTGCAGCTATGGCAAACTTTTAATCTAAACAAAACCCCCAAGGTCGAAACGGTGCCCTAAGGATTGTATATATGGAGAAAGAGGGGGGGAATTTCGTGGCCCTTGAAGGAGGGGTCCGAAACCAACCCTATCTCTTGTTTCCCCACACATACGGACTCTAAAAACAGCCTATACTCAAGTATTTCAAAATTACATGGGCCTGGCCCAAAAATAAGGTGGCATAGCACCTAAAATAAGCTATGGACGAAATTTATGACGGGGCATCTTGTATATTTCATCCATGTGCTTGTAGGTCATCACGGAGGCTTCAAAGTGCTTAAATATGCACTAGAAACGCCATTCTGGATCCCTTCACGCACGCCTTCATCTCCATGCTTGATCCTGCTCCAGTGTTCATCCCTCTTGTCCATGCTAGGCCCTTCATTAGTAATCAATACAAATGTATCCAATTTAGGAAGCATCATATTCTCATGAACATTAGAATCATTACCAAGAAACGAAAGTACCTGATAATTTAATTGGCGTGCGCGAGCTCTAGTAATTGGTCCAGTATATGTAGCAGTAGGAGCTGCGGGTGTAACAACGGTATTGATGTCCTCATCATTTGGGGAGGGCGAGGCGACGGAGAGGCGAGCGGCTCCAGCGAGAGGCGGCTCCGGCGTGGCGGCAGGGTGAGGAGGCGACGGCGAGGTCGATCCGGCGCAGGGCGGCGGCGGTGGGGCAGCGCCGGCGAGGCGGCTGCAACGGCGCGGCGACGGGGTCAGGGTCGTCGCCCCGATCCAGATCCAGGGGGAACAAGAGGAGGGGGGAACGTGTGGGGGGGTAGCGGTTTAG